>NIVC01001507.1:0-45000 GCA_002269645.1 Macrostomum lignano | reverse complement strand
CATCCATAGATGATGAAGAATCTCTGGAACCCCAGTGCAGAATCCATAGATGATGAAGAATCTCTGGAACCCCAGTGCAGCATCCATAGATGATGAAGAATCTCTGGAACCCCAGTGCAGCATCCATAGATGATGAAGAATCTCTGGAACCCCAGTGCAGCATCCATAGATGATGAAGAATCTCTGGAACCCCAGTGCAGAATCCATAAATACTGATGAAGAATCTCTGGAACCCCAGTGCAGCATCCATAGATGATGAAGAATCTCTGGAACCCCAGTGCAGAATCCATAGATGATGAAGAATCTCTGGAACCCCAGTGCAGCATCCATAGATGTTGATGAAGAATCTCTGGAACCCCAGTGCAGCATCCATAGATGATGAAGAATCTCTGGAACCCCAGTGCAGAATCCATAGATGATGAAGAATCTCTGGAACCCCAGTGCAGCATCCATAGATGTTGATGAAGAATCTCTGGAACCCCAGTGCAGCATCCATAGATGATGAAGAATCTCTGGAACCCCAGTGCAGAATCCATAAATACTGATGAAGAATCTCTGGAACCCCAGTGCAGCATCCATAGATGATGAAGAATCTCTGGAACCCCAGTGCAGCATCCATAGTTGATGAAGAATCTCTGGAACCCCAGTGCAGAATCCATAGATGATGAAGAATCTCTGGAACCCCAGTGCAGAATCCATAGATGATGAAGAATCTCTGGAACCCCAGTCCAGCATCTATAAATACTGATGAAGAATCTCTGGAATCCCAGTCCAGCATCCATAGATACCGATGAAGAATCTCTGGAACCCCAGTGCAGCATCCATAAATACTGATGAAGAATCTCTGGAACCCCAGTGCAGAATCCATAGATGATGAAGAATCTCTGGAACCCCAGTGCAGCATCCATAGATATTAAAGAAAGAGTTTTAACACACAAATCACTCAGCCCAATCAGTTAGCGCATATCCAACCGATAAAAATGATGATGAAACAAAAAACTGAACGAAACGCTAGCAGTCAAAAAACGTGCGAGATGAAAAATTAGTATTGATTAAATGTGATGAAAAAGCGGCGGGATAAACAGAAGAAGCACTGCATGACTAAAAATTGACATTGCGGTGGCCTTAATTACAGAACTGCGACCAGAAGCCATTAGAGATTTTATAATGAAGATTGCACAATATTCAAATACAAGGGTCAACTAAATTGCGTTTAAGATCGTCATGAACAGTTTTAAATCCTGATCCATACCCTAGCATCCTGATCCCATACCCTAGAACTTGAATCCCATACCCTAGCATTCTGATCCCATACTCTAGCATCCTGATCCCATAACCTAGAACCCGAATCCCATACCCTAGCATCCTGATCCCATAACCTAGCATCCTCATCCCATACCCTAGAACTTGAATCCCATACCCTAGCATTCTGATCCCATACTCTAGCATCCTGATCCCATAACCTAGAACCCGAATCCCATACCCTAGCATCCTCATCCCATACCCTGGAACTTGAATTCCATACCCCAGAATCCTGATCCCATACTCTAGCATCCTGATCCCATACCCTAGCATCCTCATCCCATACCCTAGAACCCGAATCCCATACCCTAGCATCCTGATCCCATACCCTAGCATCCTGATCCCATACCCTAGAACCCGAATCCCATACACTAGCATCATGATCCCATACCCCAGAATCCTATCCCTTATCAATCAAAGTCAATAAAATATTTGAATATCAAAACTAAGCTAGGCAAGATATAATTTTTGTTAAAAACACTTATTACAAATTTGAAAACGCGCCAAAAAGCGAAATGAAAAAATAGAAACACAAAAATAGCAGCAAAAAACGCACAAACCTACAGCTGGGAAGGACACAGGATATTGCAGCAGTGAGTATAGGTAAAATATTAAATAATTAATACTTGTGAGATAAACCAAAGCCTGTCAGATTTCACACGTGGATGTGCAGTCTTCTGTGGACCAATAAAAAACAGTAGGAAAAATGCCTAAAAACTCGAATCCTGTAAAACATTAAGACTTCCGGGTACAAAATAATAGAAAATATATAAGTAAGTATTTTTGTTCCCATTGAAAGTTTATTAAAAAATGACTAACTGAAAAGTTTGTCTGAGTTTCCGGCTCTGCCAGCCCGTGCGCCAATCTAGAGATACGGAATTTCCAATATAGAGATCCGGATACCCAATCTAGAGATCGGGATACCCAATCTAGAGATCGGGATACCCAATCTAGAGATCAGAATACCAAATCTAGAGATCGGGATACCCAATCTAGAGATCAGAATACCCAATCTAGAGATCGGGATACCCCATCTAGAGATCAGAATACCAAATCTAGAGATCGGAATATACCTAAACTAATGATCAGAATACCTAAAGAAGTTTATGATTCCCTGTCTAGTGCATAATTATTCCAAGTTTGATAGATAGTAGAACAATTTATAAGAATCAAACTATTCAAAACATCACGATAATGATGCTTAAATCAAAGTAAATCCAGATTGCCCCAGACAAACCTGGCAGTTTCGCACTACTTAAGTTTTTTTGGTCTGTTTTGAAAATCAATTTAACAGTATAAAAATAGTATAAAAGAAACAATTTAGCAGATAGCAACCGACGCGGGCAGATAAAAGATAGATGATATTAATTTTAAGACACAAATAAAACCCCAGCCAATGACACACAGAGGCTAGTTAGGACCTTAGTGCAGTTATAAATAGCAAAAACATTTTCGCATTCTGGGGTGCACACTAAGAGCTACAGGTTTTCAGTGTTATTAAATAAAGTATTTGCGCGCAGAAAACCACACAACAGGTTAGCAATAAAGTCAAGCAAGCTGACTATGGATACATGTATGCTGTAATAAATCATACAGACAAAATTGCTACTGCTATTGCTAGAAGCAGATAAATCGATAGGTAGATATATAGATGATGTGCATGCTATGCAGTTGCGGTGCCCAGACAACTGTAACATAAATTAATGCCAGACCAGCTATTTACATCGTGGAGAATTTATTCTCATCACATATCCTCAAAATTGATACCGATGACTTTCGTTCTTATTAAAACTGGTTTTGTTAACCGCAACAACACAAAAAGGCAGCCGGGCATCTCGCAGTTCTTTCTCGTCTTGAATACTCGTACCAAACCCGAAAAAAAAACAGTCAACCACCTTTCGACTTATTTTCTATTCATTATTCATTCGGCCTTCGGATCTTTGCTACCAGCCGAGCGCTGCTGGAGGGCCTGGACTCGAGCCCTGATGAGCTCGTACAGCTGGCGAGCGGCGCTGGCGGCCACGCCAGATCCCAGGAGGCCCGGCAGCAGCAGGCCGCTAACGATGATCAAGTAGGCAAGGAACAGATTGTTAATTTTCTCAGCCAGAACCAGAAGGCTCAGAAGGGCCGGCAGAGCGATGGCCAGGTAGAACTGGGGCCTGTCGCGGCGGAGAGTCAGCATCTGAGAGGCCAGACCCGAGACCGAGTCCCACACGCCAACGAGCCTGGCGCAGGTGTCCCGATATCGGCGGTCGTCAGCTTCAGTCCAGGCGATGCCGGCAACTCCGCTAGACAGAAGCCAACTAGCGGCCAATGGTACAACAAAGTCTGCTATTAGTAGCAGCAAGCCAACAATGGCAAGCATAGACACAAGAGGCGGCTGCAGCCAGCCAATGAGCAGGAAGGCCAGCGTGATGCCAGCAATGATGCCGCCAAGGGCTGGCGGCTGCTCCCAGTGCAGGATGGCGTCAAGGCGAACGATGGGCACGCGCCAGCCGTGCAGCGACTTGGCCAGGGCGGCGGCCCGGTCCTCTTCAGACGGGAAGCTCACAGAGTTGGTCTGCATAGCTGACTTGAATTGCAGGTGAACTGATTTGATTGGAGTGCCAAGTTTGCTTTAATTCTTTCAAGTTGAAAAGCTTTAAACCATGAAAATATGTTTTCATATTATCAAATTTTTAATAGAGGTTGAGTGCAACAAGATGCTCTTTAAAAGCAACACTACAAAGAACTTTTACCCAGATACAATGATGTCGAAATGGCCATTATTACACCATTCAGTGACTTCATTGGCAGGATTTTTTCATATTTATAAGAACAGGCATACTGCTTTGATTTTAATAAACTAATAAACTACGAGTAAATACATGAAAAAATTATATTTCAATATTTGACCTACTTACAAATTGATTTTTTCTTTGTTTAGAATTTTATACTCAACAACATTGAAAAGTCATTAATCTATGCACCAATGACCAATTTCTCTTAGAGTATTTTGAAATAAAAAATATCTATCCAACAAAACAAAACCATTGAACACTGCATCTCCCCCAACTTTATTCCTCAACTCAAGCTTGCCATGGTATAGCTAAGTTGCATGACTTGCAAAGATTGGACTTTACCTATACCTTCTAAAGTAGGACCACAGACAGAATCTTTTGTGATAATGACTTTGTCAATTTTGATATTATTGAGTATATATAAGCACACTACAACATTAAGCCCCCAATTGTGGGCATTTAAATTGAAAATACTTTGACAGCATTAAAAACTTGTTTTTTAAATAATTAGTCCATTTCCAATTTATATAAATTTTATATATTAATTTGCCAAATTAGTCTAAATTAATTAGGTCTATTAGCTATATACTGTTCTTATCTACAATTGCATTATACTATATATGTTATATTTAAAAAATAAAGGCTGTTGTTATTTATCTAGTGACTAGACAAATAGTGATATGGTTCATTATCTGATTACTAAATAATAGCCATGTTTCTCTATTTATCCGGTTAATACTGGGCAACTAGACATTTTGTTATTTGTTTGATTAAATTAATATTCTATTTTATAGAAACTACAAGGGTAAATATTCCTGGACATCAAAGACTTTTTACTTGTACCTTGATTATTATGTTGTTACACCAGTGTATGTCTTATATACCAAATTATGCCAAATTGCATATACATTATACATATGTTTTGCTTGCACTAGTAGGCCCCCTATACCATAGTCAGGAAGGTGGCAAGTGCACGCGGGAATCAATTTATGGAAAAATCCTTGGTGCATGCCAATGTACGCCAATTTTTTAAAACCCTTAACATGAGGTTTCTGTTGCACGCAAAAAATCTTGAATCCCAAAAATCATGTACGCCGAAAATTGTGTATACCAAAATCCTGTATGCCAAAAGTGGTTACACTGTCTGTTTACCCTACAGTAAATTGTAAAAAAGACTTAAATTTTGTGTCAAAAATAAAACAGAAAACAACTGACTGCGTATTTAATGTAACTTTATACAGTATTTAGAATTGAGAGATTTAAATAAATTTTCTACTTATGTTAAACAAAGTTTATATAAAAAAAGGAAATTCGCTACAAAAAACATAGTGAGTATCAAAAACTTTTTCTTCACATTTCAAGAAACAAATAAACTAAAAGTCTAAAAGAGTCACAAAATAAGAGCATTTAAAAGTTATTAGATATTTTAATTTTAATGTAGGCTGTAGAGTGTCAGGCCTGGCTGTAGGCTAGGCTGTAGCCTCAACTAGTTGGTTTAATCAATATTCAAATTCAATTGTTCATGTTTAACTTTATATAGGCCTATTGTATATATATATAGTGTATACATCTATATCTGACTTGTTGATATACTGTCAGTTTGTAATTGCACGCCAAGGTTACACGCCAAGTAAAAAACTTGTACGCTGAAAATTTAGGCGTGGCTTGAGACCCCTATTTGCACGCCAACTTTGCATGCCAAAATTTTAGCATGGCTTGTGCACGCGGGAAAATTCCCGCGTGCAGGCCACCTTCCTGAGTATGGCCCCTATATAACAAAATATTAATCAGGATATAAGAAAAGGTCTTAAAAATCTAGAAGATTTATCACTAAACACAGATATTTATATTAGCAATTTAGCTACACAAATAGCAAAAAGTAGTGTTCCGCCGCCACGAGTTTTGACCTCCGTAACCGTAACCGTAGCCGTAAGAAAGAAGCAACTTCCGTAGCCGAATTTTGCCGTCATTACAAGCTAAAAAAGTCCGTAACCGTAATTTGCCGTAACCGTAGCCGTAATGTATAACAAAAATTGATATTTTTGCATGAAAAGTAGGGCAGACAGAAAAGGACAGATAAAAAGGATAAAAGGATAGCAATAAAACCTACTTGTTGTTCGTTCATGCATTAATATTCATTTATTTTTTCCTAAATATAACATCTTTATCGAAGTATTCTATAGCATTGTTGTATGCAATTGTGTGCTTGGTGCCTTTTTCAGTTTTCTGTGTCGTGATTCTGTTTTGTTTCGCTACAATATGAATATATGACTGACGTGCCAAGGTCAATGTGTATGTTTAATATCATTAAATAAATATATGAATTTGTTCAAATAAAACTGCTTCAAAATTTCCGATGACTAAGAAATTGCATGTTACATTTTTTCATTTTCATTTTATTGCATTGTCTATTGTATTGTCTTCTTTGGTTTCAATCAATTTTCAATCATAATTCATATTCTTATCCTATTAGTATTTATTTAGTATTTCCTTATTAATATTCTTTCATCCTTATCCTCATAATCTAAATCTAATATCCTATTTTTATGCTAAGGAGCTAAATGCTACATATGGCTAAGAAATAAGAATGCCAGATTCTTAGTCTCTTGTAGGCTTTGACTGGCTCTCTCTGTCTCGCTGCTATCATGCTATCGCTATGCTATGCTATGCCGTATGCCTAATGAGAAAATTCGTGAAAAAATTCGTTTTTCATTTTCAAGAAGTTTCGTAGATATTTAGAAACTTAACAAATGTAACAAATAATAATAACTAGTAAAACAAAATGAAAACTGGTTGAAGTTGATATAAAAAAATTCTTTTATAACACTAAACAGTTAAAAATAAATAATTTTTGTTACGGCTACCAATTACAGCAAGTCTAGAAAAATCTCCGTAATCCGTAACCGTAACCGTAAGCTCAAAATATGTCCGTAACCGTAATCCGTAATGAAAATACGGCTTCAAAAGTGTCGTAGCCGTAATTTGCCGTAGCCGTAGCCGTAATTACGGCGGAACACTAGCAAAAAGGCTATTCTTCCAGTCACTAGACAAATAACAACTGCCAAAAATAAAATTTTAGTGCAGTATTAGGCCTAGATTTGTTGTGAATATATATTCTATACTATACATTAGCCAAAGAAAGGCCTAAATGGTTGAATTAGGCCTAAAGAATTAAATCATAGAATAGAGTGCCTATTGAAAGCATTAAAAACATTGTTTTGCATATTTGACCTACTTCCTATTCAAATTTTTCATTAAAAAGTGATGCATGACATATAATACCAAAAAAGAATTTTTAAAGCTAGGCCCTAATATAAAAAATTAGCTAGACAGTTCTCAAAAAAATTAACAATAGACAGACTAACTAGGGCCTAATATACAAACAGTGCAAAATTAGTATATAAGTCTTAGATAATTGACGTATCTATGGCAATTCTTTAGTCTAATCATTCATTAGACTAATTTCTTATAATCATTCATTAGACTAATTTCTTATAATCATTCATTAGACTAATTTCTTATAATCATTCATTAGACTAATTTCTTATAATCATTCATTAGACTAATTTCTTATAATCATTCATTAGACTAATTTCTTATAATCATTCATTAGACTAATTTCTTATAATCATTCATTAGACTAATTTCTTATAATCATTCATTAGACTAATTTCTTATAATCATTCATTAGACTAATTTCTTATAATCATTCATTAGACTAATTTCTTATAATCATTCATTAGACTAATTTCTTATAATCATTCATTAGACTAATTTCTTATAATCATTCATTAGACTAATTTCTTATAATCATTCATTAGACTAATTTCTTATAATAATTCATTAGACTAATTTCTTATAATCATTCATTAGACTAATTTCTTATAATCATTCATTAGACTAATTTCTTATAATCATTCATTAGACTAAATAACTATAAGCAGCTATTATGTTAGGTCCTATATACCTAGTCTATGATATATAATAGCAAAAGCTAAGACTAAGATACTAGTGGTAGTTTTTGTGTTTATTGAACATTTGTCTATTTATCCTATTACTATTTGTCAAAATTATGTTAGTTCATCTAAAAAATTTAACAATTATCAACATATAATTGCAAATTATGCATAACGTAAGATAGCCTACTAACATTAATATTATATGATTCTCTTTCAAGGTAGTCAATTAGCAGTGCCTACATTGCAGCCACACTCCAGATAATTGCAGATATCAGATATGTTACATATGTAGATTAGTAGATAGAACCTAACACTAACAGAATTCAGTATAGGCCTAACTAAGAATAGATATAATTTGAAATTCCAAATAAAGCAGGTACTATAGGTAGAACAACAAAGTCTTCAACGCGTGGCATATATTTAGGACTATCTGTCTTTACGACTATGTCTATAGTAGAAAATCCCCAAGTTTATGGTATAGGAGGCCAAACTCAATCAATTTACATATATATTTCTTACAACAAAAACTTGTAAGTTTAAAAACTATAAACTAAATCACATTTTTGTAAAACCTTGCTTAAATTATTATGGACTCTAGTCGTATAATTCGTAAGGCTATACAATAATGTTTTTAGAAAGCAGTTTTTTTAAATACCTCTGTCAAAACCTCCGCTTTGTTTAACATATTTTCAGATATTACGCGTGAACTTGAATTTCTTCAAAACTAACACATAGCGTTGACTCATTCCAAAAGTAAGTTTCGAATTCGATCAACTATAAAGACAAACTAGTAAATCAACAATCAACAAAACTTTGCAACCGTAAAATGAACTCATGTCAGCCATGGTTAGACTATACTCTACAAATTTGCCGCGAGGTAACGCTTCTGCCAGCGACGCACGGACGCACCCCCGGCCGAGCGCGCCTCAATTATAAGGCAGCTAGAGGGCTGCATGCAAAGGTCGCCAGGCAATGGCCAGATGCCGAAGAGCTGTTGAAGCACTGTTATTAATTTGTTCCACCGAGGCAAAACGTTGACCACCGACTCTCCTTCGTCCTTGAAAACGTAGAAGTCCACCGAGCCAGTTTAATTGTCATGCAGCAGGCGAATACCCTAGCTAAGGGTAGAGTGGCTGAGCCAACTTCCCCAGTCCCGCTAGGACTCCAGGAGCTCTTCCACTCTTCTGGCACGGTGCAAAGGCGCATTGTTGTGATGAAAGATGACCTTCTCTCCAGCAAGCCAGGTCGCAATTCTTTCGACCACCGCGGTCGCAGTACATATAGTTTCTCTTGCAGAATCCATTTTGTATTGATCCGTGTTCACCTTTGGTACTAGGCACAAGCCATTCCACGAGAATGCCATATGGACGTCGAAGATCGAACTAGCAGCGTTGAACTTTCTGCTTGCCCTGCACCTTCTCTGGGCTTACTGATTACATGTATCTTGGAAGCCACATTGTGCTGACTGGCGCTTCAGCTCAGGATTCCAATTAGCACATGTACATGTAGATCTAAGTCTCATCGATCGTGTCACAATAATCCTAGCTGCTGAGGAAGTCGCATTACCTTCTCGATGCAATCGACGAAGGTGCTCTCTGGACAGCCTCACCCGCTTCTCCATCTGCTCTTCTGTCAGCAACTTGTCAAAATGAGAGGTGCGAGCAGGCTCTTATAAGAAAAATGTGTCGTTCATAATGTTGTGCCCGGGTGCACTTGCACCGATGAGCAATCTCTCGCTCTCGGTCAAGTGTGCCCGGCACTGCACTCCCACCCCCGGACGCGTGCCTGCGCCAACCTCCCCCCATTCTGTCTGCGTCAACCCCCCTCCAGTTGCACCCACCCCACTGCCTGTTAGGCCAGCCGGCTTTGGCTGGCTGCGGCCCCAGTGCGCCCCCTCGCTCACCCTGCGATTGGCTGGTGGTCCAGCCAATCGGTTTGTTTTCTCTCCCCTCCAATCGCGACCCCGACTTGTAACTTTTTCCTTGTTGGATAAGACGATCGTAATTTTGGCTAGCTGGGCCTTGGGTAGCGATACCCCAGGGCTTAACCAGCTAGCACAAATATTAAATATATGTAGGAGCGGCAGTAGGGGAGGCATCTCATTTTCCTTGGTTGAATTGTGAAAGTCACAGCCATAAGTCTAATACTGCAATCTAGATACCTGTCTATTCTATAGACTGAAGAGAGAACATTGAGAGAAGCCACCCCTGCTGCTGCCACCGCTGTTACCCGAAGAAACAGAGTGAGTCGCGTGTCTTTTTTATTTGGGGGACTGGCGGGAATTAATCTGTGCAATAGGGACGGGCTGATTAAGTCCCCTGACGCGATCCCCCGCTCAGAGTCCGAAGTCAGTCCGGCTAGTTGACTGACGCCATCTTCGGCTCGTTCACAGTGATAGTCAGGGTAGTGATCCGGCCTGTACCACAACAATAACTATAGGGGACAACATCTGAGGTGGATGAAATATTTCTGAAACTTGCCAAGGTGTACCGCGTGTACGTAAAGGAAACTAATAGATGTAATATTCATCGTATTGTAACGTAATGTATAAAATTACTACCCATGCATTTGCCAAATTGACATCGTATGCATCCTTACAAAAGACCATGTATAAATAAGAGGTAACACCATGGCAGCAGTAACTTCTCCAGTGATCATTAATTGCATGCTTCTTCATCCCTGCGGCAGAGTTGTACATGCAAATACACAAGAGCATACAAATTGTACTCTCGCTTTGGGCCGGCCGACGGTATTTCCGTGGGTTTTCCCTGCGGCAGAGTTTGCCTAAGGCGTAAAGTATAGGCGGTGCGTGAATTGCAAATGGGTATTGAGTTGTCACAGGATATTGTTGTACATAACATAAACTTTAATTCATGCAGCAAATAAATGTTAATACTCAGTGTCACGATAATGTGGCGGCCTCGAAAATAATCGACAAGACAAATACGGCCGAGGCAAATTTGTAAGCGGTAGCACTTGGCAATAATGGCGACTGATGCGGGCAATGGCCGCAGACTTTGTTTATTGTAACGTATGAGTGAGAGGACAGTTGGGCTTGGTACTAGTTGAATTCGTAAACGATGCACTGGCGGCTACACAACAATAAGTTAGATGGTAGAATGGAGAGTGGGTCGACGAGTTTGAGGCAACGGTGACGAAGCGACGGCAATGAACGTGCGGTGGCGGTGCTCGTAGTGAGAGCTCGAACAGACAGTAAAAGTGGCGTGGCTGAGGCTGGCGAAGGCGTGGCTAGAGCCGTGGCGGAGTGAGGCGGAGAGAAAAGGCAAGTAAACAAGGAGTGAGAGCCCAAGGGCGGGCAGAGCAGCGCGGGGCGGGGTAGGGTTTGACGCTAGAGAACGGGTCTAACCCCGAGCGCCCAGCCAGACAGAACTGATAAAGAGCGGGCTGGGGTAGGCGCGCGAGGAGAACTTAACATAATTAATGCGCGGCTTTTCTATTGGCCGGCCGGAAAAAAACAGAAAATAGAAATTATCGATCGCGCACTGTACGCAGGCTTTACAAATGTACGCACGCTGATTAAAATTCTTTGGACACTACTTTAAGCAGACGTGGGAGTATGAAACCAACAATATTATAGATTGGTACCGTATGCTAAAACGGCCCTTGGCGGGACTACTTAAACTGACAACGTCACACTCAGCACCATGTAGCCATGCCTATTAGTAAGTGTGGCGGAATTATTAACATCGACGAAATCAAGCTTTGAAATGGATGTCTTTCATGGAGATTTTGTTAGAGAGGTCATTATTTTAGGCGATAGCAATAGAAATATTTGTTTGCAGTTCTACTACAAATAGTATAACTTTTAACAACACAAAATGTTGTATTGCTCATTTCAAATTTAAAAAAATTCCCTTATTCATGCATGCGTTTTGAATTTTTGTAATGCTCGTCTAAAATTTGAATTGCTTCGGCCGTGGCAAAATATTCAGCTAGTATACACATCGTACAATAAAAGTGCAATTAAAAGTCCAAATTTTCGAAGTAGATGCTGTACTTTTGTTGAGAGTTAAAAATGAAGTCACAATCGGAATACGCAGAAAGGTGTCCCTGAATTACACACAGCTTCTTTTTCACAAGAAAGTATATGCACTTCAACCAAGTTTTCTCAATGATTATTTCTTTATTTGTGCACCGCAGAATGGAGATCTACTACAGAGCAGAAGTTGAAATGAACTTCATTGCTCGACAAATTAGCGGAGCAATAAAAATATAACTGCTTGCTTATTTTACTACATTCTATGTTGTTGTTGTAGCAGAGGGTGGAACAGTGGCTATTAACGGACTTAATGAAATAATAAGGAAACGTCAGAGAAATATAGGAACAAAATAAATATTTTAAATCAATGATAAGAATGCACTGTAGACCATTTGGTTTAGGCTTGCTGTTACAAACTCTGCTTTTGTTATAAGTGAAGCCTATCTCATAAAAACAAAATGATGCTGAAAAAGTGCACGACACAAATCTGCTACCATTTCGAGCATCAGAATTTCAGAAATTCTGGTTACATGTACATTCATGCACTTTTATTTGAACTTGCGATGAACCATTGACGGAACTTGACAAAAAGCCGACTAAATGTTTGCTAGAGAAAAAAAACTAAAAAGCACAAATGAAAATAAGAATAATGCATTGAAAATATTTTATAACAGAGAATTTAAAGTATTACAGAAAGGTGGAGCTTAAACTGAGAAATAACAGGGTCTTTGGATTAGCAGCATATATTTTATTATACAAACGATTATCCGTAATGGTTTTTCTAATAACTTTGATAAACCATGGAACATCCGTTCAAATAAGCCGCCAAGTTTGCAATATTGGGTATGTTACACTTAATTTGGGGTTGCAGCCTAGTAGTTAGAGTGTCGGACTCATGACTGAAAGGTCAGGGGTTCGATTCTCGACCCACTGAGAACAATTTGTGTCCTTGAGCAAGACACTTAACTCTGCATTGCTTCAGTTCACCCAGCTGTAAAATAGGTGTCAGCATTAGCTGGGGTAATTGAGGGTGTGTGGCGACCCCCCAGTCCTTGGACTGAACAGCCGTACGCAGCCTTCAGATGCGCCGCGCAATAGCTGCGGCTGAGTTGTCGGTTGCACATCTGCCCATCAGGACAGGTGTAATCAATTATATTTATTAATATTATTATTATACTTTATCAAACTAAAGTATTTCAACTTTGCCTATAAAATATTGCTTGTATCCGCGAAATTTGCGAATTTAATTTTAGCAACCCTACGAGTACTTCCGTCCCGACTCGTCATGTTCTAATCAGAGCGGAGTATGCCGTTGTGCAATTTTGGCGCAAATTGAAACCTTAGTTTTCAAACATTGCAGTACTTGCCGACATTTTTAAGCAGAGCACACCTCTGGAAGTCTTTACTGGATGACGCATTTCTCTTTGGCATCGGCCAGCATCTTCTGCGGCACGGCCGTGACATTTTTAACCGTGTCCCGCATGCCCTCCGGCAGCACTGAGGTGAAGTCCTCTTCGTCCTCGAGGTCACGCTCGGCCGCCAATTCCTCGGGCGTTTTGCGTTTTCTGCCCAGCCGGCCGGCCGGATCGTCCGGCGGCATCATGCTGAGCGGGTCCTCCTTCTTCTGGATGTTGTACTGCATCGGGTGGGGCATTGAAAGCGACATGTGCAGCTATAGTATGCGGTGAAATCGCATTTACACAATAGAAAGTTTTGCTGACTATGTGCAGCCATTACCAACTGGTCCATTAGCCCTTTGATTGGGTGTTCTTAGCTACCCTTAAGCTCCATTGACAATAGAGCGCTCTTAACTACCGTTAAGGTCTTTCAATAGAGCGCTCTTAACTACCGTTAAGGTCTTTCAATAGAGCGCTCTTAAACTACAGTTATGGTCTTTCAATAGAGCGCTATTAACTACCGTTATGGTCTTTCAATAGAGCGCTCTTAACTACCGTTATTGTCTTTCAATAGAGCGCTCTTAACTACCGTTATGGTCTTTCAATAGAGCGCTCTTAACAACCGTTATGGTCTTTCAATAGAGCGCTCTTAACAACCGTTATGGTCTTTCAATAGAGCGCTCTTAACTACCGTTATGGTCTTTAAATAGAGCGCTCTTAACTACCGTTATTGTCTTTCAATAGAGCGCTCTTAACAACCGTTATGGTCTTTCAACTGAGCGCTCTTAACTACCGTTAAGGTCTTTCAATAGAGCGCTCTTAACTACCGTTATTGTCTTTCAATAGAGCGCTCTTAACTACCGTTATGGTCTTTCAACTGAGCGCTCTTAACTACCGTTATGGTCTTTCAATAGAGCGCTCTTAACTACCGTTATGGTCTTTCAACTGAGCGCTCTTAACTACCGTTAAGGTCTTTCAATAGAGCGCTCTTAACTACCGTTATTGTCTTTCAATAGAGCGCTCTTAACTACCGTTATGGTCTTTCAACTGAGCGCTCTTAACTACCGTTATGGTCTTTCAATAGAGCGCTCTTAACTACCGTTATGGTCTTTCAATAGAGCGCTCTTAACTACCGTTATGGTCTTTCAATAGAGCGCTCTTAACAACCGTTATGGTCTTTCAATAGAGCGCTCTTAACAACCGTTATGGTCTTTCAATAGAGCGCTCTTAACTACCGTTATGGTCTTTAAATAGAGCGCTCTTAACTACCGTTATTGTCTTTCAATAGAGCGCTCTTAACTACCGTTATTGTCTTTCAATAGAGCGCTCTTAACTACCGTTATGGTCTTTCAACTGAGCGCTCTTAACTACCGTTATGGTCTTTCAATAGAGCGCTCTTAACAACCGTTATGGTCTTTCAATAGAGCGCTCTTAACAACCGTTATGGTCTTTCAATAGAGCGCTCTTAACTACCGTTATGGTCTTTAAATAGAGCGCTCTTAACCACCTTTAAGGTCTTTCGAAGAGGCCCTCTAAGCTATTCGTTAGGTCCTCCAACGACGCATGTAACTTTTCAAGAATTAGGCGGTTATGCAAAGGTTTGTGTTTTTTTCATGGTCAATCCAGGCTTAATATCGAAGTCATGGGGTACGGTTGGATTCATATCCTGGACCTGAGACACGATAGAGGTTTTACAATTACATGTACGAGCTATCTCCAGGTACAAAAATAGGTAACTGCAATCGGAACTCTATGCGTAGAAAGTGGCGAGGCAAAACACCCAAGAAAACCGGGCTTCTGCCAGTTTCGATCGCTTTTTAGGAAAGTGTCAGACTGGAAGCGTCCTAAAAGAGAAGAGAAATTTGCCAGCGCCTACTCGAAACAGCAATCCATAAGTAATTTGCATCGATCTGCCATCCCGCTTACTCACCTTGTCCCGGATTCCCTGCCTCATCTCTTCTCGTTCAGCCTCCATCTTTCTATGCTTCTCGTCCCGTTTGCGCTTCTCCTCCGCCAGAGCCTCCGCGATCTCCGCCTGCTGCTCGGCGAGCTTCTCGGCGTCCTCGCCGGTGGCCTCGCCGCCTCCGACTGCGCCTGCAGAGGTTTTTATGCAGCTATTTTTAGCTCAGGTTTGTGAAAAAGCGGAGTTAGCGCAAGGGTTTACTGGGTTAAACGAAATTAAGTGGGGTGGGTGTGCAGGTGGGATGGGTGTGTAGAAGTGGGGTGGGTGTGCAGGAGTGGGTGG
Source organism: Macrostomum lignano (assembly GCA_002269645.1). NCBI lineage: Eukaryota > Metazoa > Platyhelminthes > Macrostomidae > Macrostomum > Macrostomum lignano. Next base: position 29,317 of record NIVC01001507.1, on the reverse strand, counting down.
GTGTGCAGGAGTGGGGTGGGTGTGCAGGAGTGGGATGGGTGTGCAGGAGAGGGGTGGGTGTGCAGGAGTGGGGTGGGTGTGCATGGGTGGGTGAGTGTGCAGGGGTGGGTGTGAAGAGTCGGGGTGGTTGTACAGGAGTGAGGTAAGTGTACAGGAGTGAATTAGGTTTGCATAAATGAAGTGGACATCATGTCAGCAGTGCTTGGCATTTGACAAAAGCATCACTTTGTGTCCTCTGTGATAGCACTGCAGACGATAGCAGCAATGAGACGCAAACAAGATGCCAACGGCTTGAAACTGGGCCTGTAATGAAGCTGAATAGACAGACTGGCATGGAGGAGAGTCAAGCAACTGGGATAGCAAAGTGACAGTAAATAGATTGGCGCAGAAAGGGGCAGCCAATAAAGTAAACCCCAGCGCATCAGCGATAAGAATTGAGCAGTTGGAAGTGAGATTGGCATTTGCATGCAGCTGCGGGGGGCGCCTCAGCTATACCAGTTCGTGGTCTCTGGCGCGGCAGAGAATAAAATGGGGCCGGATTTCGGGCCGAATGGTGGAGGTTTCAATAATTCAATATTTAGGGCATGCAGCGCAGACAGTGCTTGATTCGGATGGCTCAGGCCTAATCAAATACATGTAGTCTGCGTCCCGCTCTGTCTCGCGTCCTCACTTCTTGATCCCCAGTGGAATCCTCTGCCAACCTCATTTGGGACAAATTGACTGCCTGGGTTCCGGTGGGCGCCGGGGTTGTACTATTGTTGCAACTAAAAGAAAATTGCTTTTTCTGCCTGCGAGAGACTTAATCTATTTGGTGATTTAGGACCCATTGGCTGGGAATTAGGGTGGATGCGGGGAGGATTTAAAACTGACGTAATTACTGAGTAAGCAAATGTGAACTGATTTTGAATGCTGACTTTGAGTGCTGGCGCCCCCGGTACTGGCGCCCCCGGTGCTGGCGCCCCCGGTGCTGGCGCCCCCGGTGCTGGCGCCCCCGGTGCTGGCGCCCCCGGTGCTGGCGCCCCCGGTGCTGGCGCCCCCGGTGCTGGCGCCCCCGGTGCTGGCGCCCCCGGTGCTGGCGCCCCCGGTGCTGGCGCCCCCGGTAAGTTATAGTGAGAAACATTTTCTAAGAAAAAATATCTGCGATATTAGCAGACAGGTGTGCAGGCGGGGTTACGGTGGTGCAGCAATAGCCGTGAATTCAGGCAGTTATGGTCCTAGAAAATCCTTCATTAATGAGTCTTACTGGGCCTAAAAAAGTCAGAGGACCTTCAGCAGCTCAAACAGGAGATTCCTATTGTGTTGCTCCAGAAAATGACTGGCTAATTTCTCCCGTGATGAAAGCTGACAGAGTGACTGACTTTCCTGACGAGCTGCTCTGACAGCCCAGCTAATTAGCAGTTGCTAATCTCCTCTGAGTACTGTGGGAGTCCTAAGCCGAAACTTCCACACTGGATTCCCTCCTTGCAACCATGCCTTATAGAACAGGGTCAGTTCAGCCGCTTTATGGTTGAGTCTTGGCAGGTGAAATTTGACACTGACGGTAGATGCTCAGGTCACAGATTGCACTGATGCTACTTCTTTAAATTTTATGCCGTTTGGCTTTGGCAAAACAAAATAGATTCCGATTTTTATTGAGCCAAAACTGCCAACTTAATCCAGACAAAAAGGGACCGACACGGAAAAGTACACAAAACACTCAACAGCACACACAACAACACACACAATAACACTCAACAGCACACACAACAACACACACAATAACACCAACAACAACACACAACAGCACACACAACAACACACAACAACAACACACACAACCAACTGGACCAGAATCTTGTCCCCGTTACCCTGGGTGCAGCGACGTGTCACATTAGGCAGCATGTTTGCTATGAGCCGCAACTCAGCGGACACCTGAAAGACATCTAAGGCAGCTGTTTGACCTTCCATTCGGGAACGAGACTACAGCAGACCATGGTGGCTCAAGTTCGTGCTGGCCACTGTCCCAAGTCGGTCTACTATCAGCGCAGGATCGGACAATTAGACCACGCTACCTGTGCTCGATGCGGCCTGGAGGTGGAACAGTACCACCTGGTCAGCTGCCCGGCCCTTGATGGGGCTCGACGTCAAATTGGAATTACTGGACTGAAGGACCTCGCCAATGGTCAACTGGTGACGCGGCTCTTGGGGGAGATCGGCTGGATACCCCTCTAGCTTGCCGCACTCCGCAGCCAACAACAACACACACAACAACACACACAACAACACACATAGAAAGTTGATTGGAATCGATTGACTCTCACCTTTCACACTGTCCATCTGCTTGCCAACCAGCTGTTTCGCAATGAAGCTGGCCATAATTAGTGTGGAAAACCTGCCTGATTAGAAAATCAAAGTCTTGAATAAGCTTGGAGACCAGTTGAGAACAATTTGAGAACAATGACTGAGCACACCGACGGGAAATAGCGCAGGCGCAGAGGGCTTGTGAGGGGAAGGCTATCACCTCATGCTTTCTTTCAGCATCCATTGAAAGTCTATATATAAAACTGAGGGAGGTTGGGGTTGCCACCAAAGGCAGCGGGTGGCATGGCTGATCCTGGGCCGCTCCCCTCTCTGCCCCAATGTGCTGGATGCTCTCCAGGTCCTCTCAGCCTATTTCTCCTTGACACCCCCTGGGGGGCAGCTGCAGGACTCACCCTTTGGCTCTCTTGTATAGGACAGCAGGGGGATTGGGGCTGGTTTTGTGCGCGTGAGGATTTAAGACTTGCTGCTGTGACTGCAGCATGGACTACTAATATTAAGTGAGCTGGAGTGGAAACGCGATCAAGGCTTAACTAGTATCTCTGTTTGTTTCATCGTGTACTTGTCCAGGCTAGAGATCTATACGAGCTAACGAAGCAAACCTATGAGCTATGTGCATAATAGACTTTTCCTCGCCTAGCAACTGTTTTATTGCGAAGTGATGGTGAAGACATTTTTGCTCCAAAAAATATTGGTAGAATTATTGAGCAAAAACTGGTTATTGTATAGGCTTTGTATTGCTAACAGGATATGCAGCATCAGTTTCCCTACTAGATTGTGTAGCTAAGGGAACTCCCCGGCCGCCAAGGGCTCAGCTAACTGAGGTGGGAAGTGTGGGGGGGAGGTTGCACGGTTCCTGGGGAATCGTGGTGGGATGCGATGCCGGCTACGATGGGGGTAGCGGGTAGGGGTACGATAGGGGAGCATGCGTGTCCCCGGGACTGGGGGTTGCTGGGCGGTGTTCCGCAGCGGTGACCAGCTGCAGCCACGCAGCCGGGGAAAGGGGGAGAAAAGAGGAGAAATAAAGAAATGCGCGTGGGGGTTGCAGCCTGCATGGGCTGAGGGCGATGCTTTCTGGCTGAGAACCGCTTGGGGGGGGGAGGTGGACTCAGGATTTTCTCTAGCAAGCAAGAAGCGAGTGAGGATTGGGGGGGGGGTAGAGGGTGAGGGGGTGTGGTGGTCTGCGGAAGCGAGCAGAGGACCGTGCAGGGAGCTGCAGCAGAGTTCGGTCCAGAATGAGAGATCGCCCCCCCCCCCAACCCGGGTGTATCTCGGGCACCGATCTGGACTATTACTCACCGATCAAGATATTAGTTCTTTTATAGCTGCAGCTGAATTGTTCGCTGGGCAATGGCCGGTCTATCTGCCGCTATACTGCCTGAAGTGGTTTTGGCAGTTTGGTGAATTGGTACAGAAAAAGAGTTGGCAAAAGTAGTTGGAATTGTATGGTGCTTGGGTGAAGTGGATCATCGCTGGTGGTTTGTGGGAACTGCATTTGCTGCCAGCACTGGTTGACAGCCTCCCAAATGCTTAATTAAAAAGCTCCCAGCATACTGTACGGCCAAATGTATTATAGCTAGCTGTAAGTACAAAATAGTGCGCAGGTCGCGAGTTTTTTATAGTATATAGATGAGGCTGAGAGGCTGGAGGGAAAGTTTGTTTAGTGCTGCTGGGGCCAGTGTGCCGTGAGTAGATGGACTTGGCGTGGAGTGGGCCGAGCAAACACAGCTGCGGGCAATATCGGTCTCGTCAATGATCCCATTGGAAATCCGTCCTCTTTTCCGCAACATTAGTATAATGCATAATGCATTGTGATAATAATAATAATATTGCTGTATGCCAACTGCTTCGTGCGCCCCTGGCAAACTGGAGGCAAGAGAGAGGAGATCGGGCAGACCACAGCAAAATGCGATCTGGCCTTATAAGAAAGTCTTCTGGCGGACTCTGCATGGAGGCGGAAAGAAGGCCTTGAAGAGAGAGTGAGTGAGTGAGAGAAGGACTGCAGATTAGCGTTGGACTTTTGACGAGGCGAAAACCAAGAAATCAATATGCTTCTTCTTCTTCTTCTGGCGAGCAGCTCTCCCCCAGGGGGAGGGAGGCTCGAGCATCTTGTTGATTATAAATGGCAGCAATTTCTGAGTAAAGTGAGTTTAGCAAAGTTTTTACTTATTCCAGCATTAACTTTGCATAAGGGTTAGATTAGTTTGGAAATGATTTGGGAGAGCGAACTAGTTGGAGTCGGAGCGGCGGGCTCTCCAAGTGTAGGGGAAGTACTTCTGCCTGCCTCTGCTGGCTTGTCAGACATTGAGTAAGGAACAATGTATTGTAAAGAGAGAGAGAGAGAGAGAGAGAGAGAATCTCCCCGTCTGTAGTTTTCTAGGAAACTGTCGGAGCAACCCCCAACCCGTCATCCTCTCCTACAGGGAGTTTGCAGTTTGGAGGCTGACAGGCCAATTCATTATTTGCGCGAGAATAATAGAACGCGCGCGTCTCTTCTTCTTCTTCTTAGCTTCTTCTTGTGCTCTCGTCTGTCAGTTTCACACGGGCCAGCTGCTGCCGGTGCAGATGGCAGATGGGCGCCGTGGGGACTGTCGTGCTGTAGAACCCACGCAGGAATGCTTAGAGATGCGTTGGGAAGAGCACGTTGGGGAGAATTTGCGAGGAGAGAGCCATCGGGATGGAGAAGACTGGAGACAGAAGAAAGAAGAGAGGAAGGGTGCAATTCAGGTTTTAGAAGAAGCACCTGTTAAGGCCGAATTCTACGATTTGAAAGCGTCTGTAATTGTCCAGAATTTTTTATTCACAGAGAAGATAAGATGTAAAGATCTCCGTCACTGAATGTGCATTCTACTACTCAATAAGTAGGCACCCAGAGTTTCAGTTTTCTTTGTATATTTTTACTCTGACTCGTGGCATTGCGAGTCCGGTTTCCATAATTCAATTTCACATCGCTTTCTACCGATCAGGACCGAATTTCTTTTACAATCGAGTTTTATTTCACAACAACACCACAATAACAACAACAGAATACGCAGGTTAGCGTCACAGGGCGCGTTTCAAGGCCAGGTCGCGGATGAACGCCACGCCGCCGGCCGAATCCGGGGCGCCGGCGTCAGCCAGCAGGCAGTCGACGAAACGCCGAGTGCGCGTCTGCCCTCGCCGGTAGGGTGCCTGCAGCGTTAGCAGCAGCACCTCCTGCACGGGCTCGGCGCGGATGATGTGGCCTGCCAGCTGGAGTCACCGACGGCGCAACAGGTCGCTTGGACGGACCAGGCCGGCGGGGCGATACTGCATGGAAATCACTGAAAAATAAAAAATGACTTAATTTCTGAATTAATTTACAGACCTCAAAATGTGCAGAATGGGCTGTAGCTTTCGAGTGATCAAATTGCGGTTCTGAGGGTGAAATAGAGCGCAGCTCACTTACACAACGCACTGCAACGACCTTTGCGGACTGTTACGGACTTGCAGTCACGGACTGAGCACTGAAATCGTTACATCTCATGAAAGTCACCGATTTTCGCTTGGACGGACTCGGACGTTGGCGGTTCTATTGTCCATCGATATTGAAGATCAACTTGCAAGTGCGTGGGAGCAGCAGGTCTCCGTGTTATAAAGCCGGATAAGCTGCATTACCGCCTGCAACAACACCCGCCCTTTTGGTGTTCAGAGAGGGCCTCGAATTCCTCTAAAAACAACATCTAACACTCGACTCAAAACTCCAAACGCAGTCTCATTCCATACGGTAGCAGCTCACAGGGATAGAGAAAATTTTCTGCGCCATAGCCGAATCGTGTCGATAAGAGTAGCGGGCTCCGAGCTGTTATCGAATTTCTTGACTTCATCACCAATATAAGGTAAAGCGTGACTGGAACTTCATAAAACTGCCCGGCAAGCGAGTGCCGCTAGCGGCAGCAGGATATGAATTATTTCGATCAACAACCTGCGATAAGCAGCAGTCCCAACAAAGACAGACGGGCTTGTCACCCAGAACCAGCCGCTCGCGCCCATAAAAAGAGCTTCGGCTGAGTAGCCAGTCGAGCAACTCTTACTCAGAGATTCCTGCGAGCATGTCCTTCCCGGATTTCAGCGGCCTGATTCACCTCGGCGGCGGCAGCAGCCACCGCTCCGGGCTGAGAAGCATGCGGCTGTCACGCGACCCGGAGTCGCCCGTACGCGTCTGCGTCAGCCTGCTGGGCGCCAGCGGGGTCGGCAAGTCCGCCTTCGCCGTGCGCCTGATGACGCAACGGTTTATCGGCGAGTACAGCGACAAGCTGGGTGCGCTCAGGTTGTCAAATGGCTCAATCTGCAAACTTTTAGGCACTTACATCCGCATTTAAACACTTGCTAACATTTCAGAGGGTGTCTACACCAGACAGGAAAGCGTTGGCGGCTACTACTTCGAAATGAATCTCAAGGACACGGTAGACAAGGTAAAATAAAATCAGAACTGTTTTGAGTTCTTCGAACTGAGGTGCTTTTACGAGCCCCACATTTCGCATTGCCTGCATTGGTTTATGCAGGCACTCTCTGAACCAACAAAGTTCAACCCGAATAAAAAAGATTAGGAGGAAACTTGGGGGCGCTTGCAACATCGGCCTGCAACCAGCGCTGAAAGTATTTTGCTCTCATGCACACGCTCACAAACCAACTTACGAGAGAAAAAACAAAATATTTAATGCACCAAAGTTGTAAAAACTATTTCAGAAACACCTCAATCTGGCCAGCATTTGTCAGTGGAGCCACATCGCCATGGTGATGTACGCCATAGACGATCGGAGCACCTACCAACGGGCACTGGGCATTCTGGAGCAGCTCAGCCGTCACGACCAGGCCAGGGAGGTCACTCTGGCGTTGGTTGGCAACAAGGCTGATCTGGATGACAAACGGTTCGCAGTTTACAGCTCGCTCGATAGACACAATTGGCAGACAATGCCATGTTTTTGTCACAAAAACGCACAATGATGACGAACACAAATATGACACAATAAATGAGTTTGACAGACACAGTCAGGATAGGAGCTCATAGAGAAACCGTAAATTATGGGTAAATTCCAAAGACACCATAAAATGGTAGCACAGAGTTGATGACGAACTCAATGGCCCAATCAAGAAACCAATTTTAGCACAACGCAGTCGCGTGACGGCCCTCGAAGCGCTGGCCGCGGCCAGAGAAGAAGACGGCCAGTTCGCCGAGCTGTCGGTGGCCGAAGAGCCGCAGGAGCCGAGCCGCCTGATGCGCCGTCTGCTTGGCCAGCACGCCGCCAACTGTCAGGCGCACCAGCGTGAGCGCCAGCTGCTCCTGCTGGGCCCCGGAGATGGCGGCGCAAGCGGCGGCGCCGGTAGCGGAAGCCGCAGCGCCGGCAGCCGATCCCGAGGCAGCAGCCCCTGCGGACCCGGCGGGCTGGGCTGCTCCGGCGCTTCCGCCTCGGGCTCGATGCACTCTTCCGGCAAGCGGCAGCAGAAAAAGTCCATTGAGCTGGCGATACTGCGCAGCTCGGAGACGCCCGTCAGCGCGGCAGTTGCCGCGGGCGGGACCTCGGCGCCGGTGAAGAAAAACTCGACGCCTTTCAAAGCGCTGAAGGAGCGATTCGCTTGGAAGTGACACTGGAATGCTACACTCGAAAAGCAGGCAAATTTCACTGGCAATGCATAATGGTATCGACATTATCAGCAATTGGCAACATCCTAACCCCATTGAACTTCCGAAATCTAAATCATGAAATTATGTGTCTGTGCAAAGTTGATTCTTGAGTTAGTTTAGTTGATTCTGTAAGAAAATGCGATAAAAAATTCGTTAAAAATTATATTGACAAAATTTTGAACGTCCATTTACAGCACATGCATTACAGCACACTAATCTATTCCAAAAGGAAACCTCAGCAGCGGTTCATTATTTTACACAGCTCCTGAGTCACTCCGCACGGAGGTCGAGCTGCAAAACATGCGTGTCTGAAACTTTTTTTCGGATCTGGTTGCGCGGCAGAAAAGATAACTGCTGTAGGCAGTTACAGAAAATTAACTCTAAGTCTAAATTTAGGTGTGTACAATTTGTACCGAACCGAGGGTCCCTGCAGGTTTAAAACCTGTACTCTAGTGTTTTCACTGTATGCTTATCTTCAATTGATGGTGCAACCGAGAAATTTATTCCACCGTTAGACTGCTTGAAAATAGTTGGGGTAGACAGAAACGCGTCGCACAAGCTGATTGTGAGTTTTATTCTTCCAATATTGACCTGCTTCAAATTCAGAAAAGTTTTGGGGGGCGGGGTTCGTGTGATGGATTTCTGAGACAAACGAACTGAGGACAACTGACGGATTCACCATCTGGACAGGAAATAGCAAGAAGTTAGACGTTTCTGCAACAAACCATTGGCTTCATTCATCCTAACTTACATGTATTTGGTCCCAAAATCCGAACCATAACACTCACATGGGGTTTCAAAAATTTCGTTTGAGTCCTATAGATACCTAGCTAGCTAGATAGATAGCTAGATACCGACAGACCATTTTTAGTATATGGACTTTAGCTTCCCCCTCCCCAAATCCCAGTCCCCCAGTTGACGCACGAACTATATTTGCAGTTGACTTATATTTCCACGGGCCTTTGGTGATTTTTTATCCTGTAGCTGGAAATTTCTGAAAAATCGGGATGAAATTGTTTCAAATGTACGAGTATATATGTAGTAACTCTTCTATTAAAATGAAGATTCGAGTAAATGAGCGTAAGTTTCAATTCTGACTTCTCCAGAGTATGACACCCGAGAAATGCATGACTGGGATCATCAACATTAAATTTGTGCTTCAAGTATTACCGCAGTATGTATTAAAACAAAGCTGTTTTTTTGCTTTCGGCCTATCTATAATTAATGCAATCCATCCATCTTGTCACTTTACGTGGTGTGCACGAGTTTTTTCTCTTTTATTTAGCTTCTCAGAGTAACTATTATCTTAAGGCTCGGAAATAAAAAAATTTAAATTTAGACCTTTATTGCCTTTGTATTATATTTTTGCTATCAGTCATTATTATTACCATCATATCAAATCCCAAGCAAGTTAGATTGCCTCAATTATGTATTATGTATTATTTACTTAAGACGAAGTTGATCAATGTGTTACATTTATACAAAATGCATATTTTATTTACAAATTGCTAGTTCTAACTCTTAGGAAGAAGTTTGGGCCTACCTTGGCGGCTATAGGCCAGAGCCCTAGCCAGGTCTATTTTTTGTTGAATTTTCTTTTCTAGGCTATAGCCTTGCGGAAGAGCTTGGACAGGCTGGACCAGGGTGTACTTCATACACCAAGTGTGCGAAACAAAAAAAATTGACCAAGAAAGGTGTATAGAATAGCAGTAGATTTTTTTGCCAGAAAAGTGTGCATATTGTTGCATGTCAGATTTATTTTAAATATAGCAATGATAGCGCCAATATTAATTTACTAAAGCTCCCTCAGACCCCACAAAGTTTTGTACACATATGCATAATATAATTTTGTTATTTTCCACACAGAACATGTTATTTCTTTTTGGATAAATTTCACCTTGGAGCTAAAGGCTGGAGGCTAGACCCTGGTTAGTAGGGGGCTGATGCTTGCATTGCACTCAATACCTATCAAAGGAAAAATGGATTTTTAGGGGGTGCTAAGGTTGCATGCCTATAGGAGGCCCTATTGACTTTAGTTTTATTCTTTCTTTGTATTAATAGGCCTAATATATATTATTGGTTAAATAAATATTCTAAAATTAAAAAGTACCTTATTAGTTAGGCCCAAGATTCAGATGATTATTATATTTTTTTAGATTTTAAAGACTCAAGATCAGCTTCCAGAGTCCAGACAATCTGGCGACAAGACAATCTGGCGACAGACAATCCGGTGACAGTCAATCTATATTAGCATATATACGGATTAGTTGAGCTACTATTTTTAGCTCTTTGTACTTGTACTTAAATACTTAAATAACAATTACTTAAACTACAATTGTTGCAGTTATTACTGTTGTACTTATAGCTGTTGATTTTCAAAATGTAATTTTCAAAGAAAGCTACCCATATAAAAATAGGCTAAGGCCCTAGCTTGTTTTTTACTGCCGAGTTTTATATTTACATATACATGCGAAAAAGCAAATAGTGTAGAATATAATATTAGATCATAGTCATACAATTTTGATTTCCAAGCAGATTTAACTGATAAAATTGTATTCAGAAAGAAATTAATCTAGAATTTAGCTAAAACGATCCAGAAAAATTAGCCGGCAAAACACAACCATTCTTTGAAAATAACATTTTGAAAATCAACCTATGTATAGCTGTAAAAATAAAACTGCAAAAAATTTAGTTTAGGTAATTGTTATTTGATTATTTAAGTATTACTAAGTAATAATAAAGAGCTAAAAATAATAGCTTAACTATATGCTTGAAGTGGGCAGTAGCTACTGTGTGCAGACTTGAAATTGTATTTGCGGAGAGCAAAAGGTTCTTATAAGCGTCTGTGCACAATCAGGTTAGGCCTAAATAGGCCAATGCGCTAGTTAGTCAGTCAACCCCAACCCCCACGTAACTCAGGCTAGGTGGGCGAACCCCCACCCCTAATCTCCGGGGTTGGTGGCACATAGATGCAGCGTGATGAGCAGGGAGTGCAAGGGCATCTAAACGGCCATCTTCAGGTGTGCTTGCACTTGTCCGCCACACGGCTTCCCCCCAGCAGTGGCCTCCGGTACCTGACAGTAACGGCGGTATGGCTGGCGGCGCCGCGGCGGGTGGCGGCGCAGCGGTTCGGCTGTTGCGGCGCCCGGGACAGTCGGCTCGCGTGGTGGGTGCCCCCTTGGCCAAATTTGAGGCGTCGAAACTGGGCTAGCAGGGTCAAGCGCCGCTGGCTTGAGCCTTGAGCCGGTCCACCAACACGAAGTCCCGCCTAGTGACAAGGTTGAGGAGGAAAGCCTTAGCGCCGCGCTCCAGCACCTTGAAGGGACCTAGATAAGGCGGTTGCAGTGCCAGTCGGTGCCCATCGCGGCGGACGAAGACGTGCGTGCAGGTGTCCAAGACAGCAGGCAGGTTGGTGGGGCGGCAGCCATGCTAGGAGGTCGGTGGCGGGCAGAAAGCCTGCATGGCCTGGCGCAGGCGCGTGAGGAACCCGTCATGGCCCGTAGGTGAGCTGGCCTGCAGACACTTGCCCGGCACTGCCAGTGGGACTCCGTACACCAACTCCACCAATGATGTGCCGAGATCTTCCTTGGGAGTGGTGCAGAGTCTGAGCAACACCCAGGGCAGCTCGGCAGTCCAGGACGGCCTCGTCAGCCGTGCCATCAGGGAAGCCTTGAGCTGCCAGTGGAACCGCTCCACAAGCCCGTTGGCCTATGGGTGGAAGGCCGTCGTCTGGTGCAGCTGCGTGCCAAGCAAGCGGGACACGTTGGACCACAGCTCTGAGGTGAACTGCAGGCCGCGGTCTGACGTGAGGTCGCTTGGCACACCGAAATGGGCAATCTAGTGCGCGATGAATGTGGCTGCACAGGTTGACAATGGTCAGCAGGTGCGAGCACCCTTGAGAGTACGGAAGTGGGCCCACCAGGTCGATGTGCACATGCACGAAGCGGTCGCAGGGCACCGGGATACTGTCTGGCGGGCTGACAACATGCTGCTGGACCTTAGTCGTCTGGCAGGCGAGGCAGCTGCGAGCCCAATGGCCGACGTTGCGGTTGAGGCCGGGCCAGACAAAACAGTCTGCAATGAGGTGGCGGGAGCTGCAGATTGATGGGTGCGCGAGGGCGTGGATGGCGTCAAACACCAGCCATCGGAATTCGGGTGGCACCAGCAGGCAGGGGTGGCCAGTGGAGACGTCGCAGAGCAGCTTCAGGCCGGGGCGGAGGGTCACCCGCTCTAGTCGGAGGCCAGAGCCGGGCGGCGACAACTTGGTCGGGAGGGTCACCCACTCTAGTCGGAGGCCAGAGCCGGGCGGCGACAACTTGGTCGGGGCATGCTGGGCCTGCGACATCACGGCAAAATCGATGCCAGGTAGCACGCTGGCCACAGTGCAGCAGGACAGCGCATTGGCCACCAGATTGTTTTTGCCAGCGATGTGCTGGACGTCTGTGGTGAATTCGCTCATGTATGCCAGGTGCCGCTGCTGCTGAGCAGACCACAGGTCGGACAGCTTGGCCATGGCGGCGGCCAACGGCTTGTGGTCCATGTAGGCTGTGAAGTGGCGCCCCTCAAGGAGGTAACGGAAGTGGTGGACCACTAGGTACAGTGCCAGGAGCTCGCGGTCAAATGCACAGGCACTGTACTTTACCTCTGCAGGTCGCAACTGCCGGCTGAAGAATGCGAGCGGCTGCCAGGCATGGCCGACATGCTGCTCGAGGACGGCGCCCATGGCGGTGTCAGAGGCATCTATGGTAAGGGCCAGCGCCAGCATGGTCGCGTCGGCCAGCGCCTGCTTGTCTTGTCGAAGGCCTCGGTCAGCTCCGGCGTCCACCGCACCAGCTTCTCCTTGCCGGCCATGGCCTGGTAGATCAGGCGCAGCAACCAGGCTGCACGGGGCACAAAGCGGTGTTAGAAGTTCACCATGCCGGCAAACTCCTGGAGACCCTTCACCATCGTGGGCGGCGCGAACCTGGCAACTGCGTCAACCTTGTCTGGCAGTGGCATGGCACCTGCAGCGCTGATCCTGTGGCTGAGGAAATCAATCTCGCTGCAGCCAAACTGGCACTTGGCTGGGTTGAGCAACAGGCTGTTGTCGGCAAGGCGCTGGAACAGCTTCCGCAGGTGCTCCTCGTGCTGCTCGGGGCTGCTGCTGGCGACCAGGAAATCGTCAATGTACGCGAAGACGGCTGGCAGGTCCTGGCAGATTGAATCTACTAACCGCTAGAAGGCCTATGCCACATTTTTCAACCCAAACAGCATGCGGAGGAACTCAAACAACCCAAATGGTGTAATGATGGCAGTCTTTGGGATGTCCATTTGCGCAACCGGGATCTGGTGGTAGCCCCGCACCAGGTCGATCTTCGAGAACACTGTGCAGCCGCTCAGGCGCGCTGAGAAATCCTGGATATGTGGCACGGGGTAGCGGTCGGGCACCATGGTGTCATTGAGCTGCCGGAAATCGCTGCAGGGCCGCCAACCGCCGGAAGTCTTGGGCACCATGTGCAATGGCGAGGATCAAGGGCTGCTGGATTGCCGCACAATGCCAAGCTGCTCCAGGTTGCGAAACTCTTCCTTGGCTGCGGCCAGCTTGGGCGGCAGGCGGCATGCTCTAGCGTGCACCGGCGGGCCCATTGTCGGGATGTAGTGCTCCACGCCATGCCGCGGCATGGCTTTGCTAAAGCTGGGCTCTATGATGCTGGGGAACTCTGCCAGCAGCCGGCTGTACGGGGCCGTTGGCACAAAATGTGCCAATATATTTTCTATCATTGCATCTATCAAATCTATCACTATTAGTTTATAAAGAAACTATTGTTAGTTGCAATGCTATGTAAAAAATGGGATAAATATGCAACAATGTTGTTTGTACTAGGCTACTTGCTTTATTTAGTAGATAAATTAATCTATAGGTCAGGCTATAATAAAAGCTGAAGCCAAAAAGAATGATTATAATGTAATATAGTTCTATTATAGCATTTATCTCCTTAAGACTTGAAGATTGACACCTAATGCAAATTACTACCAATAAGAAATAAGTGAAATATATAGACTTATGCTTATAATTATTGATTTAAATATTTAGAGCTATAGCCATCTTGGTCATGTGCTGCAAGAGTAACTATAACTGTCTTATTAAGGCTAAATGCTTCATTATCTAATTAGTACTATACCTATATTTGGTATAAAAGTTAATGTGTTGCTGTGTTTTGTCAATTTTTTTGAGCTACAATTATAGACCCATAGATTGCATATATATTATAGAATAATAGAACAATTATAGATGGCATGTTTACAGGTTTTTTACACTTATTTTAGTCTGGGCATCTAGTAAGCCTATTTATACTATTCTACTTATCAATTCTAATATTTTTATTTATTAAATGTGCACAATGATGAGAAAAACAGTTCATATAATACTTAGCTTGTTAATAACTTGATATAGGCCTATATCAAATATAAATATAATAATACTATAGTCATCAATAGTCACATAGTCACAAATCTTGACTATTTTTTTTGAGAATCCAAGATTGAAATCAAGATCTTGTCTTGTCTAATAAAGATCTTAACTTCTATTAATGACAAAAGTGTTAGTGTTAAACAAAAAAATCTTAATTTATTAACTCTTTATTTTATTAAGTTAACTTGAAGTTAACTAATAATTGTTAATAAGTGTTATTCCATTAAAGTTAACACAGAAAATACAGAAATCTTGCATTTTTCCCAAAACAGACTTCCATAATACACTGTCTTTGCTTTTCTACTTTTTTAGCAAAATACAAGGTCATCTAAGGGATTTAAAAGCTAAAAAAGTAATAAATAATAATTTTTTAAACTTCATGTTTACTACTACTAAAAGTAAGCATAGAATAAATGAAGTAACTTGTTTATTTGAAACTTAAAAGCTAATTAGTTAATAATAAAATACAAATAGGAAGGTTTGTTTCAGTAGCATTAGCAAGTGCTGTAGAAATTTACAAAACATTGGGGAAGAAGTGAATCAAAGCAATCAATGCTCATATGCAAGCAATAAAGTTCACAGTTTTAATTCATTATTAAAGCTCATTAGTTTAGGAAGTTGTTACATTTGCATGGTCATCTTTATAAAAAAAATATTAATTAGGCATTTAGATAAATTCAAATACATTTTGTAATGTTCTAATTTCTTGTCAGACCTATATTTCTTTCTCTACATCTTTTGGTCATTGACATTGTCATTAACATAAATGATGAATTTGTCATTAACTCACAAAATTACAAGCTATTAATGCAAATTCATTAATCCATTAGTGCAAAAAAATCTTAATGGTAGTCTGTTAATGTTAATGAAATATCTTAATGCTTATTAATGCTTATTAATGCATTAACACTTATTAACAGAATGGTGCCCAACACTGGATAGGGGGTGTTTATTCATTGTCATTTCATTTATCATTAGCCATTGATTGATATGCTTAAGCCTATTTAATGCCTTTGCATAACATTTTTGAGATAATAATAATTATTGCCTATTTAAAAAAGTATAATATATAATTTATGTGTCAATTATTCTTTGTAAATAATTTCATGTAAATTATATAGATTAAACTATTTATATAATTTATATTATCTATACAATGTTAGATGTATGGAATGATTTAGTAAATAAAAATTATATAACCATGTTATAAATATATAATTTGTGTTATAATAAAAAAACAAAAAAAAATAAAAGAAAAAGTAACAAAAAAGTGCACAGATAACCATAGTGCCATTTTGCACCTTTAGTCCAAACCACAGATACTAAACTGACTAGGTAAGTCACTCAGCCATATATACTTTGTAAAACAGCTTCCTATTTTCAGTTTAGTAGCAAAGAAGAATGAATAGCTATTTTATTAGAATTAAATTGGAAAGGTACAGTTAGAAGTTTGAGACTAGGAGAGGGGATAAGAGCTAATAAATTAGCTTAGGCTTTAAGAATATATATTCAAATGTTTTTGTTTAACTTACTACTAAACTGAAAGTAGTTTATACACAAATGTGATAAGTGGCCCAGATAATTATTCTAGTATCTGTTGTCCAAACTTAAGATGCCAATGAGGATATAAAAAATAAATTGAAAAATACCAATAGCACTACTTTACCTTATATACTTCTAACCCTTGCTGACCCACAGAAGTCTAGACTATGTTTATAGATTACAAAGTTGACAATTGAAAGAAGTTATGAAATCTCAAGAATCCCTTAGGATGCCAAAATGAAAATAAATGTCATGACATATGCCATTGTATATAAGACCATGGGTGGCAGGAGCTTGAGGCACTGGGGGCACTTGCCCCCCCCCCCCAGAAAATGAGCCCACGTGGTAATTTTTAGTGCTTTTTCTGATTTTAGGCCCTAATTAGCAGCTTATAAAGGTACCTGTGCCCCCTTGCCCTGTGCCTGGTGCCCCCCCCCTAAAATATTAGGCTCCGCCGCCCCTGTATAAGACCTAGGCAAGATGCCAATTCTTTGTTGTAATGAACTAAATAAAATATATTATACTGTATTTACATGTACAAATATTGAGAAGTTAAGCAACACTTGTTTATTTGCTGATTTTTCATGGCTGCTATTTGCACTCAATGTCTTTGTCATCGGGCCCACCACCGCCTAATTCTCAATCCTCTAATGCTGTAGCAACAGAGGACAGCAGCTCAAGAGAGACAGACGCCCTAGTGCATTTCTTGCGGGGTGCTCCGCCAACCTCTGGTGCCAGCCAGGGTCAGCTGGACAGCTTGCACCAGCCTTCTGGAGCCATTCATCCCGCAAGCTTGCCTGTCACTTCGCTTGTGTCTGGCGCCAATAGAAATCAGCACCAGTCTAAACCAGGTGAGCAGCACCAGCTTCCCGAATCCTTGATCTCAAATCTTCACTTCCAATTCTAGATCCCAATTCTCAGATCCCCAATCCCAGTTTGCCAGTCCCAGATCCCAAATCCCAGATCCCCAATCTCCGATCCCCAATCTAGGTTCCCCAACCCCAGTTTCCCAATCCCGGTTCCCCAATCCCGGATCCCCGATCCCAGATACTCGATCCCAGATCCTCAATCCCATATCCCTAATCCTGGTTCCCAAATCCCAACTTTTGGATCCCCAATCCCAGATCCCCGATCCTAGATCCCAAATCCTAGATCCCCAATCCTAGATCCCCAATCCTAGATCCCCAATCCCAGATCCCCAATCCTAGATCCCCAATCCTAGATCCCCAATCCCAGATCCCCAATCCCAGATCCCAGATCCCCGATCCCAGATCCCCGATCCCAGATCCCCGATCCTAGATCCCCAATCCTAGATCCCCAATCCCAGATCCCCAATCCTAGATCCCCAATCCTAGATCCCCAATCTCAGATCCCCGATCCCAGATCCCCAATCCTAGATCCCCAATCCTAGATCCCCAATCTCAGATCCCCGATCCCAGATCCCCGATCCAGAATCCCAGATATCCCATCCCTGATCCCAGATCCCAATCCCATATCCCCAATCTCGGTTCCCAAATTTTGGATCCCCAATCCCAGTTGCGAAGCGCACGCAGCCACCCGATCAGAATTCGGCACCAAACCCTCAGGCGGAGGCAACTACAGCGCATTCAGCGAAGCTTCTTCCACGGCTGTCGCCGGCGCACCAGCAGCTTCAGGCGGTCCCCTCGGCGCTTCAGACGAGGAAATGATCGACCTGACGCCCGGTCAGGATAATCCATTTCGTGACCCGTTCGGGGCCCAATCAGCGGCTCTGTCGCAGCACCGGCGCGAGGCCGCCACTGCTATGGGAAATCTTGGCGGCGGCCGCAGGAGGTCCAGCAGCGGCGGGGACGACTTTGTGGATCTGGGTAAGTTCTGAGCACTCTCCTTGGGCCAGAATCTTCTCAGATTATCAGTTAGTTCTCATAGGTCCTCATTGAATTCCCCCAGATCCTCGCTGAATTCCCCCAGATCCTCACTGAATTCTCCCAGATCCTCACCGAATACTCCCAGATCCTCAACGAATTCTCCCAGATCCTCAACGAATTCTCCCAGATCCTCAACGAATTCTCCCAGATCCTCACCGAATACTCCCAGATCCTCACTGAATTCTCTCAGATCCTCACTGAATTCTCCCAGATCCTCAACGAATTCTCCCAGATCCTCACTGAATTCTCCCAGATCCTCAACGAATTCTCCCAGATCCTCACCGAATACTCCCAGATCCTCATTGAATTCTCCCAGATCCTCACCGAATACTCCCAGATCCTCATTGAATTCTCCCAGATCCTCACCGAATACTCCCAGATCCTCATTGAATTCTCCCAGATCCTCACCGAATACTCCCAGATCCTTATTGAATTTTCCAAATCCTCAATGAATTCCTACAGCTGGCCAGATTCTTATTGAATTCTCCCAGAACCTCACTGAGTTCACACAAAATACTGACACTACTCCCTCAAGTAATACTATGCAGGCATGAAAATATTTGTTTATCAAAGAGTTTGATCCTGATTGGCTCTGTGTCTGAAGCGCGTCATCTTCTCTAGCATTGGTCGGGCTGGTTGTGCTGTGTGAAATAATATATTCTACTGTTCCTAAACTGAGGAATGGGCACAGTTGGATCTCACTGACAGACATACGACACACAAATTTATAGTCTATCATCAATTATGTCTGATGAAGCTCAGGCTACTGATAGCAAGCCCTTTGATAATCCGTTCGAACTGACAGACAGCTTACCGGTCAATGTCGGCCCCAGTATTTCAGACGATATTGCGTCATTGGACCAATTTAATTTTTCCATACCGCTGCGATGTCGCCTGTCGAAGTGTCGGAAAAATGGTATAGATGTATTCATCTTTATCTATCATAACTTGCCATTCTAAACTTACATTAGTTTGGCGCCGTTCTCGTCTACAACAATTTGGCGCCAATCTCGTCTCCCACAATTGGGCGCCATTCTCATCTCCCACAATTTGGCGCCATTCTCGTCTCCCACAATTTGGCGCCATTCTCATTTCCCACAATTTGGCGCCATTCTCATTTCCCACAATTTGGCGCCATTCTCATCTCCCACAATTTGGCGCCATTCTCATTTCCCACAATTTGGCGCCATTCTCATCTCCAACAATTTGGCGCCATTCTCATCTCCAACAATTTGGCGCCATTCTCATCTCCCACAATTTGGCGCCATTCTCGTCTCCCACAATTTGGCGCCATTCTTATCTCCAACAATTTGGCGCCATTCTCATCTCCAACAATTTGGCGCCATTCTCATCTCCAACAATTTGGCGCCATTCTCATCTCCCACAATTTGGCGCCATTCTCATCTCCCACAATTTGGCGCCATTCTCGTCTCCCACAATTTGGCGCCATTCTTATCTCCAACAATTTGGCGCCATTCTCATCTCCAACAATTTGGCGCCATTCTCATCTCCAACAATTTGGCGCCATTCTCGTCTCCCACAATTTAGCGCCATTCTCATTTCCCACAATTTGGCGCCATTCTCATTTCCCACAATTTGGCGCCATTCTCATCTCCAACAATTTGGCGCCATTCTCATCTCCAACAATTTGGCGCCATTCTCATCTCCCACAATTTGGCGCCATTCTAATCTCCCACAATTTGGCGCCATTCTCATCTCCCACAATTTGGCGCCATTCTCATCTCCCACAATTTGGCGCCATTCTCATCTCCCACAATTTGGCGCCATTCTCGTCTCCCACAATTTGGCGCCATTCTTATCTCCAACAATTTGGCGCCATTCTCATCTCCAACAATTTGGCGCCATTCTCATCTCCAACAATTTGGCGCCATTCTCATCTCCCACAATTTAGCGCCATTCTCATTTCCAAAAATTTGGTGCCATTTACACCTCCCACAATTTGGCACCATTCTCATTTCCAAAAATTTAGCGCCATTCTCGTTTCCCACAATTTGGCGCCATTCTCATCTTCCACAATTTGGCACTATTCTCATCTATAATTTGGCGCCATTCTAATCTCCCACAATTTGGCGCCATTCTCATTTCCCACAATTTGGCGCCATTCTCATTTCCCACAATTTGGCGCCATTCTCATCTCCAAATTGCACTATTTTGTCCTCAATGGGTGCCCTTGACCTATGCAAGTGGACTCACTTGTTATTCTGCAGTGACATTTGTTTAATTTAATCTGGTTAAAAGCGCTATTCAAGCGTTATAGAATTGGAGCCTTATAAACGCATAAAGCCATCGGTAGGTTTAGTTAGTGCAAGGGTTTACTTGCATTTTCATATATAAGTCTTCCAAGATTCCGTTCGTTACAAATTTGCGGTCCTTTTTACCTTGGCCCTAGCTGACTAACCAGTCACTGTGCAGATAGACAGGCAGGTTGCTGCTATTTGTGATGATAAAATTAGTACACTTAAACAGGCCCGTGTAATTTAGCTGTTAGGCCTGTAACTTGGCCCATGCTAATTTATTCAGAAAAATCTGTGTTATTCAAGCCTTGTCTATACAGGCATGCGTTCGCGTTCTGTTTGGCGCAGTTCAAACCGTCTCTATAGGCCTGGTTTTTCATGTTGCTATCTTCAAAATTCACTTGGTATAAGCAAGCATTTAACAAGGAAGATCATATATAATGATGTGGAAAAAATCATATCCGAAGATTGGGATTAGAATCTCACCCCTAAATGGGGTTTAGAATCCCACTTGAGAATTGGGATTAGAATCCCACCCAAAGATTGGAATTAAAATCCCACACAATGATTAAAATTAAAATCCCACACAAAAATTGGAATTAAAATCCCACACAAAGATTGGAATTAAAATCCCACACAAAGATTGGAATTAAAATCCCACACAAAGATTGGAATTAAAATCCCACACAAAGATTGGAATTAAAATCCCACACAAAGATTGGAATTAAAATCCCACACAAAGATTGGAATTAAAATCCCACACAAAGATTGGCATTAGACTCTCACCCAAAGATTGGAATTAAAATCCTACACAAAGATTAGGATTAAAATCTCACCCGAAAATTGGGATTAAAATCTCACCCGAAAATTGGGATTAGAATCCCACCTGCAGATTAGAATTAAAATGCCACTTGTAGGTTGGGATTAGAATCGCATCCGATGATTGGGATTAAAATCGCATCCGAAGATTGGGATTAAATTCCTACACAAAGATTGGGATTAGAATCCCACCCAAAGATTGGGATTAAATTCCTACACAAAGATTGGGATTAGAATCCCACCCAAAGATTGGGATTAAAATCCCACCCGAAGATATGGATTAAATTCCTACACAAAGATTGGGATTAGAATCCCACCCAAAGATTGGGATTAGAATCCCACACAAAGATTGGAATTAAAATCCTACACAAAGATTGGGATTAGAATCCCACACAAAGATTGGAATTAAAATCCTACACAAAGATTGGGATTAGAATCCCACACAAAGATTGGAATTAAAATCCTACACAAAGATTGGGATTAGAATCCCACCCAAAGATTGGGATTAAATTCCTACACAAAGATTGGGATTAAAATCCCACCCGAAGATATGGATTAAATTCCTACACAAAGATTGGGATTAGAATCCCACCCAAAGATTGGGATTAGAATCCCACACAAAGATTGGAATTAAAATCCTACACAAAGATTGGGATTAGAATCCCACCCGAAGATTGGGATTAGAATCCCACCCAAACATTAGGATTTAAATCCCATCTAAAATGGTAACCCTTTTATCCGTATTCCTAATACTAATCCGTTTACACCTCTCACAGGCGGCGCTAATCCTATAGACGCCAACGAGGCTGCCGGCCTCGCCGAGGGCCACTATAACGACTTCGAGACCATCGACTGGCTGAAAGACATCGGCCGGCACCGCAAGCGGCACCGAGAGATTCTGCGCCGGATGAAGCTGAGCTGTCGCGGCAAGCTGGTGTCGCTGTTCGACAGCTTTTCTGGCTGGCTGTGCGTTGGACTGATTGCGGTTGCCGCTGGTGAGTTGATGAAGAACTGATGCTGCGGATTTGGATGAGGGAAAGTGGGGTGGAATCGGAGTAGATGTTAAATTTTTATTAGATTAGGGTAAACTGCAGGATAGATTTTGTGCCGATCAGAGGTTTGAGTAGACTGCAGGGTAGATTAGGTGGTAGATAGGAAGGTAGAGTAGACTGCAAGGTAGATTAGGGGTAGATAGGAAGATAGAGTAGACTGCAGGGTAGATTAGGGGGTAGATAGGAAGGTAGAGTGGACTGCGGGGTAGATTATGGGGTAGATAGGAAGGTAGAGTGGACTGCAGGGTAGATCAGGTGGTAGATAGCAAGTTAGAGTAGACTGCAGGGTAGATTAGGGGGTAGATAGGAAGGTAGAGTGGACTGCGGGGTAGATTATGGGGTAGATAGGAAGGTAGAGTGGACTGCAGGGTAGATCAGGTGGTAGATAGCAAGTTAGAGTAGACTGCAGGGTAGATTATGGGGTAGATAGGAAGGTAAGTAGACTAAAAGGTAGATTAGGGGTAGATAGGGCAGTAAATTAGGCTTCTGGGTAGCTCAGAGGGTAGATGATACTACGGTAGAGTAGGGTAGATTAGAGGATGGATAGGAAGGTAGAGTAGATAACACGATAGTTTAGTATGGGACTGCAGGGAGGATTAGAGCTACAAATGAGATTATATCAGATATCAAAGTAGATAAGTGATACATGAAAGTGTATAGTGGTCGAAGAGTAGACTGTTGGCTGGATTTGGTTTATAAAAATAGTTCAAATTAGAATAAATAATAGATTAGGAATAGATACCTTAGGTAGCTAAAGGACTTCAATATTATCGATAAAGGATTGGGTAGATCCCAGCGGCCAGTGCAGATGCGAGTTGTGTAGGCTAATATTTCAGATGTTAGTGGAGCAGCTGTTTAATCAGCTGTCTTACTGACTCTGCGGGTAGGCATTTTTGCATGGATATTTTAACCCTGCGCTGATGGAAAGAAATGAGATGCCAGCAGGTTGTTCTCCAGTTTCAATGGCATGTTTTTGCAGATTTTTTCAGCTCCCGCCCTAATGGTGTCGCAGTTTTCCTCCCTGATCCCCTTGTTGCTTCTATCTTCCTAGGCCGACTGACTCCCAGCTCCTCAGTTGCTGGGCTAGCCTCCCAAATCCTCATCAGTTGCTGGGCCAGCCTCCCAAATCCTCATCAGTTGCTGGGCCAGCCTCCCAGAGTGTCAGTTTTTGGGCCAGCCTCCCAAATCCTCATCAGTTGCTGGGCCAGCCTCCCAGAGTGTCAGTTTTTGGGCCAGCCTCCCAAATCCTCATCAGTTGCTGGGCCAGCCTCCCAGAGTGTCAGTTGTTGGTCCAGCCTCCCAGATCCTCATCAGTTGCTGGGCCAGCCTCCTAGATGTAGTGCACAAGTTTTTGTACGCCAAAATCAATATTCTTTATGAGTCTCAGCCTACCTGCGTAATGTTTCAGTGTGCGTTTAAAAATAATTTGCCTTGGCTCAGTCAATAACCATTATTTAGCACCTGTGATTAATATACGGAGCAGACGACACAGATTAAAGACTTTGTAGGGCTTAACGGATGGAACAGAAAGCGTCTTTGCTCTCCAAATCCCAATTGACGCAAAATCCTTTGACCAGATTTTCTTTGATCATTATTGTTTAGCAAATTGAGCGGAAAATACTCCGTTGAAGCGTTGCAGACTACTTCTAGTAATTCAGTAGTAAAGTGTGTTTTTTCTCCGCAATTTCCAGGCCTAGTGGCGGGAGTTGTCGACATCGGCACCACGTGGATGTCGGACCTTCGCGACGGGATCTGCGCCGAGGCGTTCTGGTTCAACAAGGAGCAATGCTGCTGGTCTTCTAACGATACCACATTTGATGATGAGCAGGCCTGCAGACAGGTGCGACTGGTTGTCTGATCCTATTGAGAGTCACTGTGAGAGTCACTCTCTGATCCTATTGAGAGTCACTCTCTGATCTTATTGAGAGTCACTCTCTATCTTATTGAGAGTCACTCTTATCTCTGATCCTATTGAGAGTCACTCTCTGATCCTATTGAGAGTCACTCCTATTATCTCTGATCCTATTGAGAGTCATCCTCTCTGATCCTATTGAGAGTCACTCTCTGATCCTATTGAGAGTCACTCTTATCTCTGATCCTATTGAGAGTCACTCTATGATCCTATTGAGAGTCACTCTATGATCCTATTGAGAGTCACTGATCCTATTGAGAGTCACTCTATGATCCTATTGAGAGTCACTCTATGATCCTATTGAGAGTCACTCTATGATCCTATGATCCTATTGAGAGTCACTCTATGATCCTATTGAGAGTCACTCTATGATCCTATTGAGAGTCACTCTTATCTCTGATCCTATTGAGAGTCACTCTATGATCCTATTGAGAGTCACTCTATGATCCTATTGAGAGTCACTCTATGATCCTATTAAGAGTCACTTTCTCTCTCTGATCCTATTGAGAGTCATTGAACCATTTGAGAATCACTCTAAACCGGTAGAGAATTACCTTAAACCAATTGAGAATCACTAAACAAACTGAAGAATCACAGTATATAATTACTATGCGCCTCCCCACTCCGGTAGTGGTACACCTGGGCGGAGCTAGTTGGCGACAGCAACAAAGACTTCGGCGCCTACATATTCAAATACCTGCTGTACATCCTGTGGTCCCTACTGTTCGCACTGCTGGCCGCCCTGCTAGTGAAAGTGTTCGCTCCGTACGCCTGCGGCTCTGGCATCCCGGAGATGAAGACCATCCTATCCGGGTTTGTGATCCGCGGCTATCTGGGCAAGTGGACGCTGCTAATTAAGTCGGTGGGCATCATGCTGGCCGTGTCAGCCGGCCTGAACCTGGGCAAGGAGGGCCCCATGGTGCACATGGCGGCCTGCTGCGGCAACATCATCGCCTACCTGTTCCCCAAGTACGGCCGCAACGAGGCCAAGAAGCGGGAGGTTCTGTCGGCCGCCGCTGCCGCAGGTGTAAGCATCGCCTTTGGCGCGCCACTTGGCGGCGTGCTGTTCAGCCTTGAAGAGGCCAGCTACTATTTCCCATTGAAGACTTTGTGGCGCAGCTTCTTCTGCAGCATGGTGGCAGCCTCGGTGCTGAAGCTGGTTAATCCGTTTGGCAATGATCACCTGGTGCTGTTCTATGTGGAGTACCGGTCCACCTGGTCCGTGATCGAGATCGGCCCGTTCATCCTGCTCGGAGTTATCGGAGGCCTGTTCGGCGCGGGCTTCATTCGTGCCAACGTGTGGATTTGTAGAATAAGGAAATTCGGCCGCCTGGGCAGATTCCCAATAGCCGAGGTCATGCTGGTTACCTTGGTGACGGCGCTGCTAGCCTTTCCGAATACGTACACCAGGATGAACACCAGCCGCCTGATCAAGCTGCTGTTCAGCAAGTGCGGCCCTGAGGACGAGGCGGAGCTGTGCGATTACAAGTGGAACAGTACGAATGACTACTCTGGCTCGGCTCCCGCGGGGCCCGGTATCTACAGCGCCATGTGGAAACTCATGCTGGCCTACCTGTTCAAGATGGTGGCTACCGTGTTCACCTTTGGTATTAAGGTGATTTAATTGATTGTTTATTACGAGTACAATTTTTGCAATAATCGCCCTTAAATGTCCTCTAGAACAATCGCCTTAAATGTCCTCTAGAACAATGTACCTTAAATGTCCTCTAGAACAATCGTCCTTAAATGTCCTCTAGAACAATGGACCTTAAATGTCCTCTAGAACAATAGACCTTAAATGTCCTCTAGAACAATCGCCCTTAAATGTCCTCTAGAACAATGGACCTTAAATTTCCTTTAAATGAACAATGGACCTTAAATGTCCTCTAGAACAATGGACCTTAAATGTCCTCTAGAACAATGGACCTTAAATGTCCTCTAGAACAATCGCCCTTAAATGTCCTCTAGAACAATCGCCCTTAAATGTCCTCTAAAACAATGGACCTTAAATGTCCTCTAGAACAATCGCCCTTAAATGTCCTCTAAAACAATGGACCTTAAATGTCCTCTAGAACAATGGACCTTAAATGTCCTCTAGAACAATCGCCCTTAAATGTCCTCTAGAACAATCGCCCTTAAATGTCCTCTAGAACAATGGTCCTTAAATGTCCTTTAGAATGGCCCTTAAAATGCCCCTTCTCACCCGCAGGTGCCCTCAGGCCTGTTCATCCCGTCCCTGGCCGTTGGCGCCATAGCCGGCCGCGTCCTTGGCAACGTGCTGGAGCAAGTGGCCGTCTCCCGCATGGACAGCTTCCCATTCCGCCTGTTCTGCCGGGCCGGACAACCCTGCATCAACAGCGGCCTGTACGCCATGATCGGGGCAGCCGCCGCCTTGGGCGGGGTGACCCGAATGACGCTGTCTCTGGTGGCCATCATGCTGGAGCTCACCGGCGGCCTGCAGTACATTGTGCCGCTGATGATCGCAGCTATGACTAGCAAGTGGGTGGGCGACCGGCTGACTAAAGGCGGCATCTATGAGGAGCACATCAGGCTGAATGGCTACCCGTACCTTGACAACAAGGAGGAGTTCGCGCACACCACCATCGCAGCGGATGTCATGCACCCGAGGCGGGGCGAAGCCCAGCTGCAACTGCTGTATCAGGACTCCATGAATGTGGAAGACTTGGAGACTCTCATGGCCGCGTCGGATGTCAATGGGTATCCCGTGGTGGTGTCGCGAGACTCTCACTATCTGCTGGGATTCGTGACCAGGCGGGATCTGATGCTAGCTCTGGGTGAGGAGTTTATTGACTTGGGTTGGCTGTGATAGAGAGTGATGACGTCACGGGAGTTAGGAGTAGCGGAAATCATCAAAGAATCAAATAAGTTATAAGCGGCAAACATCAAAGAATCTGATGAGGTATAGCGGCAAACATCAAAGAATCTGATGAGGTTAGCGGCAAACATAAAAGAATCAGATGAGGTTAGCGGCAAACATCAAAGAATCAATGAGGTTAGCGGCAAACATCAAAGAATCAGATTAGGGTATAGCGGCAAACATCAAAGAATCTGATGAATATAGCGGCAAACATCAAAGAATCAGATGGGTTAGCGGCAAACATCAAAGAATCAGATGAGGTTAGCGGCAAACATCAAAGAATCAGATGAGGTTAGCGGCAAACATCAAAGAATCAGATGAGGTTAGCGGCAAACATCAAAGAATCAGATGAGGTTAGCGGCAAACATCAAAGAATCAGATGAGGTTAGCGGCAAACATCAAAGAATCAGATGAGGTTAGCGGCAAACATCAAAGAATCAGATGAGGTTAGCGGCAAACATCAAAGAAATGGAAAAATATTTTCCATTTTTCCAGAATTCGCTCGCAAAAACGAGGACGGCATTGTCGGCGACTCGCTGGTGTACTTCACCGAGCACCTGGTCGCTGGCGCGGTCGCTGCCAGACACACAGACGCTGGCGCCTCCTCCACTGACGGACAGCCGCCGGCATTGAAGCTGAGGCGAATCGTTGATTTGGTGAGCTTCGGCAGTTTTGGAATTCTGTACATATAGACTCCGATTGGCTGATCTGATCTTCATCAAAGTCTATCAGAAGTCTCTTCACTTAGTGCCAGAATTTTCGTTACTTGATTACTTAAGAATCTAAAAATCGCCCTTCAGAAACCCCAAGAATCGCCCTCAGCAACCTTAAGAATCGCCCTCAGCAACCTTAAGAATCGCCCCTCAGCAACCTAAGAATCGCCCCTCAGCAACCCTAAGAATCGCCCCTCGGTAACCCTAAGAAAGCCCTCAGCAACCTTAGAATCGCCCCTCAGCAACCTTAAAATCGCCCCTCAGCAACCTTAAGAATCGCCCCTCAGTTAACCTCAAGAACCCTCGGAGTCGCTTTTCAACTTTGAAGCCTTTATCATTTCCTACTCTATGTAGCAAGGTCAGCTTCGCCTCTATTGACCAATCAGACGAATACAAGCCTTATGCAACCCCCTTTTCGCCCCAGTCGCCCATCACGGTCACAGACCAGACGCCCATGGAGGTTGTCCTGGAGATGTTCCGCAAGCTGGGCCTCCGCCAGACGCTGGTGACGCACAATGGCCGCCTGTTGGGCCTCATCACCAAGAAAGACGTGCTTCGGCACATCGAATACCTGCACAGCATCGATCCACATAATCTGATTTTCTCCTAAATCCGATGCATGCTCTACGCTAATGCATTGCCTCGCGCAAATTGGTTCACACAAATTTGACATTAAGAATAAATGTTGTTTGTCCTCGTTGTGTATATTGCAATTTTCTATTGTTCTTTTCATAATATTCAAATCTCTGATTCAGCTGAATTTATCACCATTGAATCTGTATTCAGGCGGCATTCCTGAAATGCGTTCTAATTAAGCGTTATACTACTGAGCTACTTTCAATTGAGTAGTATCATTTCCTTTTAGTAAGAAGCGTAAAATTATATTTGCTAACTACTTAAATGAAATGATTATTATTGTAGAAGCTCTACTACTACTAATAGTAAGTAGACAAAGAAACTTATGACAAAGAATAGGAAGTAGTCCTAAAAACGTTTCTTGATATTTCAGTATGTATAATTATCTATTGTTATTTGCCTTTACTTTTTATCTAACTCTTTCGCCACTAAACTGCTTCAGTGATCAGTAGTAATGATTGTTTATAATAGCATTAATTTGTGCCACACCTTTACGAACCTCTCACTGCGAATCTTTTATTCTGGCTAAATTCGCCTATCTTACTATTAGTAGGCCGACAAGCACCGCTACCAACAGAGTTCGAATTTTGCGTCACTTGACAAATAGACTCTTGGATGTGTTGAATAACCGTACATGATGTACTTCTGCAGTCATCGGAAACCAATTAACATGTAAGTAATAATGAATGGTTAAAAGTCAAGCGGCTCTATTGCATTCGTTAAAAATGTGATATAATCATTTCTAGGCTCGTACACACACAATGCGAGTAGTATGCGTGGATTACTGATGTATTTTGCGTCTTTTTGTTGTTTATAAATTTTTTTAAGGTCAGTCATTTTGAAAAATTGAAATGTTTAAGATGATAAAAATAATAATAGCTTTGTCCACAGTTCTGGCACACGAACAAAGCTGTTTTTTGCTTAATTCTGCAGAATTCTCTTTATAATTATTCATTTCGTTCAATACAGTCTTGATAAACAAATATTTGATAATTTAGCGCAAGGAAAATCGTCTTGATCGTCCGGTAAAGCCAGATTAAATAATAATATTGAATATATAATAACTATAAAAAGGAAAAAATATATGCTCGTCATCTAGAAGCACTCGGTAAAAGTACACACAGAAACATTACAAATATATATTGATACATGGTGACGCGTGCATCGCCATGCTCTCTGAAAGTCCGTTTATAACACTGCCCTTAAACTT
>NIVC01001506.1:20000-43219 GCA_002269645.1 Macrostomum lignano | reverse complement strand
TTTAATTTTCCATACCGCTGGCGATGTCGCCTGTCGAAGTGTCGGAAAAATGGTATAGATGTATTCATCTTTATCTATCATAACTTGCCATTCTAAACTTACATTAGTTGGCGCCGTTCTCGTCTACAACAATTTGGCGCCAATCTCGTCTCCCACAATTGGGCGCCATTCTCATCTCCCACAATTTGGCGCCATTCTCGTCTCCCACAATTTGGCGCCATTCTCATTTCCCACAATTTGGCGCGCATTCTCATTTCCCACAATTTGGCGCCATTCTCATCTCCCACAATTTGGCGCCATTCTCATTTCCACAATTTGGCGCCATTCTCATCTCCAACAATTTGGCGCCATTCTCATCTCCAACAATTTGGCGCCATTCTCATCTCCCAAATTTGGCGCCATTCTCGTCTCCCACAATTTGGCGCCATTCTTATCTCCAACAATTTGGCGCCATTCTCATCTCCAACAATTTGGCGCCATTCTCATCTCCAACAATTTGGCGCCATTCTCATCTCCCACAATTTGGCGCCATTCTCATCTCCCACAATTTGGCGCCATTCTCGTCTCCACAATTTGGCGCCATCTTATCTCCAACAATTTGGCGCCATTCTCATCTCCAACAATTTGGCGCCATTCTCATCTCCAACAATTTGGCGCCATTCTCGTCTCCCACAATTTAGGCCATTCTCATTTCCCACAATTTGGCGCCATTCTCATTTCCCACAATTTGGCGCCATTCTCATCTCCAACAATTTGGCGCCATTCTCATCTCCAACAATTTGGCGCCATTCTCATCTCCACACAATTTGGCGCCATTCTAATCTCCCACAATTTGGCGCCATTCTCATCTCCCACAATTTGGCGCCATTCTCATCTCCCACAATTTGGCGCCATTCTCATCTCCCACAATTTGGCGCCATTCTCGTCTCCCACAATTTGGCGCCATTCTTATCTCCAACAATTTGGCGCCATTCTCATCTCCAACAATTTGGCGCCATTCTCATCTCCAACAATTTGGCGCCATTCTCATCTCCACAATTTAGCGCCATTCTCATTTCCAAAAATTTGGTGCCATTTACACCTCCCACAATTTGGCACCATTCTCATTTCCAAAAATTTAGCGCCATTCTCGTTTCCACAATTTGGCGCCATTCTCATCTTCCACAATTTGGCACTATTCTCATCTATAATTTGGCGCCATTCTAATCTCCCACAATTTGGCGCCATTCTCATTTCCCACAATTTGGCGCCATTCTCATTTCCCACAATTTGGCGCCATTCTCATCTCCAAATTGCACTATTTTGTCCTCAATGGGTGCCCTTGACCTATGCAAGTGGACTCACTTGTTATTCTGCAGTGACATTTGTTTAATTTAATCTGGTTAAAAGCGCTATTCAAGCGTTATAGAATTGGAGCCTTATAAACGCATAAAGCCATCGGTAGGTTTAGTTAGTGCAAGGGTTTACTTGCATTTTCATATATAAGTCTTCCAAGATTCCGTTCGTTACAAATTTGCGGTCCTTTTTACCTTGGCCCTAGCTGACTAACCAGTCACTGTGCAGATAGACAGGCAGGTTGCTGCTATTTGTGATGATAAAATTAGTACACTTAAACAGGCCCGTGTAATTTAGCTGTTAGGCCTGTAACTTGGCCCATGCTAATTTATTCAGAAAAATCTGTGTTATTCAAGCCTTGTCTATACAGGCATGCGTTCGCGTTCTGTTTGGCGCAGTTCAAACCGTCTCTATAGGCCTGGTTTTTCATGTTGCTATCTTCAAAATTCACTTGGTATAAGCAAGCATTTAACAAGGAAGATCATATATAATGATGTGGAAAAAATCATATCGAAGATTGGATTAGAATCTCACCCCTAAATGGGGTTTAGAATCCCACTTGAGAATTGGGATTAGAATCCCACCCAAAGATTGGAATTAAAATCCCACACAATGATTAAAATTAAAATCCCACACAAAAATTGGAATTAAAATCCCACACAAAGATTGGAATTAAAATCCCACACAAAGATTGGAATTAAAATCCCACACAAAGATTGGAATTAAAATCCCACACAAAGATTGGAATTAAAATCCCACACAAAGATTGGAATTAAAATCCCACACAAAGATTGGAATTAAAATCCCACACAAAGATTGGCATTAGACTCTCACCCAAAGATTGGAATTAAAATCCTACACAAAGATTAGGATTAAAATCTCACCCGAAAATTGGGATTAAAATCTCACCCGAAAATTGGGATTAGAATCCCACCTGCAGATTAGAATTAAAATGCCACTTGTAGGTTGGGATTAGAATCGCATCCGATGATTGGGATTAAAATCGCATCCGAAGATTGGGATTAAATTCCTACACAAAGATTGGGATTAGAATCCCACCCAAAGATTGGGATTAAATTCCTACACAAAGATTGGGATTAGAATCCCACCCAAAGATTGGGATTAAAATCCCACCCGAAGATATGGATTAAATTCCTACACAAAGATTGGGATTAGAATCCCACCCAAAGATTGGGATTAGAATCCCACACAAAGATTGGAATTAAAATCCTACACAAAGATTGGGATTAGAATCCCACACAAAGATTGGAATTAAAATCCTACACAAAGATTGGGATTAGAATCCCACACAAAGATTGGAATTAAAATCCTACACAAAGATTGGGATTAGAATCCCACCAAAGATTGGGATTAAATTCCTACACAAAGATTGGGATTAAAATCCCACCCGAAGATATGGATTAAATTCCTACACAAAGATTGGGATTAGAATCCCACCCAAAGATTGGGATTAGAATCCCACACAAAGATTGGAATTAAAATCCTACACAAAGATTGGGATTAGAATCCCACCCGAAGATTGGGATTAGAATCCCACCCAAACATTAGGATTTAAATCCCATCTAAAATGGTAACCCTTTTATCCGTATTCCTAATACTAATCCGTTTACACCTCTCACAGGCGGCGCTAATCCTATAGACGCCAACGAGGCTGCCGGCCTCGCCGAGGGCCACTATAACGACTTCGAGACCATCGACTGGCTGAAAGACATCGGCCGGCACCGCAAGCGGCACCGAGAGATTCTGCGCCGGATGAAGCTGAGCTGTCGCGGCAAGCTGGTGTCGCTGTTCGACAGCTTTTCTGGCTGGCTGTGCGTTGGACTGATTGCGGTTGCCGCTGGTGAGTTGATGAAGAACTGATGCTGCGGATTTGGATGAGGGAAAGTGGGGTGGAATCGGAGTAGATGTTAAATTTTTATTAGATTAGGGTAAACTGCAGGATAGATTTTGTGCCGATCAGAGGTTTGAGTAGACTGCAGGGTAGATTAGGTGGTAGATAGGAAGGTAGAGTAGACTGCAAGGTAGATTAGGGGGTAGATAGGAAGATAGAGTAGACTGCAGGGTAGATTAGGGGGTAGATAGGAAGGTAGAGTGGACTGCGGGGTAGATTATGGGGTAGATAGGAAGGTAGAGTGGACTGCAGGGTAGATCAGGTGGTAGATAGCAAGTTAGAGTAGACTGCAGGGTAGATTAGGGGGTAGATAGGAAGGTAGAGTGGACTGCGGGGTAGATTATGGGGTAGATAGGAAGGTAGAGTGGACTGCAGGGTAGATCAGGTGGTAGATAGCAAGTTAGAGTAGACTGCAGGGTAGATTATGGGGTAGATAGGAAGGTAAGTAGACTAAAAGGTAGATTAGGGGTAGATAGGGCAGTAAATTAGGCTTCTGGGTAGCTCAGAGGGTAGATGATACTACGGTAGAGTAGGGTAGATTAGAGGATGGATAGGAAGGTAGAGTAGATAACACGATAGTTTAGTATGGGACTGCAGGGAGGATTAGAGCTACAAATGAGATTATATCAGATATCAAAGTAGATAAGTGATACATGAAAGTGTATAGTGGTCGAAGAGTAGACTGTTGGCTGGATTTGGTTTATAAAAATAGTTCAAATTAGAATAAATAATAGATTAGGAATAGATACCTTAGGTAGCTAAAGGACTTCAATATTATCGATAAAGGATTGGGTAGATCCCAGCGGCCAGTGCAGATGCGAGTTGTGTAGGCTAATATTTCAGATGTTAGTGGAGCAGCTGTTTAATCAGCTGTCTTACTGACTCTGCGGGTAGGCATTTTTGCATGGATATTTTAACCCTGCGCTGATGGAAAGAAATGAGATGCCAGCAGGTTGTTCTCCAGTTTCAATGGCATGTTTTTGCAGATTTTTTCAGCTCCCGCCCTAATGGTGTCGCAGTTTTCCTCCCTGATCCCCTTGTTGCTTCTATCTTCCTAGGCCGACTGACTCCCAGCTCCTCAGTTGCTGGGCTAGCCTCCCAAATCCTCATCAGTTGCTGGGCCAGCCTCCCAAATCCTCATCAGTTGCTGGGCCAGCCTCCCAGAGTGTCAGTTTTTGGGCCAGCCTCCCAAATCCTCATCAGTTGCTGGGCCAGCCTCCCAGAGTGTCAGTTTTTGGGCCAGCCTCCCAAATCCTCATCAGTTGCTGGGCCAGCCTCCCAGAGTGTCAGTTGTTGGTCCAGCCTCCCAGATCCTCATCAGTTGCTGGGCCAGCCTCCTAGATGTAGTGCACAAGTTTTTGTACGCCAAAATCAATATTCTTTATGAGTCTCAGCCTACCTGCGTAATGTTTCAGTGTGCGTTTAAAAATAATTTGCCTTGGCTCAGTCAATAACCATTATTTAGCACCTGTGATTAATATACGGAGCAGACGACACAGATTAAAGACTTTGTAGGGCTTAACGGATGGAACAGAAAGCGTCTTTGCTCTCCAAATCCCAATTGACGCAAAATCCTTTGACCAGATTTTCTTTGATCATTATTGTTTAGCAAATTGAGCGGAAAATACTCCGTTGAAGCGTTGCAGACTACTTCTAGTAATTCAGTAGTAAAGTGTGTTTTTTCTCCGCAATTTCCAGGCCTAGTGGCGGGAGTTGTCGACATCGGCACCACGTGGATGTCGGACCTTCGCGACGGGATCTGCGCCGAGGCGTTCTGGTTCAACAAGGAGCAATGCTGCTGGTCTTCTAACGATACCACATTTGATGATGAGCAGGCCTGCAGACAGGTGCGACTGGTTGTTGGGAGTCACTGTTCACTCTCTGATCCTATTGAGAGTCACTCTGTGATCTTATTGAGAGTCACTCTCTAATCTTATTGAGAGTCACTCTTATCTCTGATCCTATTGAGAGTCACTCTCTGATCTTATTGAGAGTCACTCTCTGATCTTATTGAGAGTCACTCTTATCTCTGATCCTATTGAGAGTCACTCTCTGATCCTATTGAGAGTCACTCTTATCTCTGATCCTATTGAGAGTCACTCTCTGATCCTATTGAGAGTCACTCTCTGATCCTATTGAGAGTCACTCTTATCTCTGATCCTATTGAGAGTCACTCTATGATCCTATTGAGAGTCACTCTATGATCCTATTGAGAGTCACTCTATGATCCTATTGAGAGTCACTCTTATCTCTGATCCTATTGAGAGTCACTCTATGATCCTATTGAGAGTCACTCTATGATCCTATTGAGAGTCACTCTTATCTCTGATCCTATTGAGAGTCACTCTATGATCCTATTGAGAGTCACTCTATGATCCTATTGAGAGTCACTCTATGATCCTATTGAGAGTCACTCTTATCTCTGATCCTATTGAGAGTCACTCTATGATCCTATTGAGAGTCACTCTATGATCCTATTGAGAGTCACTCTATGATCCTATTGAGAGTCACTCTTATCTCTGATCCTATTGAGAGTCACTCTATGATCCTATTGAGAGTCACTCTATGATCCTATTGAGAGTCACTCTTATCTCTGATCCTATTGAGAGTCACTCTATGATCCTATTGAGAGTCACTCTTATCTCTGATCCTATTGAGAGTCACTCTATGATCCTATTGAGAGTCACTCTTATCTCTGATCCTATTGAGAGTCACTCTATGATCCTATTGAGAGTCACTCTATGATCCTATTGAGAGTCACTCTATGATCCTATTGAGAGTCACTCTTATCTCTGATCCTATTGAGAGTCACTCTATGATCCTATTAAGAGTCACTTTCTCTCTCTGATCCTATTGAGAGTCATTGAACCATTTGAGAATCACTCTAAACCGGTAGAGAATTACCTTAAACCAATTGAGAATCACTAAACAAACTGAAGAATCACAGTATATAATTACTAATGCGCCTCCCCACTCCGGTAGTGGTACACCTGGGCGGAGCTAGTTGGCGACAGCAACAAAGACTTCGGCGCCTACATATTCAAATACCTGCTGTACATCCTGTGGTCCCTACTGTTCGCACTGCTGGCCGCCCTGCTAGTGAAAGTGTTCGCTCCGTACGCCTGCGGCTCTGGCATCCCGGAGATGAAGACCATCCTATCCGGGTTTGTGATCCGCGGCTATCTGGGCAAGTGGACGCTGTTAATTAAGTCGGTGGGCATCATGCTGGCCGTGTCAGCCGGCCTGAACCTGGGCAAGGAGGGCCCCATGGTGCACATGGCGGCCTGCTGCGGCAACATCATCGCCTACCTGTTCCCCAAGTACGGCCGCAACGAGGCCAAGAAGCGGGAGGTTCTGTCGGCCGCCGCTGCCGCAGGTGTAAGCATCGCCTTTGGCGCGCCACTTGGCGGCGTGCTGTTCAGCCTTGAAGAGGCCAGCTACTATTTCCCATTGAAGACTTTGTGGCGCAGCTTCTTCTGCAGCATGGTGGCAGCCTCGGTGCTGAAGCTGGTTAATCCGTTTGGCAATGATCACCTGGTGCTGTTCTATGTGGAGTACCGGTCCACCTGGTCCGTGATCGAGATCGGCCCGTTCATCCTGCTCGGAGTTATCGGAGGCCTGTTCGGCGCGGGCTTCATTCGTGCCAACGTGTGGATTTGTAGAATAAGGAAATTCGGCCGCCTGGGCAGATTCCCAATAGCCGAGGTCATGCTGGTTACCTTGGTGACGGCGCTGCTAGCCTTTCCGAATACGTACACCAGGATGAACACCAGCCGCCTGATCAAGCTGCTGTTCAGCAAGTGCGGCCCTGAGGACGAGGCGGAGCTGTGCGATTACAAGTGGAACAGTACGAATGACTACTCTGGCTCGGCTCCCGCGGGGCCCGGTATCTACAGCGCCATGTGGAAACTCATGCTGGCCTACCTGTTCAAGATGGTGGCTACCGTGTTCACCTTTGGTATTAAGGTGATTTAATTGATTGTTTATTACGAGTACAATTTTTGCAATAATCGCCCTTAAATGTCCTCTAGAACAATCGCCCTTAAATGTCCTCTAGAACAATGTACCTTAAATGTCCTCTAGAACAATCGTCCTTAAATGTCCTCTAGAACAATGGACCTTAAATGTCCTCTAGAACAATAGACCTTAAATGTCCTCTAGAACAATCGCCCTTAAATGTCCTCTAGAACAATGGACCGTAAATTTCCTTTAGAACAATGGACCTTAAATGTCCTCTAGAACAATGGACCTTAAATGTCCTCTAGAACAATGGACCTTAAATGTCCTCTAGAACAATCGCCCTTAAATGTCCTCTAGAACAATCGCCCTTAAATGTCCTCTAAAACAATGGACCTTAAATGTCCTCTAGAACAATCGCCCTTAAATGTCCTCTAAAACAATGGACCTTAAATGTCCTCTAGAACAATGGACCTTAAATGTCCTCTAGAACAATCGCCCTTAAATGTCCTCTAGAACAATCGCCCTTAAATGTCCTCTAGAACAATGGTCCTTAAATGTCCTTTAGAATGGCCCTTAAAATGCCCCTTCTCACCCGCAGGTGCCCTCAGGCCTGTTCATCCCGTCCCTGGCCGTTGGCGCCATAGCCGGCCGCGTCCTTGGCAACGTGCTGGAGCAAGTGGCCGTCTCCCGCATGGACAGCTTCCCATTCCGCCTGTTCTGCCGGGCCGGACAACCCTGCATCAACAGCGGCCTGTACGCCATGATCGGGGCAGCCGCCGCCTTGGGCGGGGTGACCCGAATGACGCTGTCTCTGGTGGCCATCATGCTGGAGCTCACCGGCGGCCTGCAGTACATTGTGCCGCTGATGATCGCAGCTATGACTAGCAAGTGGGTGGGCGACCGGCTGACTAAAGGCGGCATCTATGAGGAGCACATCAGGCTGAATGGCTACCCGTACCTTGACAACAAGGAGGAGTTCGCGCACACCACCATCGCAGCGGATGTCATGCACCCGAGGCGGGGCGAAGCCCAGCTGCAACTGCTGTATCAGGACTCCATGAATGTGGAAGACTTGGAGACTCTCATGGCCGCGTCGGATGTCAATGGGTATCCCGTGGTGGTGTCGCGAGACTCTCACTATCTGCTGGGATTCGTGACCAGGCGGGATCTGATGCTAGCTCTGGGTGAGGAGTTTATTGACTTGGGTTGGCTGTGATAGAGAGTGATGACGTCACGGGAGTTAGGAGTAGCGGAAATCATCAAAGAATCAAATAAGTTATAAGCGGCAAACATCAAAGAATCTGATGAGGGTATAGCGGCAAACATCAAAGAATCTGATGAGGTTAGCGGCAAACATAAAAGAATCAGATGAGGTTAGCGGCAAACATCAAAGAATCAATGAGGTTAGCGGCAAACATCAAAGAATCAGATTAGGGTATAGCGGCAAACATCAAAGAATCTGATGAGGGTATATCGGCAAACATCAAAGAATCAGATAAGGGTATAGCGGCAAACATCAAAGAATCAGATGAGGTTAGCGGCAAACATCAAAGAATCAGATGAGGTTAGCGGCAAACATCAAAGAATCAGATGAGGTTAGCGGCAAACATCAAAGAATCAGATGAGGTTAGCGGCAAACATCAAAGAATCAGATGAGGTTAGCGGCAAACATCAAAGAATCAGATGAGGTTAGCGGCAAACATCAAAGAATCAGATGAGGTTAGCGGCAAACATCAAAGAATCAGATGAGGTTAGCGGCAAACATCAAAGAATCAGATGAGGTTAGCGGCAAACATCAAAGAATCAGATGAGGTTAGCGGCAAACATCAAAGAAATGGAAAAATATTTTCCATTTTTCCAGAATTCGCTCGCAAAAACGAGGACGGCATTGTCGGCGACTCGCTGGTGTACTTCACCGAGCACCTGGTCGCTGGCGCGGTCGCTGCCAGACACACAGACGCTGGCGCCTCCTCCACTGACGGACAGCCGCCGGCATTGAAGCTGAGGCGAATCGTTGATTTGGTGAGCTTCGGCAGTTTTGGAATTCTGTACATATAGACTCCGATTGGCTGATCTGATCTTCATCAAAGTCTATCAGAAGTCTCTTCACTTAGTGCCAGAATTTTCGTTACTTGATTACTTAAGAATCTAAAAATCGCCCTTCAGAAACCCCAAGAATCGCACTCAGCAACCTTAAGAATCGCCCCTCAGCAACCTTAAGAATAGCCCCTCAGCAACCTTAAGAATAACCCCTCAGCAACCTTAAGAATAGCCCCTCAGCAACCTTAAGAATCGCCCCTCAGCAACCTTAAGAATCGCCCCTCAGCAACCCTAAGAATCGCCCCTCGGTAACCCTAAGAAGAGCCCCTCAGCAACCTTAGAATCGCCCCTCAGCAACCTTAAAATCGCCCCTCAGCAACCTTAAGAATCGCCCCTCAGTAATTCCCCAAAAATCGCCCGTCAGTTAACCTCAAGAACCCTCGGAGTCGCTTTTCAACTTTGAAGCCTTTATCATTTGCCTACTCTATGTAGCAAGGTCAGCTTCGCCTCTATTGACCAATCAGACGAATACAAGCCTGTATGCAACCCCCCTTTTCGCCCCAGTCGCCCATCACGGTCACAGACCAGACGCCCATGGAGGTTGTCCTGGAGATGTTCCGCAAGCTGGGCCTCCGCCAGACGCTGGTGACGCACAATGGCCGCCTGTTGGGCCTCATCACCAAGAAAGACGTGCTTCGGCACATCGAATACCTGCACAGCATCGATCCACATAATCTGATTTTCTCCTAAATCCGATGCATGCTCTACGCTAATGCATTGCCTCGCGCAAATTGGTTCACACAAATTTGACATTAAGAATAAATGTTGTTTGTCCTCGTTGTGTATATTGCAATTTTCTATTGTTCTTTTCATAATATTCAAATCTCTGATTGCAGCTGAATTTATCACCATTGAATTCTTCTGTCATTCAGGCGGCATTCCTGAAATGCGTTCTAATTAAGCGTTATACTACTGAGCTACTTTCAATTGAGTAGTATCATTTCCTTTTTTAGTAGTAAGCGTAAAATTATCTTTGCTAACTACTTAAATGAAATGATTATTATTGTAGACAGCTCTACTACTACTAATAGTAAGTAGACAAAGAAACTTATGACAAAGAATAGGAAGTAGTCCTAAAAACGTTTCTTGATATTTCAGTATGCATTATTATCTATTGTTATTTGCCTTTACTTTTTATCTAACTCTTTCGCCACTAAACTGCTTCAGTGATCAGTAGTGATGATTGTTTATAATAGCATTAATTTGTGCCACACCTGTACGAACCTCTCACTGCGAATCTTTTATTCTGGCTAAATTCGCCTATCTTACTATTAGTAGGCCGACAAGGCACCGCTACCAAACAGAGTTCGAATTTTGCGTCACTTGACAAATAGACTCTTGGATGTGTTGAATAACCAACCGTACATGATGTACTTTCTCGGCAGTCATCGGAAACCAATTAACATGTATAAACTTAAGTAAGGTATATGAATGGTTAAAAGTGCAAGCGGCTCTATTGCATCGTTAAAAATGTGATATAATAATTTCTAGGCTCGTACACACACAATGCGAGTAGTATGCGTGGATTATTGATGTATTTTGCGTCTTATTGTTATAAATTTTTTAAGGTCAGTCATTTTGAAAAATTAAAATGTTTATAATGATAAAAATAATAATAGCTTTGTCCACAGTTCTGGCACACGAACAAAGCTGCTTTTGCTTAATTCTGCAGAATTCTTTTATAATTATTCATTTCGTTCAATACAGTCTTGATAAACAAATATTTGATAATTTAGCGCAAGGAAAATCGTCTTGATGGTCCGGTAAAGCCAGATTATATAATAACTATAAAAAGGAAAAATATATGCTCATCTAGAAGCACTCGGTAAAAGTACACACAGAAACATTACAAATATATATTGATACATGGTGACGCGTGCATCGCCATGCTCTCTGAAAGTCCGTTTATAACACTGCCCTTAAACTTAAAGCGTTTTAACGACAACGACTTGCACATCGCAATGTGCATGTGCATTTATGAGCAAAGCTTGCACTACGGTTTAAAACTCCAGTGCAATGCGCCGGCGAGAGCTTTACCACCCCCCCCCAGATCTCGGGTTGGACTGTAATCACTCTCCCAGATCTCAGGTAGGACTCTACCACCCTTCCAGATCTCAGGTAGGACTCTACCACCCTCCCAGATCATAGGTAGGCCCCAACCCCCCCCCCCAGATCTCAGGTAGGACTCTACCACCCTCCCAGATCATAGGTAGCTGGTAGCCCCCCCCCCAGATCTCAGGTATAGGACTCTACCACCCTCCCAGATCATAGGTAGCCCCCCCCCCAGATCTCAGGTAGGACTCTACCACCCTCCCAGATCTCAGGTAGGCCCCAACCCCCCCAGATCTCAGGTAGGACTCTACCACCCTCCCAGATCTCAGGTAGGACTCTACCACCCTCCCAGATCTCAGGTAGGACTCTATCACCCTCCCAGATCTCAGGTAGAACTCTACCACTCTCCCAGATCTCAGGTAGGACTCTACCACCCTCCCAGATCTCAGGTAGGACTCTATCACCCTCCCAGATCTCAGGTAGGACTCTACCACCCTCCCAGATCTCAGGTAGGACTCTACCACCCTCCCAGATCTCAGGTAGGACTCTATCACCCTCCCAGATCTCAGGTAGAACTCTACCACTCTCCCAGATCTCAGGTAGGACTCTACCACCCTCCAGATCTCAGGTAGGACTCTACCACCCTCCCAGATCTCAGGTAGGACTCTATCACCCTCCCAGATCTCAGGTAGGACTCTACCACCCTCCCAGATCAGCGCTTGAAAAACAAGCGCTTGAAATATTGAATGCAAAATTAACAAGCACACAATAAACAATTTGATCATATTTCGAACTTTTGGGCGTGTTCCGTGTCAAAATTACTGCTATTACTGAATAATACATTAAAAACAAAACATAAGTACGCTTTAGCCACATAATATATAAAAATTAATACACACTTAAGCTCTTCCATGTACGCCTCTCCGTCCATCTGTGTTGCCTACGGACTGTTCTACCCATTTCTACACAATTCTGTTTACGCATGTAATCCTATCTACCCTTCATTCTACCCCTATCTACCTTTTATTCTACCCTAGATGTATATCTACCCGCACTCTACTCCTATCTACCCTTGATTCTACCTCATCTGCCCTTATTCTACCAGATCTACTATCATTCTACCCCAATCTACCCTTCCATCTATCTCTATCTACCCCATCAACCCTTTAATTTATTTTAATTTTTTCCTACTCTCAATTTCACTCTATTCTGATTCCCTTAGCCTAAAGAAAAGATTTACAGATTTTCAACTGGAACGCATCAAATGAAATTTATTAGCTAAACAATAAAATCAAAGCTAATGAGTCTTTGAGTAAAAAATCTACTTTACTACACAATATGTCACTGTGAAACAAGGTAACAATTTCGCTATCCACATTATACTGCAAGATAAAACTGCCACAATTTGTAGCAATAATTATAACAATAACATAATAACAAAAATAAGTAGCATACTAACAGTCGGTGGCTAAGAGGTTGAGGAACAGACGAAACAAGCTAAACATTCGACTTTAACAAATGTACATTATATGTTGATAACTACATATCAGGCTTTCAGAACTGATTGGTTTATAAGCAGCACCTTGAGCATTAATTATAGCAAGCGTTTAGTTAAATTTGTTATATCACAATCAATGAAATGTAAAGACACAAGGACACAATTTTAGGCGGCAAAGTTGAGGCAAGTGTGGAAACTTTCTGCAAATTCTGCAAACTTTGTTCCGAATATTTGTGCTTTGCTAATTATTCAAAATTAACTAAGAGAATCCGACAAACCTCCACAAAAATCTCATTGGATCAGTCAAGAAAATCTTACCCATAGATTATCAGACACGATAATCTCACCCATAGATTATCAGACACGATAATCTCACCTATAGATTATCAGACACGATAATCTCACCCATAGATTATCAGGCACGATAATCTCACCCATTGATTATCAGACACGATAATCTCACCCATAGATTATCACACAAGAAAATTTCACCTTTAGATTATCACACAAGATAATCTCACTCATTGATTATCACACAAGATATTCTCACCCATAGATGCATGATTAAATACACACGATAATCTGACCCGTAGATTATCACACATGATAACCTGACTCATAGATTATCACACATGATAACCTGACCCATAGATTATCACACATGATAACCTGACCCATAGATTATCACACATGATAACCTGACCCATAGATTATCACACATGATAACCTGACCCATAGATTATCACACATGATAACCTGACTCATAGATTATCACACATGATAACCTGACCCATAGATTATCACACATGATAACCTGACCCATAGATTATCACACATGATAACCTGACCCATAGATTATCACACATGATAACCTGACCCATAGATTATCACACATGATAACCTGACCCAAAGATTATCACACATGATAACCTGACCCATAGATTATCACACATGATAACCTGACCCATAGACTATCACACATGATAACCTGACCCAAGATTATCACACATGATGACCTGACCCATAGACTATCACACATGATAACCTGACCCATAGATTATCACACATGATAACCTGACCCATAGATTATCACACATGATAACCTGACCCATAGATTATCACACACTAGACTTTCATCGCGGCCCTAACTAAATAAATAAGAATACTAAGATAAGAACACAGTACACACTGGGAGTTGAGAAAAGTCCCACTGATTTGAAAAAGTTACAAAGCGTCATGTCAGAGCAGCAGAGCTCAAAGAGAGCCGCCCAGCCCAGCATCAGGCGTCAGCGGATATTCAAAATCGTCAGACGGTGATTTTGACGTCATCTGCGTCGGCATTTGACGACGAGTAGGCCGGAGGCGGCGGGGCAGCGATGACAGTGGGTGCGGCGGTGGTGGGAGCGGGCTGCGCTACAACGACCGGTGGCTGCTCAGAGTCTTGGCCTGAGTCATCGTTTGGCTGCTTGGAGAGAGAAAGGTTGGGCAGTCAGTGAGAGATTCTACCTCCTGTTTTTACCCCTTTATAACTACTCCCTTAGCCAACCCTTTAGTCTACCCCTAAGAGTCTCTCTATTAGAGTCTACCTCTTTAAAGTCTATTCCCTTAGTGTCTACCGTTCTTACTGTCTACCACTTTAGAGTCTACCTTCTTCCTTTAGGTAGGTTCTAACCCCTTAAATTATACTCCCTCAGAGTCTACTTCCTTAAGTCTACCCCT
This sequence comes from Macrostomum lignano, assembly GCA_002269645.1. Lineage (NCBI taxonomy): Eukaryota > Metazoa > Platyhelminthes > Macrostomidae > Macrostomum > Macrostomum lignano. The sequence continues at coordinate 28,643 of NIVC01001506.1, read as the reverse complement.
TTATTAGAGTCTAAAAAGCCACCAAACAGGCGCTGTCAATGTGGCCTGCAGCTGTCACCGCCCTCACTTCGAACGGATCTCCATCTTCGTCTTCATCATCGGACGGCTTGCACTTGCCGCAGCAGCAGCAGCAGCAGAGGCAGCAGCAGCAACAGCAGCAGCAGCCGGTAAAGAGGAAGCAGCAGATCATGAGGCACTGGAATTAGAGATGAGGGTTGCCAGCGATGGGGAGCTGGATTTCTCGCTTGTTTGACACGAATCTCAATTATTCAATGCGATAATCTCACCCCCAGATTATCAGACACGATAATCTCACCCATAGATTATCAGGCACGAAAATCTCACTCATAGATTATCACACGAGAAAATCTCACCCATAGATTATCACACGAGAAAATCTCACCCATAGATTATCAGACACGAAAATCTCATTCATAGATCATCACACGAAAAAATATCACCTATAGATTATCAGACACGAAAATCTCACCTATAGATAATCACACATGAAAATCTCACCCATAGATTATCACACAAAAAAATCTCACCCATAGATTATCACACGAGAAATCTCACCCATAGATTATCACACGAGAAATCTCACCCACATATTATCACACGAGAAATCTCACCCATAGATTATCACACGAGAAATCTCACCCATAGATTATCACACGAGAAATCTCACCCATAGATTATCACACGAGAAATCTCACCCACATATTATCACACGAGAAAATCTCACCCATAGATTATCACACATAAAAATCTCACCCATAGCTTATCAGGAAGGAAAATCTCACCCCTAGATTATCAGGAAGGAAAATCTCACCCCTAGATTATCAGGAAGGAAAATCTCACCCCTAGATTATCAGGAAGGAAAATCTCACCCCTAGATTATCAAACACGACGGCTCACCTTGAAACAAGGATGCTGCATCATCAAGTAGGCGCTCATGTTTTCCTCGCCAATCTGTGAGGCAAGCTGCAGTCCAACCGAGCCATACTGATCATAAATCTTTCGCTTAGTGGGGTCGCTGAGAACTTTATGAGCCCGATTGATCTCCTTAAACTGTGAATGCGAAAAAGTTGGTTTCGAAAGTTGAGAAAAAATTAATGGAGTAAATTGCAGTCTTAATGCGAATTTCATAAGTAGATTAGATTATAAAGATTAGATACTGACACGGTAAGATTAGATACTGATACAGTGATATTAGGTACTAACACAGTGAGATTAGATACTGACACGGTGAGATTACATGCCGGCCCAGTGAGATTAGATATTGAGACGGTGAGATTAGATACTGACACAGCGAGATTATATACCGAGCTTAAATATTAATATAGCGAGAAAAGATCAGTGTTGGGCACCATTAATGAAAATTTAAACTCCCGTTAATAGCAAAAGCACTTAGCCATTTGAGCAAAAAAATCTCAACTTAAACTCTTAATTTTGTTAAGTTGATTGAAAGTTAACTGACAATTGTTAATAAGTGTTAGTCCCAAAATCAGGAATTTTGCACTTTTTCCAAAAATAGACTTCATAATACAGTCATTGCTTTTCCATATTTTCATCTGACACCAAGAGGTCATCCAAAGCAAAATCTTCAAGCTAAAAAAGTAACAAATAACAAGTAAAATCGTGTATGTAAGATACTACTAAAAGTATTTATAAAGTAAGAAATCTATTCCATATTTTAATTGATTAAAGTTTGTAGAAAAAAATTGCTAAATTGCATAATCATTATCATAAGCAAAGATAATAATTTAATAATTATCTGTACTATTGTAAATTCTAAATTATATTTTGTCCTTTATTTGCATATTTGGTCTCATTGGCATTGTCATTGATGTTAACAATTAATTTGTTGTTTAATTGAAAAATTATTACTGCAAATTTTCTTAAATATCCATTAGTGCAAAAAACTTTAACACTTAATAATGGATTAATGCACTGATTAATGGATTGGTGCCCAACACTGATTATAATAAAGACACAATGAGATTAGGCTACAGATCAGGCCTAAAAAATAGATACAATGTAATTTGATGAAAATATCACAGATGGCTCACAGTTTCTGCAGCCGCAGGGTCAGGGTTCTTGTCCGGATGGTAGCGCAGTGCCAGCTAAAAAAAGCAATGTTTGAATTGAACACTAAAACAAGTGCCTTGAAAGCAGACAATTTCTTGATAATCTGGCTAATAAGATCTCTGTTTACCTTCCGGTATGCTCGCTTGATATCCTCATCTGTGGCCTCTTTTTGCAGACCCAACAGCTCATAGAGTGAGTGGCCGCTGGTACTGAAAAAGTTACAGTAGGTTGCAGGCCTCTGATGGTTAAACTATAAATCAAAAGCAAATTGGCTTTTTAAAAATAACAAGTTTTGAAGCATAGAAATATAGTGCTTAATCAGGCTTAAGTCTTTTAAAAGTAGTTTCTTGTACTCAAAATATTTTGTAGATTACTTTTCTGGAGTCAAAATAATTTAACGTATGAAACTACAGTGATAGCCATAATCAAAACTAAGGCATAAGATTATTTTTAAAATTAATTTTTTTTAAATAAAAGTTATTTTTAGATGATTGAGCCAGAATGCCTGTGACATAAAAAACCAAGTTCCATAAAAAAATTTATAGGAATAAAAAATAATTTTGAATAGGCTTAGGACCTAATTGAGACAATATTCTTAAAATATTTGTTAAATTTGAAATTGTGCTAGGCCTGGGGACTATTTAAGGTGGGAGTTGAATGAAAAGATACTCTAACTAATTCATCATTTATATGGAGTGATTGAATTTTAAAGATTTGTTACATAGATTTTATCTTATTTTAACTCTTTCTCTCAATTGCCTCAACAAATAAAAAACTAACCTGATTTTACCTTGATACTTTGTTTGCCAATTCATATCATTCTCATATTGCACAATATAAAAAATTATAAGATAAAAAGCTAAGCCCATGAAAGTTTAGTCAAAACTTCAGTTGTAGCAGCTGGCAGCATAGAAATATACTTACGATAGCTTCCGCTTCCGATGTGATTCATCTGTATTTTCGTTCTCTTCATGTTGTTCATCTCCTGAGATAGCTGTACCTGGATATGCATGAGCCATTGTACCTGTCAACCAGTAAGTTATGGAATATTGTATACGTGGATAGTCGGTTTTAAATTTACAACTAAAGTAGTTAACAAAAAAATTTCATTATATCCAGTGTTGTGTTTCGAACTTCAGAAACACTAAAAAACTCAACTCACTTAGAATCAGAACAGAAGTTAGTCTTGAGAAAAAAGGAAGTTTTATTTCTGCAAACCAATCGCAAAAAAGATTTGATTCACAAGACTCACGAAAAGACTCAAGGTTCAATATAACACGCAACTGAGCTATATATCTCTGTTTCCCTTTTTCTGCTCCCACAATGTAACTAAAACGGAAACGGAACCTAATTTATTAATGTTCCTCTTTTTATTATTTCGTGTAAAACTGATAGATTTAAATCTTTTGGCTGGTAACAATTATTTAAATCAAAAAAGAATTTTAAAATAAATCTTTTGCTTTACACTAAAAAATAATTTAACGAATTTCAATTACTTTTATTTCTGTGAGCTAAAAACTCAATGTATTTTAAATTCTGCCTGTATTGCACAATTGCTGCGCGTAAAGTGGCTAGTTAGCTACATTTCGTCACCATAATTTTCTAGCCATTTTGTCTTTATGTTTTTAGTTGCATTTGGGAAGACTATGGTATGCTAATCGATTGTTTTTGTGCCATCAGTACATGCAGAAGACCAGGGACAACTAAAACACTCGGGACGCGAAACGAGCCAAATCATGGTAAAAAAGTTGTGGACACCATATGTTTTAGTTGTCCCTGCAGAAGACTTACTTTGTCTACTTTACACTAGGCCTGCTCCGTGGGCCTCAGTGTAAAGTGTGTTAACCCTACCCCACCCCCTTCGCCCACCACTCCTCCGCCCCCCCCCCCCCGGCCGCGTGCCGGAGGTTCTTAAACCCAGTATTTTCTGGCTTGGCCGTCTGTGTGCAAGTGCTCAGATTCTTTATTAGCAAATTTTTTTATTTGTCAGCAACCATGGAAAGTGTATGCGCACTAACAGCTAGACAGCTCAGAGCAGAGCTGGCCAAGCGCGGTCTCCCAAAAACAGGCTGCAAACAACAGCTCTATACGAACGGCTATGCCGCCGCACTTGCTCCTGAAGCTCCTGCAGCCGACTCTGACAGCTCCGGCTCGACTGATCTTGATGCAGGAATCATCGACGACCAGTCAACAGGCGGGCACGAGGCGACGGGGGGGGCGGCTGGCGACCTGGCAGCTCTGCGGAATTAGGAGGTCGAAGAGCTGGAAATCAAGGCGCTGACGCGGCGCCGTGCTCAACTGCAGCGCGAGCTCAACGGGAATCAGCTAGACTGACTGCTGCCTCCTCTCAAGGTGAGCCTACAGCTTTTCCTGCTGGTGTGCATGAGGCCTTTTTATTTTGCGCAGGTGTAGAGAGCGGTCAGTCGGCCAGAAAGCGCAGCCGGGCCTACCTGATCTGAGACTTTGTCAAGCCCAACGCGAATCAGTCAAGCGAGAGCCTGACCGTCTGCGTGGAGAACGGCAACCTGGTGTTCGAAAAGCAGCCGCCAAACCTAAGCAAGATTTCCACCGGCCAATGGAGCTCTGGCCGCAATGCTCAAATCCTACAGCGCCTGATTGACGACGGCTCGCTCATCTATCTGAATGACGACGGGTTTGTGAACACCAGCCAGCTGAGAAGCTACCTGCTGTACTCCCAGAAGATCGGCGAACTCCTGGATGCCAACTACAGCCCAAACGTTGTTTGGGAGTTCGATTAAGACTACAGGAAAGCTGATGGCCGAGTCAGACTTGCATCAGTGGGGGTGCGAACCCCCGCAGCTGTACCATCGCCACCTGAACGCTCCACGCAATCTGAAGGTCACTTTGAACCGATCCGGTATCTCGCAGCCGCAGGCGCCCGTCTGCCTGAGCTTCAACTCAACAGCTGGCTGTCAACGGTCCAGCTGCAGGTACCGGCACGTCTGCCTGAGCTTCAACTCAACAGCTGGCTGTCAACGGTCCAGCTGCAGGTACCGGTACGTCTGCAAGCTGCTTGGCTGCGGCAAGCCGCATCCCGCCCAACTGCATCGTCAGAGCAGCGATGCGGCGGAGGGATAAAAAAACTAGATTTATTTTATAGCCACCATGCTTTTAAATTAATATAGCCACCACCCGCCCCCATCCCATTGCTTGCATCCCCTCACCGACTTGCCTCCCCCGCCGCATCGGGTGCTGTCTTCTCCTGCTTCTTCATGTCGACCTTGGCTTCTTGGAATCTCCTGCTACGCAACGACCCAGACGAGAGATTCCCCCGAAAAGGCCTTCATAACGGCTTCCACCTCGTCAACAAGCCTCCGCCTTCCTTCACGCATTCTTCTAACTACCGTTCTGCTACTGACCATGCCGAGCAGGTTGACAAGCAACTCTCCGAAGAGCTCCGTCTTGGCCGCTTAAAACCCGCTAGCGGACGCGTCATGGTGAATGCTATCGGCGCGATCCCTAAGTCTGACGGCAGGGTTCGGATAATTCACGATCTGTCCAGTCCTTCCTGCTCTTCGGTCAACGACAGCTATCAGCAGGAGCGGAGTCTGAGATTCTCCTCCGTGCAGGATCTGCTGCATCGGGTCTATGAAGTTTGCTAGCAGGAGCAAACTTATGGCAGCTGAAAGTTAGTTAATTTTAAACCCCTTTCACACATCTTTCCAGTGATCAGGAAGGAGAGAGAGGCGGAGGTTGGGGTGGCTGTCTCGCTGACGAAAAGCAGACCAAAGTACACAGTGCCGTTCAGAATTAACTTCGATACTCGAAACTTTATACACGATTGTGTCAAAATAGTTGGAAAATTGGATTGTGTCCAATTTGAAGAGGATTGGTAAAGGTAAAAGTGGAGCGACGCTATAGAGGATTTAGTGAAATTCTTGCGAAACTGGACAAGCAAATTGTCTCTAGCTAATTACAACTTCCTGAGTTCGGCTAGCCAAATTGCTGCTTGCCGGTTTTGGTTGGATTCTCGCTAGCAGATTTCGGCTAGCTAAATCCTCGCTAGCAAAATTCCTGCTAGCAACTTTCGGCCAGCAAATTTCGGCTAGCAGATTTCTCGCTAGCAAACTTCGGCTAGCAGATTTCCTGCTAGCAAATCTCGTACTCCCGCATCACATCCGGCCCGGCTCGTTTATAGACAAGGTCGATCTGAAGCAGACCTACCGCTCTGTCGGCATCCACCCGGACGATCAGGCGTTGACGGGCCTCAGCTGGTGTTTCGCAGCTGACACCGAATCCTCGGTGTTCATCGACACCTGGCTGCCATTCGGTGCCCGGGCCTCTTGCGAGATCTTTCACCGTCTCTCAGCCGCCATTCATCGCCACATGCTTAGGCAAGGCTTCCAAGCTACGGTTAACTACCTGGACGACTGGGCGGTTGCCGGCGACAGGAAGCCGCTGAATGCGCTTACGACTACCTGGTGCACCTCCTGCAAGACCTCTGGGCTTCACCATCAACTGGAGCAAGTCCACGGCCCCAGCGCAGCGGATGGTCTTCCTCGGCGTTCAAATCGACACAATTGACGGCACACTGTCGCTGCCCATGGACAAGGCCGCCAGCACCAGGGATTTGTTGAAGGACTGCCTCTCCCCTGAGATCGTCAAGCTCAAGCGGCTGGAGAGGCTGGCCGGGAAGCTGTGCTGGTTGGGCCAGATCAACAAACTGCTGCGTCCATTTCTTCGCCCGCTTTTTGACCTCATCAGCGACGGTCGAGATCTCCGGCTGCCTCAAGAAGCTCGCGATCTGCTGCAATGGTGGCTGCAGGCAGTGGATTCGCTGCCACCTACGCCGCTGCATCCGCGCTTTCATCAGTTGGTAGCCATCGAGCCCGACAGCACCTCCGAGGGCGCCGCTGGCATCGTAAGCGGCACCCGCTTCAACGACTGGGTGTACTTCAGCTGGGAGCACGACTTTGAGTCAGAGTTCAAAGACCTCCACATCAACTACAAGAAGGCCCTGGCTCCGCTCCTCACCATCCTGCGCTTCCACGAGCAGCTCAGCAACAGCCGGGCGGTGGTTTACTCCGACAGCACGGCTGCAGTCGGCATGATCAACAAGCTGTCCTGCAGGTATCCATCGCTTATTCGAATCTACCAGACGGTGGCCCTCTTGTGCCTCGAGTCTGGGATCCAGCTACAGGCGTTTCACCTTCCCGGTCACATGCAGCTCACTAGCAACTCGGCGTCTCGGATGCTGAGCTCAAAGCATGAGCTCGTGAACTTTTGCTGTCGCCACTATGGCTCTCTGTGTGTCTGTCCTACTGAATTTGGCTCGCACACCATCTCTGCCGCATCCCGCACCACTCTCCTTTCACAGGTCGCAGCCGCGTTCCCCACCGCCACGCCCTGTCCGTGCCCATCCTGTGCCGCCTGTCGCTCGCACCCAGCACCCGGAAGTCGTATGCCAGCCACCTGCAGCTCTGGAGGGAGTTCTGTCGACAGCAGCGGATCTTCCCCACGGCCGCATCGAAGTCAGACGTCTGCCTTCCTATTGGAGCGAGGCTGCGCCTCCTACTCAAGCGTGCAAACCAGCCTCAGCGCAGTGTCCTTCATCCACAGGGCGACGGCAGCACCGGACCCCACCAAGGACAACGCCCGACTGGCTCTCGTCTGCCGCGGAACCCGACGCCTACTAAGCAGGCAGCCACGCAGGGCAGAGCCACTGCAGCCGCATCATCTCCGCCTGCTCTGCAACAGCCCTCTGCTTCAGCAATTGCTGCCCCGGCGCCTCCTCGTGGCCTTCAAGGCTGCGCTGCTGGTTGCCTGGTGGGGCGTCCTTCGTCTGGGCGAGCTTCTTCCGTCTACCGCTGGCGCTGCTTTGCGCCGCGGCGCGCTGTCGACCTGCCCCGGCAAACAAACCAACAAAAAAAACCAGTTCAAGGAGCGTCAGCTGCTGGTGTTCCTTCCGCAATGCACCGACTGCCCACCGATCTGCCCGGTCGCACCAGCCTCTCTTCGCTGTCCTGGGCGCCCGCAGAGTCCCGTTGGCTGCCTCGAACTTCATCCGCCTGCTCAAGCGGGGCCTTTCGATCTGCTGCATCCCTGAGGAAAACCTCTCTGGCCTCAGTCTGCGCAGGGGCGGAGCCAGCGCCGCCTTCCAGGGTGGCCTCTCCGTGGCCGACATCCGCTGCCTTGGTGACTGGCGCTCCGACTCCGTCTTCTGCTATTTCTCGGACGAGGCAGCTTTTGCCCGCAGGCGCTCCGCCGTCCAGCAGATTGCTGCTTCTATTAATTATCACTAACTTCCCCCGCTTCTTCTTTTTTCGGGGTTGGGGTCGCCTTCCCCACCTCGTCGCTGCTTTGTGCTCGCTGCCAACCCGCCGCCTTTGCCTTCCTTTTGCTGCTTGTGGGGTTGCGGGTTAGCCTGGATGCATGCATTATACATGTGTACATGTACCTTTACGATTTTTGTACACACACGCAACAAACCTTGTAATATGTATGGGAAAATATATATGTTATACACGTACGAAGGATACTCCAAAAGTTTTGCAATTCAACCACTTGCGCAAGTCGCACAATTTTTAAAAT
>NIVC01001506.1:0-15000 GCA_002269645.1 Macrostomum lignano | reverse complement strand
TAGACTGCGCAACCGTTTATTTAACTTTAAATAAGACTGATACTGTCTGACTGAGAAATGGTTTGCGCAATTAATTGATTCAATTAATTCAACACGCAGCTCTGTGCAGCTCTAACCCTAACCCTAACCAATGAATTCTGAGAGTTAAGTTCTTTTTGACAGAGAAAATTTCGATTGAGTCCAGTTTCACGGAGTATTCTGATGGTTTTCGGTTTCACGGAGAGGATTTCTTTTTCGTGGAGAGAATCTAGATGTATTTCTGTTTTACGGAGACGATTTTGATGGATGTCAGTTTCACTCAGAGGATTTCCATGGAGCCCAGTTTCAGGGAGAGGATTTCTGTTTGGCGGATTGGATTTCGAAAGGAGTCCAGTTTCGCGGAGAGGATTTCTGTTTCGCGGAGAGGATTTCTGTTTCGCGGAGAGGATTTCTGTTTCACGGAGGGATTTTGATGGATTTGGTATCTTCAGTCAGTCAGTAAAGAGAGTAAAGAGAAGAGTGAAAAGAGAAGAGAGAAGAGTGAAAAGAGAAGAGAGAAGAGTGAAAAGAGAAGAGAGAAGAGATTATAGAAAAGAGAGTAGAGATGAGAGAGGACAGATTAGACATGACAGATGGGAGAGAAGAGGGGAGTAAGGCGGGAACGAAGAGGGAGAGAGAAGAAAAGAGGAGAGAGGAGATGAGAGGGAAGATATGAGATAGCAGAGGGAGACAGGAGAGATGAGAGAAGAGAGAAGAGAGGAGCTGAGAGTAGAGGAGAAAGAAATAGTGAGATGAGGCATGAGGGATGTGAGATGAGAGAGGAGAGAAGAGAGGAGAGAGGTGAAAACAGGGGATAAAGGAGACAGGAGAGAAAGACGAAAGATGAGGGAGAAGAGATAAATAAGGTGGTAGAGATGAGAGACGTGAGAGGAGAGAAAAGAGAAGAGAGGAGACAGAAGAATCTGAGTCTGGACAATGGCAGTCAGTTTTTGCGAACAGGGAAAACAAGATATGGTATTTGAAAGGCTTTACAGAGGATTTGGAGATGATTTGGAAGATGGGATTCAAGTCATGGAATTTCAGCTGATGGATTTCAGGGAATGGAATTCCGGTGATGGGAGTTCTTCCCCTTTCTCCTCCAGAGGAGGAGTTGGCCTCGTCTTAATACTAAAAGTGATGCGTTGTTTGTTTGTCTGTATGTGTGTTGCAATTTTTCTCCTAAACTACTGGCAAGTCAGCGTTGAAACTTATATGGGTAAACTGCAAATTTTCCGGACTGGGTTTATAGCAATTTTAATCTTTCATTTTTACATTTTAAGATCCCTAAAAAAGCAGAAAACTGATTTCCTAACCTTCTTTGGCCCTTCTGTGGCCACTCTGCCTCTCCAGTGGATTCGTTGCAGTCTGTTTGTAAAAATAGCCACCCCAACCTCCGCCCGCGGGTCGCTGTGTTTTGGGGGGTGGGTGCGCGTGTTCCGCGTTCAATGCAAATACCCCCCCCCGCGTGTTGGGGGGTTCAATTAAATTTAATGATTCCCCCGGAACGGGGGGTAGGGCTTGGGCTGAGTGTACATAGCAGTTGTACAGTGTAAACAGATAGACTGTGTCGAGATTCAATTGGTTTTATTATTGGCGCCTTTTTTTCTCCATAGGCAGCCCTGTGTATTAGCTTGGCAGTGAAATTCTTGCGAGCTTATCTAGCAAGCAGTCGGGAAATCAGTAAATTTCAAACGCTAACTGTACCTCGAGTTTTAAACTTTGAGAGGAGAGACTTATATTGCTGGAAAGATCTTTTAATGCTGAGTTCAGGGATGTAAGTTGTTTGCTTTAAATATGGAAACAGAAAGCTTAGAATTACGAAAATGGTTTCCATGCTTTTAAGGTCCTGCAAAGATTGTACTTAGTTTTGCGAGACATAATAGACAAAGTTAGGGGGAGGGTTCAAATTCTTACTATCGCTGTGTATTGGAGGGTTGATTTAGATTGCGCTATCTTTTTGTTAACTTCAACTTCAACTGATACTTACTGACTGACTGTGAAATCGGTTGCACAATCAATTGATGCAATTTATTCAATATTTTTATCGGTGCCTTTTAACTTGCAGCTGAGCGTAGTTCTAACCCTAACCCTAACCCTAACCCTAACCAATGAATCCGGAGAGTTGAGTTGTTGGACGGAGAAAATTCGATTGAGTCCAGTTTAAACGGAGACGATTCCGATGTTTTCATTTTTACGGAGAGAATTTCTGTTTCGTGGAGAGGATTTCGATGATGTTCAGCTTCACGGAGAGGATTTCAGTTTCACGGAGAAAATTTCGATTGAGTCCAGTTTCGCGAAGAGGATCTTGATGGATTTGGAGAAAAGTTGGATGATGGGATTCGGGTCTTGGGATTCAGCTGATGGAGTTCAGGGAATGGAATTCCGGTGATGGGAGTTCTTCCCCTTTCTCCTCCAGAGGAGGAGTTGGCCTCGCTTAATACTAAAAGTGGTGCGATGTTTGTTTGTTTGTCTGTATGTATGTGTGTTGCAATTTTTCTCCTAAACTACTGGCAAGTCAGCGTTGAAACTTATATGGGAAAACTGCAAATTTTCCGGATTGGGTTTATAGCTATTTTAATCTTTCATTTTTACATTTTAAGATCCCTAAAAAAGCAGAAAACTGATTTCCTAACCTTCTTTGGCCCTTCTGTGACCACTCTGCCTCTCCAGTGGAGGGGTTGCAGTCTGTTTGTAAAAATAGCCATCCCAACCTCCGCCCGCGGGTCGCTGTGTTTTGGGGGGGTGGGTGCGCGTGTTCTGCGTTAAATGCAAAACCCCCGCGTGTTGGGGGGTTCAATTAAATTTAACGATTCCCCCAGAATGGGGGGTTGGGCTTGGGCTGAGTGTACATAGCAGTTGTACAGTGTAAGGAGATAGCTAGGACTGTGTCGAGATTTAATTGGTTTTATTATCGGCGGCATTCAATAGGCAGCCATGTGTATTTGCTGGGCAGTAAAATTTAATGAATAAACTTGCGAGCCTCTTTAGCAGGCTGTGAACGTACACTCGATACTTTAATGCTTTAAATCAGGAAATTTCAAGCGCTAACTGTTCCTCGAGTTTTAAACTTTCAGAGGAGAGACTTATATTACTGGAAAGATCTTGCAATACTGAGTTCGGGGATATAAGTTGTTTGCTTTAAATGTGAAAACAAAAAGCACAGCATTTAAAAAACGATTTCCATACTTTTAACTTTCGGCAGTGTACTCATTTTGGAGTTCAATGGGGGTTCGACCAACCCCCCAACAGTTGGTGGGAGGGGGGGGGGTTCAACTTTTAATTGCCACTGCGTATTGGAAGGGGGTCAGTCGCTGTGTATTGGAGGGTTGATTTAGTTTGCGCAATCTTTTTGTTAACTTTTACCGAGACTGATACTGACTGACTGTGAAATCGGTTGCGCATTCAATTAATTCAATTGGTTCAACACGCTGCTGCGTTGTAGCTCTAACCCTAACCCTAACCCTAACCCTAACCACTAAATCCTGAGAGTTGATTCTTTTTTACGGAGAAAATTTCGATTCAGTCCAGTTTAATGGAGAGAATTTCTGTTTCGCGGAGACGATTTTGATGGATGTCAGTTTCACGGAGAGGATTTCCATGGAGTCCAGTTTCACGGAGAGGATTTCTGTTTCTCGGAGGGGATTTTGATGAATGTCAGTTTCACATCACGGAGAGGATTTCCATGGAGTCCAGTTTCACGGAGAGGATTTCTATTTCTCGGAGGGGATTTTGATGAATGTCAGTTTCACGGAGAGGTGTTTGATGGAGTTCTCTTTTACGGAGAGGATTTCGATGATGTTCAGTTTCGCGGAGAGGAGTTGGATGATGGGTTTCATGGAATGGCATTTCAGGGAATGGAGTTCCGGTGATGGGAATTCTTCCCCTTTCTCCTCCAGAGGAGGAGTTGGCCTCGTATATACTAAAGTTGAGTTTGTTTGTTTGTTTGTTTGCTTGTAACAGAAAATCTTGCGAACGGAATGACCGATTTTCTCCGTTTTTGCACCATTAGATGGCAAATTGTCCGGAATCGGTACACGTATTTTTAATAAGCTATCCAAATTAAAGAGGCCTCTCAATTGTCAGAAAACAGGTTTTTGCCCATCTCGCTAATGTATTTTTTCGGCAGTGAGAGCTTGCAAACGGTTTTGGCCATAGATTATAATGCTAATAGCTGTAGGCTGCTTGGTTTTTATGTAGCCCACTGCTTCCTTTCCTTCTTTCTTTTCTTTGGTTTTTGAACCCTCTAATAGTGCTTTATCTATTTAGCCCCACTGTATGATGGTGCGCCGTGGCGCAAGCCATTTGAAGAGAAGCCGTGACGAAAAGAAAAGACGACTGGCCGAGTCTGCTGGAGAGCGCGATGCCCGTCTGGAAGAGCAGCGGCGGCGAGACGCCGAGCGCCGCGCTGTTGAAGACGAGGCTGAGCGGTTTGCCCGTCTGGAGGAACAGCGGCAGAGACAGGCTTAGTGTCGCGTTGCTGAAGACGAGGCTGAGCGGATTGCCCGTCTGGAGGAACAGCGGCAGAGACAGGCTTTGTTTTGCGCTGCTGAAGACGAGGCTGAGCGGATTGCCCGTCTGGAGGAACAGCGGCAGAGACAGGCTGAGTTTCGCGCTGCTGAGGACGAGGCTGAGCGGATTACCCGTCTGGAAGAGCAGCGGCAGAGACAGGCTGATTGTCGGCGCGGTGAATCTGTCACCAGGTTACCTTGTGTCGAATCTATTGTGCCCTTTAGTCAGTTGCAGGTCAATACCACCATTGGCGATGGCAACTGCTTTTTTCATGCCGTGTGCGACCAGCTACGTGGCACACCGCATGAAACCGATGCCGCTACCCTTCGGCACGAGTTGGCCTGTCGTGCAGTTGAACTTTTGCCACAGTTGGTCGCGAATGGCATCATCGCGCCTGATTGCGCCGATGAGATTGCGAATTCCTCCTTTCAGGAAGGGGTTTATATTTCAGACGAAGTGGCAGCTCTGTTTAGTAGCTGCTTTGACATGGACCTCCCAATGCCACTGTGCGTGTGCTCTTGAGTCACGAGCACTACGAGTCGCTCAGACTTCGACCGTCTCTGCAAGCTTCTTCAGGTGCAGAGTGTCCCAGGCCAATGGCAAGCGGCTCAAAGGCAGTGCCAGTTGACATCCACAGCTCATGTGCCGACATTGGAGCATCGGGTGATCATCGGTGAGTCTTCTTCATTTGTCTTTTTGATTTGAACTGCTGTCCTCACAACATGTCTTATTCCACTGTACTCACAGGCGTGCCGAGCCATTGCTGCCAGAGGCCCCGGCTCACCAGTGTGGACCAATGAACAACGCCTGCAATGACTGTGGCGCATTGTTTTGGGCCAAAGAGACGCGCAACTTCTGCTGCGCCAAGGGCAAGGTGAAGCTGCCCACCCGTACGATGCCGCAGGTCTTGGCAGATCTTTACACGGGGCAGCACCGACTCAGTGCAGAGTTCCTGGCCCACATCAGGAGCTACAATGCGGTGCTGCACCTCACATCTCTGGGTGTGAAGCTCAGAATGGTGCCTGGCTATAGTCCCAGCTTCATCATCAGCGGCCAGCTGCATCACAATATGGGGCCGCTGCTTGCCGACCCCTCAGCCGAGCCGCATGGCTGGCAGGTGTATTTTACTGACCGCGAATTGGAGAGCCGCCTGAGCCTCAGTCAGAGAGTGAAGCCGGAGCTGCTAAAGCTGCTGCAAACTCTGCTGCATCAATCCAACGGCTACGTGCAAAGCCTTCGAGCTGCTGTTCAGCGAATCAGTGGCGACCCTAAGCTGGGAGATGCGCGAATTGTGATTCACCCGGACCGAAGACCAGCAGGGGAACACATTCGGTGAGTTTGTGGTGTCAAAATAAGTATGATGTATATATTGTACTAACTGTACTAAATACTCTCCCCGAAGGGGGGTCAACTATTGCTAGTACTTTCTAAATACACAAGAATGCAGCTAAATTTACTTTGAATATGTTTCCAACAAATATGTTCTCGACATTACATTTGGGTCGCTTAATAATTTTACTTTTGCATTTTATTGGCACCTCTTTGTCTGTCTGTCTGTCTGTCTGTCTGTCTGTCTGTCTGTCTGTCTGTCTGTCTGTCTGTCTGTCTGTCTGTCTGTCTGTGTCTGTCTGTCTGTCTTAGTTTCTATCTGTCTGTCTGTCTGTCTGTCTGTCTGTCTGTCTGTCTGTCTGTCTGTCTGTCTGTCTGTCTGTCTGTGTCTGTCTGTCTGTCTGTCTGTCTGTCTGTCTGTCTGTCTGCCTGTCTGTCTGTCTGTCTGTCTGTCTGTCTGTCTGTCTGTCTGTCTGTCTTTCTGTCCGTCTGTCTGTCTGCCTGTTTGTCTGTCTGTCTGTCTGTCTTAGTTTCTATCTGTCTGTCTGCCTGTCTGTCTGTCTGTCTGTCTGTCTGTCTGTCTGCCTGTTTGTCTGTCTGTCTGTCTGTCTTAGTTTCTATCTGTCTGTCTGCCTGTCTGTCTGTCTGTCTGTCTGTCTGTCTGTCTGTCTGTCTGTCTGTCTGTCTGTCTGTCTGTCTGTCTGTCCGTCTGTCTGTCTGCCTGTTTGTCTGTCTGTCTGTCTGTCTGTCCGTGTCTGTCTGCCTGTTTGTCTGCCTGCCTGCCTGTCTGTCTGTCTGTCTGTCTGTCTGTCTGTCTGTCTGCCTGTCTGTCTGTCTGTCTGTCTGTCTGTGTCTGTCTGTCTGTCTGTCTGTCTGTCTCTGTCTGTCTGTCTGTCTGTCTGTCTGTCTGTCTGTCTGTCTGTCTGTCTGTCTGTCTGTCTGTCTGTCTGTCTGTCTGTCTGTCTGTCTGTCTGTCTGTCTGTCTGTCTGTCTGTCTGTCTGTCTGTCTGTCTGTGTCTGTCTGTCTGTCTGTCTGTCTGTCTGTCTGTCTGCCTGTTTGTCTGTCTGTCTGTCTTTCTGTCCGTCTGTCTGTCTGCCTGTTTGTCTGTCTGTCTGTCTGTCTTAGTTTCTCTCTGTCTGTCTGTCTGTCTGTCTGTCAGTCTGTCTGTCTGTCTGTCTGTCTTAGTTTTTTTCAGTTTTTGTAATTTCAAAGCAATCTATTTATAAAAGCTTCGGAAGTCCTCGTGGCGTAATACTTGGAAATCTTTTGCTTGATAGTCATATTTTATAGTTTTGTTTGCTATTTCACTACTAGCTATAGTAGCACGACAAGTGTAGATATAGATAGAACATTTTATTAAAAAAATTGAATTAGCAGTTCCGATAAGTTTAGTTTCCCATTTTGATAAGCTAAAATGTTTATGCATTCAGTGCAGTGACACCCTTATCACAATTTAATTAACTTTTTTACATTGAAACATTTTATCATCTGAGGTTACAAAAACAGCACCAAATCAGACACGGAATTTGTTAATCTACATGCTCGAGTACTTGCTCACCACGGTGATTGATAAAGCGGCAGAATCTGACAGCTGCAAGGTGTTTGATAATTCCTTCAGAGACAAGCTTGCAGTAAGAAAGAATTGAATATTTTGGTAGATTCTCTTATGAAGAGATTCGAATGTATAAAGGGTGAAACGGGATTCTCTCAGGTCTGTACAGGGACTAAATCTTTAATGAAATTGTGAATGTTTGCCACCTCAATATTCTACCCTAATACTTACTTCCATTGTTTCCATTCAGCTAATTAAAAATGCAAATGTATCATTTTGATAATGAATAATTTGATACCACACTCAGCCATCAATCAGTTGGTGTTGCAAAATGCTATACATAAAAATTCAAGTCAGAAGATGCTGTAAGCTGCATCAGCAGTGTCTCCAGGCAAACTCAAAGAGCTCAAAGGACAGAAGCAGTAGAGAGTATTAGCCCGCAGCCATGGCTGTGCAGGATGAGACTTACTTCGTATAACATTATTTGCAGGAAATGGGATAAACGAGCGCTGCTGCTCCCAAGCCAGCTCGAATAGGGGGAGAGCAGGACTCGAAGGGAAGGAGCTCCTGAAATGATTTATTGTTTATAGTGTTTGAAGCTTCACGGGGATCAGGGATGCCGTGACGCACACTTGCAGTGCCGCGCTATCGTTCATCGAATCGGGAGATATGGAGCTGAGAGACAGCGGGCTTTGATGCCCGACCGATGCCTGATGCCTGTCTCCTGTAGTGTCTCAGTGTCTCCTGTAGTGTCTCAGTGTCTCCTGTAGTGTCTCAGTGTCTCCTGTAGTGTCTCAGTGTCTCCTGTAGTGTCTCAGTGTCTCCTGTAGTGTCTCAGTGTCTCCTGTAGTGTCTCAGTGTCTCCTGTAGTGTCTCAGTGTCTCATGTAGTGTCTCAGTGTTTCCTGTAGTGTCTCAGTGTCTTTACTTCAGTGTCTCAGTGTCTCCTGTAGTGTCTCAGTGTCTTTGGTTCAGTGTCTCAGTGTCTCCCGTAGTGTCTCAGTGTCTCCTGTGGTGTCTCAGTGTCTTTGCTTCAGTGTCTCAGTGTATCCTGTAGTGTCTCAGTGTCTCAGTGTCTCCTGTAGTGTCTCAGTGTTTCCTGTAGTGTCTCAGTGTCTTTACTTCAGTGTCTCAGTGTCTCCTGTAGTGTCTCAGTGTCTTTGGTTCAGTGTCTCAGTGTCTCCCGTAGTGTCTCAGTGTCTCCTGTGGTGTCTCAGTGTCTTTGCTTCAGTGTCTCAGTGTATCCTGTAGTGTCTCAGTGTCTCAGTGTCTCCTGTAGTGTCTCAGTGTCTCCTGTAGTGTCTCAGTGTCTCCTGTAGTGTCTCAGTGTCTCCTGTAGTGTCTCAGTGTCTCCTGTAGTGTCTCAGTGTCTTTGCTTCAGTGTCTCAGTGTATCCTGTGGTGTCTCAGTGTCTTTGCTTCAGTGTCTCAGTGTATCCTGTAGTGTCTCAGTGTCTTTGCTTCAGTGTCTCAGTGTCTCCTGTAGTGTCTCAGTGTCTTTGCTTCAGTGTCTCAGTGTCTCCTGTAGTGTCTCAGTGTCTTTGCTTCAGTGTCTCAGTGTCTCCTGTAGTGTCTCAGTGTCTTTGCTTCAGTGTCTCAGTGTATCCTGTAGTGTCTCAGTGTCTTTGCTTCAGTGTCTCAGTGTTTCCTGTAGTGTCTCAGTGTCTTTACTTCAGTGTCTCAGTGTCTCCTGTAGTGTCTCAGTGTCTCAGTGTCTCCTGTAGTGTCTCAGTGTCTCCTGTAGTGTCTCAGTGTCTTTGCTTCAGTGTCTCAGTGTATCCTGTAGTGTCTCAGTGTCTTTGCTTCAGTGTCTCAGTGTCTCCTGTAGTGTCTCAGTGTCTCTTGTGGTGTCTCAGTGTTTTTTCTTCAGTGTCTCAGTGTCTCCTGTAGTGTCTCAGTGTCTCAGTGTCTCCTGTAGTGTCTCAGTGTCTCCTGTAGTGTCTCAGTGTCTCCTGTAGTGTCTCAGTGTCTCCTGTAGTGTCTCAGTGTCTCCTGTAGTGTCTCAGTGTCTCCTGTAGTGTCTCAGTGTCTTTGCTTCAGTGTCTCAGTGTCTCCTGTAGTGTCTCAGTGTCTCTTGTAGTGTCTCAGTGTCTCTGCTTCAGTGTCAGGGTAATGTCAAATTTCATAGATATTTGAGGAGTCAGCTTTTAAACTGAAGAAAATAAGTAACTGCAGTGGAAAGGTCAGTACACAGAATACTGTATTCTGTGGGTCTGTATTTATGTTTCGAACGCTAGAGCAATGATAATAGGGACATGCATTTTAGCTCATTACATTTCGTAATAATAATAACCAATATTTGTGAACATCAGAAATGCAGAAAAATACGAATAAGCTTCAATAGTTAAGCATCAGGAGCAAAAAATGACGATTTAAACACCGCATTGGTGGGCGCTGGGTTGTCAGGTCCAGTTTCAAATTGACTCAACTGTTGGTGTTGCCAATAGCAACCAAAAGAATTTAGCAAAGTTCAATTTTTTCTGGGCGGGTTTCACATTTTTATTGGTTTACGGTTAATCAAGCAACATAATTATGGTGAAACATTTTTCTTTGGGTATATTTTTCCTAGAAATTGAGTTCCTCTCCACTTTGACTGTCAGTCATGCATGACGCGCAGAAATGCACATGTCGTTACACAGACGTGAACGTGAGATTCTTCATTTTAAACGTGAGATTCTTCATTTTAAACGTGAGATTCTTCATTTTAAACGTGAGATTCTTCATTTTAAACGTGAGATTCTTCATTTTAAACGTGAGATTCTTCATTTTAAACATGAGATTCTTCATTTTAAACGTGAGATTCTTCTTTTTAAACGTGAGATTCTTCAATTTCGGGTAAAGCGGTTGAGATTGTTCGATGGCGCAGTGACGAATATTGGTGCTGGTGGTGCTGCTGCTGTTGCTGTTGCTGCACTGTTGCCAGCCTTCCAGTTGAGGCAACCGCAGGGGCTTCCGGCGGGGTTCGTCGACCGAATACGTCATATCCCGGAGGCGGGGTCGGCAGCAACCGCAGGAGCTGCTGCTGCTGCTGCTGCTGCTGCTGTCCCTGCAGTCCGGCTTCATCAGCCAGCGGCTCGTAGTCAAATCCACCGGCGGCATCCACCGTGGCAAACAGCAGGCTGGCGAAGGCGTGCACGCAAGCGGCCAGCAGGAGGGCGGCCAGGACCACGGTCGACACCATCTGCACCGCGGACCGGGAGCTGCTGGCCAGGAGGTGCAGCGAAGACAATGGAGACGAAGGATCGTCTGCAATAACGGAGTTTGAGTTGGGTTAGAGAGACGATTTCTTAGTTTGGCGTCATTAAAACATCTAATTTGGGTCACATGGATCACCTGAGGATAAACTTTAGCGCTGGCACGACCACTCATTTGAGGCTTAAGTGCTCCCATGAGGGCCAACCCCCAAGGCGCAGTGAAGTGTACATGCCTAACGATAATATAAAGTTAGGGCCGCTGTACACTCCTGTGTGAGTGTATGCCTGCTCAGGGGAGTCGGCGGAATGGGCAGCAATGCCTCTCGCCGGTTGTGTGTCTATGTCACTTAAAGTGCGCCAGTGTGCACACAACCCCCTGCCTCTAATAAAAAAACATGGGGTGACCAAGCATCAACTGAAGGCTGCGTACGGCTGTTCAGTCCAAGGACTGGGGGGTCGCCACACACCCTCAGTTACCCCAGCTAATGCTGGCACCCATTTTACAGCTGGGTGAACTGAAGCAATGCATAGCTGTTAAGTGTCTTGCTCAAGGACACAAATTGCTCCGAGTGGGTCGGGAATCGAACCCCCGACCTTTCAGTCGTAAGTCCGACGCTCTGACCACTAGGCTACAACTCTCCTGACAGTAAGAAGGTCACCAAAGCCTTATCGGTGCAGCGGCTCACCAGTGGCCGAGCTGCTGATGTTCTTCCCGGACACGGGCAAGAAGTTGCAGACTCTGTCATCGAATCGCAGTAATCTGGCGCTGATGCTGGCATCGGCAAGGCCGTCGTCGGGGCCGCTGCACAGCGAGGCCGCCTCCGGGCTGCCGGGCGGTGCGAGGCGGCAGGCTTGGGCCGAGTAAGCCGAGTCCAGGAATTTCTGCACAGGGGATTCAATGAGGAAAAATAATTTTTGCCATGGGATTTTTCGAAGAAAGTAGTTGATATTGCTTCGCATTCAGCTGAATAGCCTGGTTTGAGGTATGGTGAAGTCATCGAAGTCGGACGATTCCAGGAAACTGGTCTTTTCGATTCGATTTTCGATCCTAGATCGGAGAATCTTGGAAACTCGGTATGAGATTCTAGGAAAACCTGATCGGATTTCCAGGAAACTCGGTATGAGATTCTAGGAAAACCTGATCGGATTTCCAGGAAACTCGGCATGAGATTCTAGGAAACCTGATCGGATTTCTAGGAAACTCGGTAAGAGATTCTAGGAAAACCTGATCGGATTTCTAGGAAACTCCGCATGAGATTCTAGGAAAGTTGATTTTGAATTTTAGGAACCCTTATTTTGAATTCTAGGAAGCGTGTCTTTTAGATTCTTAAAAACATACTTCGAGATTCAATAAAAATCAACCAGAGAAAGGAACTTGATGTTAGTCTCTAGGAAAACTTGACTTGTGTTTCTTGGAAAATCGGATCGGATGTCTAGGCAACTTTGTGTGAGATTCTAAGAAAGTTGATGATTTTAAATTTTAGAAACATCCATTTAAGATTCTAGGAAAGTTAGATAATTTTTTAAACTCGATGTGCGATTCTAAGAAAATTAAGAAATTCGATGAGGATTCTGGGAAACTTTGAGATTCTAAGAATCTTTGCTTCAAATTCGAGCTGTGGCAGGCGGTGGTCGGAGACTGTCAAGACGTTGACGCTGATGAAATCCAAGACGACTCACCCAGTCGAAGGCGAACCGGGACACCAGCTGCAGCAGCCGCGACGCCTCGGTCCGGCTGTCCTTCTTCAACCGGCCGAGAAATTCCGGCCGATTCAGCCGCTCCGCCTGCCGGCTGCTCAGCGCCGACCAGTCGGCGGCTGCCCGACTCAAAATCGACGCCGGCTTCGCCTCGCTGTTGCCGTTAAGCAGCAGCGAGTCGATGGCGCCACCGCGGCGGAGCAGGCAGAGCAGCAGGAGCGCGACGAGGGCCGCGGCGAGGCCGCACAGGAAGGCCAAGTAGTGACCGGACATCAGGCAGGACTCGCGGATCTGCCGGCACCGGTTCGACTGCAGAATCGGGTGGCGTGACTAACTGACACTGACTAACTAACTAACTAACTAACTAACTAACTAACTAACTAACTAACTAACTAACTAACTAACTAACTAACTAACTAACTAACTAACTAACTAACTAACTAACTAACTAACTAACTAGCTAACTAACTAACTAGCTAACTAACTAACTAACTAACTAACTAACTAACTAACTAACTAACTGACTAACTAACTAACTAACTAACTAACTAACTAACTAACTAACTGACTAACTAACTAACTAACTAACTAACTAACTAACTAACCAACTAGTTAACTAACTAATTAACTAACTTTAACTCACCTGTCGTAGACTGTGTCGATCCTGCTGACTGCGTGGCTGCAGCTGCAGCTGTCCTTGACGTCGCTTCGATGAAGCTCCCTGCTTCTGTTGACTTGCAGAAATTTTTCCGAACGATTTCGTCCTGGCGGCAGGAGCGGCCAGCGCGATAGCGATGCGGCCGTAGCAGATCTGCCTGACGGTGGCCACGGTGCGGTGAACCCGGTACACCAGCAGCAGCAAGTCGAGCGCCAGCAGCAGCAGACGGAGCCGCACTATGGGGTCCCAAGCTGTGGCAGATGACTTTTTTGAGTCGCTGTTGGACTCTGCAGAGCTGTTCGGCTTTGTTGAGCCGTCAGTTGCTGCCACCGGTGAATCGTCGTTGCTGCTAAAATAGCGATGCGAGTCGCCCAGGGGAGACTCGGGCAGCGATGAGGCCTGAGGCGAGATGGCGGCCAGGTTGAGGCTGGGACTGGAGAACTTCAGGTTGCCGTATCGGGGCACCATCTGGTTGAACCTGAGTGCGGATGAGTTCAGATCAGATTTTTGGAACGGCTAAGTTCAGATGATAGTAATAATAATAATAAAATAATTAACTACACCTGCCCAAATGAGCAGATGTGCAACCGACAGCTCAGCCGCAGCTATTGTGAGGCGCATCTGGCTGCGTACGGCTGTTCAGTCCAAGGACTGGGGGGTCGCCACACACACCCTCAGTTACCCAGCTAATGCTGGCCACCCATTTTACAGCTGGGTGAACTGAAGCAATGCAGAGTTACGTGTCTCTTGCTCAAGGACACAAATTGTTTCAGTTGGATCGAGAATCGAACCCCCGTAGTTGAATCAGGTGATGACACGGACAACTTTAGTAGGACACTAGATTATCTTAGGAATTAGCTGCAGACCGGTAAGGAACGCGTACACTGTTTTCTAGTATTCCCTAGAGTGACAGCTGATTCTTCTCGACCAGAATTTGTCTATGGGCGAAACCCCCCATTCGGATCTCCGGCATGTTTCTAAGAAAATCGAGTTCAGCGGCTGAACGCACTTATTCCACAGCAGCGTGGGCAGCAGGTGCATCTCCTCAGCCGTCGTGTCCTCCAAGAACGTCATAAAATCCACGTCGCGCTTCCTTAGCAACGACGGCCGTTGCTGAAATCCGTAGAGCGACTCAACGAAGAAGTGGCTGCGATTGAAGATGCCCAGGGGAAACGCGAGCCACGGGTTGGCGTAGCGGCCCGGCACCCGGTCACCGTAGGAGTCGTAGCGGCGCTCGATGCGGCCCTGCAGGCGGTCGAGCTGGTCAGCCAGGTAGCCGTCCACCTCCGCGGTGAACGCCGCGTGCTCCGAGGCGAGTCTCCGTTCCAGCTGGCGTCGGATGGACTTGTCGCCAACGAACCTGGCCAGGGCCTGCTTGTCCACGGCGGCGGCGAAGTCTTTGGCGAGGTCGGCCAAGCCGGAGCTGAGCACTCGGTCGCAGGCGGCGCGCATGTCGACGAGGTGGCGCAGCTGCCGGTTGAGCTCAGAGTTGGCGATCCGTTCCAGACGGTCGAGCTCGACAGACAGGGCGGCGCCGCCCCAGGCGTCGTGGGCTCCGAAGACGCCGCAGGCGGTGGCCGACTTGCCGCTGAATAGCTGGAGTCGGTCAGAGCCAGAGCGATGGCTGCCACAGCTGAAAAGCTGAAGCAGAGACAGTAGCAAATCCGGCCAGTCGTGTAGATCAAAGCGGCCGCTTTCCGTTGCCATGGCAACTTGTTGCTACGGTACTGCCGCCTCTCCTGCTGCTGCTGCAGGTCGAGCTGCTGTTCTAGAACTTGCTGGCGAACTGCGGCAACTGTAGCAGCGGAGGCGGCCGCTGGCGGTCTGCTTCTGCAGCAAACTCGAACCAGAAGCAGCAGGCCCAGCAGCAGCAGATAGGCCAAGCCCAGGCCTCCTAAAAGCGGCAGAAACATGGACGCGGCGGACAAGCCAGCCGAAGCCAGAGATGGAAAACTTGAGACTTTTGTCTGCTTTTTCTTCTGCTTCTTTCGGTCTTCCGATCGTTGCAGTCTGAGTCTGCTCAAATGGATCCGGGATCTCTGC
>NIVC01001505.1:42500-276480 GCA_002269645.1 Macrostomum lignano | reverse complement strand
TATACAATTTGAGCATGTACAACGAATTCTAAATCAAGCTCCAGCCAATAATGCTGGAAAATTTGCTAAGGCGATGGTTTAGTAAAAAAAATGTTGCTATTTAAATTACATGCGAGCGTATTGCTGTATCATAAGCTCGCAGATTTATTTACAAGCTTTTGTTGGGTCATAGAGACAAATCTCATCGAATAGTTCAAGTACTTTGAGGCTCGTAATAAAAGTCACATTGGTTGTACGAGTATTACGCTCGTAATGCGATTACTATAAGCAGTTCATATTTCCTGCAAAAAATAAGGTCTTTGTCTTTCTAGAAGCTTTCCTAGGCTTGCATAACTGTTTTGACAAGGGAGGGCCTAAAGAAACGGAGAGCCAAGACGATGCAGGGCTTATAGACACAGACTTCATGCAGGACTAGCGAGCGTTCGGCAGCAACCAGTTCAGCACAGCGGCCCGGCCGACATTTGGGCCGATGCTGTCCAACCGGATTCGCCGAGCCGCCGCAGCCTCCCGATCCGACAGCGTCATGGGCACCGCCAGCGATGCAGCGACAAGCCGGGTGCCGTCCTCTCGCATCGGATTGCGCAATTGTTTGCACGCGCGCAGCTCGAACTTCGATCCACGGCCTGCAGCGGCATTATCTTGGCAGACGGTCAGTAGACGACTGCGCAGACCGCCACTCGGCGACAGAGGTAGAAAGATACTAGCATCGGCCAGCACGATGCGATCTCGATGGTCGCACACGCGACGCGAGCACGTATCATCGTAGGCAGCGACGGCTGCCTCGAAGGCGGCAGTCAAAGCCAACGCTGTCACTTTTTGTTGGGCCTTGGATTCGGAACTGTTGACTCCGTGCAGTACTAGAGCGCGTCGGCAGAAGTTCTTCAGCAGCAGGCGCAGGAACGGATGGCCCGGCCGACAGGCTGCAAAGCGCAGGCTTGGCAGGCTTCCATTTGTGATTCCGTAAAGCAAAACCGCCGCCTCTGGCGGTTCCTGCGCAAGCACGCAATACGAGCCCTTAAGGAAGCTGTCAATGCTGTGCAGAGACATGAGCTCGGGATCGGCGAGCAACCCGCCTTGGCTAATCAGCAGTAACAGCCGGGAAACAGTGCGACGTTCAATCTGGAAGCACGGCTTGTTCTCTTTAAACAGTGGGAGATCTGGCAGCAGGCGCGACTCCAAATAACGAGAATCCCAAAAAAGCGTTGTAGTCTTTGTGATTGTTGGCCCAACTGTTAACGGCTTGGGCCAGCGGCGCCGGAATGTCAACCGCATTTTCGAAGAAGTGATGAATTCGTTTTGGTATTTTCAGCTTGCTTTCAGGGATTGACGTTGGCGACGGCGATGAAGACTTTGTTGGCAATGGGGGCTTCGCAGTTGCATGCTTTTCAGCTTTTTGAGCCTCTCTGCTTCTTGTATCGCTATTATTAGAAAGCAGAAGAAAAACTGTGATCAGAACTGCCAATAGAGCTGCAATTAGCAGAGCCCGTCTGCCAATCAGTCTATAGGATAGCCAAGCCCATCTTCGCCTGAGTTGGTTCATTGCTCTCAGCTGATCGAGTAAAGCAGCAAGGTGCGAGTTAGTCTACGCAAGAAAGAAATGGTTAATATATAGCTTACAATTGTGCAGGGTATATAGGGGTTAGGCCTTAGTTTAGAGCTTGAAGCACATATCATCTCTCTCGGCAGGCACTGTGAAAGTTCTGCACACAATTGAGCGCAACAAAGTCTGTCAGGTTTGAGAAAGAAATTTGAAAGAAGCAATTTAGGGCATTGCCCACACTGTACAGTCTATTGTGCTGATGAAGGCAGAGTATGAAACACTCGCAAAGTGGGTTTAGTTAGATAGTTTGAGCACATGGCATGAGCATTCATTCTCTCTAACTGCTGCGCTTTTGCATGATAACATTTGGCTGCCTGATTTACCTCGTAGATTGAAACGTATAAACCATGTGATAGCGAACTAGTAAAGTAGAAAGACGATATAGAGCACTACAGTAAACAGTCATTAATGAAATACATTGCCTTCATGCAAAGAATTCGTCTATGCATCCTTTGAGCTGTGCCAGTCGTTGCAATCAAATTCTACAATCACATGCATGTAAATGTAGCAATACGCTACTGCTGAAATGCATGTGTAAGTAACATACAATGCTCAAGTAACAATGCTCAAGTAATATATTCGCTCGTATATAGGACGCTACACTCGAAATTTATGGTAAATGTTTTGTAGGCAACTTTTCGCCGAAAAATACACTACAGAGATTGGAGGTTTTCATTTTTTTCAGCACAAAAATTGTTATTGCTTTTGATAGGAGCAGATCCAGTGTTCATCTTTTGATATCTTGTGCCTTTCTTATTGCTCTATCGATATTCATAAAGCTTTTCGTTCAGAACTAGTTTTAAAGGCAGGCTGTACCGGAAAAATACACTACGGAGATTGGAAATTTCACGATTTTCAACACTAAAACAAGTGATTGGGTCTTTAACAGTGTCAGAAAAAGTTCTACTCACACTATTATGTGCCTCGCATGCTGCTCTAACGACGCATTAATCGATTTTTCATGTTAAATTGCTCTGTCACTTGATAAAAACGTTTAAAAGAATGACAAGACCAATTTAACACGAAAAATCGATTAATGCGTCGTTAGAGCAGCTTTGCGAGGCACAAAATAGTACGCACTGTTGATGTGACGCGTCGAAAGAGGTATTGAATGTATTGCAATTCGTACCTATATTGTCAAATGCTACAGTGATAAGTTTTTTCTGCTTCTGATATGATGTGTATTCGTAAGACGGCTCGTTCCGTCTATACTAATCGTATATTTGTGTTAACAAAAAAGAGCGGAAATAATTCGTTATCGTAGGAGCCCTTGTCTCGCTCCGCTCGTTCGTTAGTTAATTCCATTTTCCCTAGTGCGCCCAGCTCTTTAGTAACTGTCTGGGTCTTCGAGAATTATGACATAGATAGTTCAATCGCATGCGTAAAAGTTCACAGTTAAAATCCATATCAACTTCCCCCCTCCTTAAATAGTGCACTCTCCACTTGATTGTTCATACTTCCTCAATCAGTCGGTTAGGTGGCATTCCTTTGTTTTGTCTTTTAGACCGACGGACATGCTGTTGGCCGGTGTTGGCGCGCTCCACTTGACTGTATCTCGACTGGATCTATCGCTTGTTGTCTGAATGGTACCAAGTTGCGCGCAGTCCAAACCTTTCCATTGTCCAATCGGTATGTGAAGTTGCCAACCACTTTGATGACTTTGAATGGAGAGGTGAAAGGGGACCTGCCCTTTGGCACATGTGGCTAACGAACACGTACCAGATCACCGACCTTGAAGTGTCGCTTGAATACTTGGTGCGGTTCCTGTTTTAATGTGGTCACTAGCTCGTTCTGTGTTTCATTGGCCTTGGTTGTTCTGCGAGGTTTGGAAATTTGCTCTTATGTCGCGGCCAAATAGCAGTTTTGCGGGTGTCTCCGTTCTCATTCGGCGTTGTTCAGTAGCTGAATATAGTATACTATACTACTAAGATACTACACAGTCATCTATGAAAAATAATTTTAGCGTTGGAATGATACGGTAATTCGTAAAAAAGCAGCACAGCACTATTAATATACGAAACTTTTTTGTATTATATTAGGCAAAAGTAAAATATTATAAAGTATCATTATACGTGCGCAGTCGAAATGGAACCCACAATTGAAAAAAAGTTAAGCTGCTTATTTTATGGGTATAAAAGGAGGCTTACTTGGGGTCATGAGGTACGTTGTGCATTTTGCCAGAAAGAAACGTTTCGTAAATTACGCGACATTTTAGAAATATCGTTGTACTACTTTAAATATTCAAAACTATTTATTTTTACATTGCATGCATGCAGGCTTTAGAATTAGAACATGAAATTGTTTAAATTGTTTACCTTTTTTTCTCGAACTAAGTACCGACAAGTTGTATAGAATGGGCCTAAACACAGGGAGTTGAAGAGTTAGTTTGGCAAGCAATCTGTATAGTAGGGAATAAAATGTATTATTTGGATGAAAGAATTTCTTATTTCTATAAGTTCTATATTAAGTCTCTGCAGTCGAGGCTAGATGATAAATTGATAAAAAAAACCACAGACGACAAGCTTTATATCCGTACATTACAGTGGACAGTACAGCAAAAAGTTGGTTACAGGAATAAAGGTTCTATTCTACCTTTGATTTGGAAGCGATCCTGACGTTACATACAATCACCAACACCATTGGCATTGCCATTAGCTAACTATTTGGCTTTAGTTCAGTTTTGTAAAACCACATACATGTATTATTTTAAGTAGATGTCTTTGGTTTGCGTTTTTCACTTAAGATGTTTAAGTTTTAAGTAAATGAAGTTGTCTTAACTACTAGGGTAGGCTTAGTTGCTGACATATTACAATGAGATAAAGAATATATATATTTAATTTAAATATTATTTAATTAAATATTAATGTGCTAGAATAAACTGATTTACTAATTAAGCCAGAATTGTCAAAATTGATAAACAATAAATTTAAAACTGATAAGGTGAAGTCAAGAAGCCACCATGGGTGCCTTCTTTCTATCATAGAAACTTAGAAAAAAAGTTATAAAAATATAATGATAAAGAATATAAAGTTTTAGGGAAATTTAAGAAACAGCCTACTAACCTAGGCCTCCTAATTTAAATAGAAAATCAGATATTTAAAAAATTAACTGGTTTTTTAACTGATTAAAATTGACAAAAACTTAACAAGTTAGTTAATTAATAATAAATTAAAGATTTAGCAAGTAAGGCCCAATGCTAGTTAGTTATATAAATAAATAAAATTGAAGATAATATGTTTGATATTATTTAATAAGTCTATGAAATATAATAACAATTTTATAGGTCTTAATAGTCTTTTTGGTCTAAGAATGAATACTAGGCCTATATAAAAGATAATTAAACCAAAAAAATTTTTTCAATTGTAGTTTTTATAAAAATAGAAACATTAGGCATAATAGTATAAAGAAAAAATATTAAGTGATAGGCCTAATTAGGGATTTCAATTCCCCAGGGAATTTTTTATTGGGGACCCTACAGGAATTTACTATCATTCCCTAGGGACCTTGGGGAAAAAAAGTAAAAAATGATAGATAACTTAGATCTTAAGTGGCATTTTTTAAATTTGATTTAAGCTTTGGATTACATGTTCAAAGTGCAAGGGTAAAACTTTAAACAATGTTTATTTAAAACTGTATTTGACAATATGGCATTACCAAATTGTGCGCACACCTTTGTTAGAAAGAGTCTAGATTCCAGAAGTGGAAAATGCAGAAAATGCTCAGCAGCTATGCTCATCAGAGGATAATTAATGAATGAGACTATTTTTATAATTGGAATTTTTATTTCTTGCAGATAAATCTCAATTATATCCTTTTCTAATAGGGAGTATTTTGTTATTATATCACATCCCAATGCCCTAGTGACTGAAATAAGATGTAGCGCTATGCCTGCGTCAAATGCATCAAGCCATCAATGCAGACCAACATAGTAGTCAGTTAGGCTTTTTTTTTCCTAATAGGTCACATTTTTCCTAATGTGAAATTTGTTTGATTGAAATACTACTAGTGAAAAAAACATTCAAGCAGGTGTTGTGTTTGAAATACATAGGATGTAATACATTGAAATAAGCAGTTTTGTGGTAAAAGAGCATAGACAAAGTTTCAATCAGCTTTCTATGAATCACTTTCTTATTTAAATGGCAAAAATTATGTTAAAATGCATTTTTTTTCTTTTTTCTCCTTGGGGTCCCTGGTCCAATTCCGCAAGGAATATTCCCCAACAAGCTCCCTGGGGCCCCAGGAAGCACTCCCCAGGGTTGACATCTCTAGGCTTAGTTCTAGTTAATGACATTTGTAACAGAAGCTATTATTACTATTAATTAAAGAAAGATAGAAAGCTTATACTAGAAAATAACATAAAAAAGTTGTCAATGTAAAGTTTATTTTTTAAATTGATGTTGTTTCATTGCTTTTTATAAATAAACTATAACTTGAATAATCATGAAATATTAGTAGCTAATATTTAATTTCTTTTTCATATTAAATTTATTCAAGTATATTAGTAAAAAGGGTAATTAGATTTATAGTAATTAATCAATTAAATTGTTTTAGAGAGGCAGATCACTATTTTCAAGTCTATGGTTACTATTATCATATATATGCCTTTTGGTTATTTTTAGAAATATTATTATCTTATACCAATAGTCTTCAATCAAAAGCAATTAGCATAGGTCAAGTTTAAGCTCAAAGAGCAGTTATTTCAATTTTCTTTATCCATCTTTTCTTGGCTTAGATTCTTGCCTATGTAAGTATATTTAAGGAAATAAAACTTAGTTTTATTTATATTCAAAATATTACATTTTTACTATATCTAAACAACAACAGAAAATTACACAGAACACAGCCCCATATGCAGTTATGTCTAGATTAGTAACAAAAAATTATTTTACTTGTTAGTATACTTGGTAAATAATATTTATTTTATAAACTGGTATAAATCATAATTAAATCATACAATTTGATTTATAAATGTGAACTAGATGGGTATATACAATTGTATGCTATAAGAAAATGTAACAAAAGCACTGGTTTTGTGTTACTAGTTTTAACAACTTAACATTCATATTCACTGCCAGTGCTGCAAGTTAAGCAGAGTTTGTTATGGTTAGTATGCAGCTAAATTAGCTTGTATTGTCTTTTAAAGTTAGCCACCATTGGCAAGGTAGTCAATTAAGATAACTTCAAGAGTTCACAATGGTGTGATAGGGTCGCAGCTCTTAGCTGCGTTAGAAATGAATTTGAGAGTTGCAACCCCCTTTCAGTGCCTCAATGTGTATTGATTTTGCAATTTAAATTTCAAGTTTATAATTCACAATTTCAGTCAGCAATCTTACAGCAGGCCCAGGCTGCCATTTAGCCTTATATTTTTAATCCATAGCTCACCAGAACATCTAGAGCATCTTATCTCAGAGTCTAGTTGCTTCTAATCGCGCTGTCTAGTTGTCATGACAACCATTCGACGCAATTTCAAAAATATTGTGCACAATTATTCCGATGCCAAGGTGAAAGTACGCGAAGCGACCTCAAATGACCCGTGGGGGCCGTCAAGCACTTTAATGGCGGAGATAGCTGAGATGACTTACAATGTAATGGCCTATACAGAAATCATGTCAATGATCTGGAAGCGGTTAAACGATAAAAACAAGAACTGGCGTCACGTTTATAAAGCTTTGGTGCTGCTGGACTATCTAATTAAAACTGGCAGCGAGAGGGTGGCCCAGCAATGCAAGGAGAATCTCTTTGTTATTCAATCATTGCGCGATTTCCAATATGTTGAGGAGGCCCGCGATCACGGCCTGAATGTGCGCGAGAAAGCTAAGCAGCTGGTCGCTTTGTTGAAAGATGATGAAAGACTGCGGGCTGAGAGGGCCAAGGTGTGTACTGCTTGTCGCTGAGCAATCTGTCACTCTTCTCTGTATCACTGGGTACCTCTCCATGTCTCTGGTTATCTCATCTCTATGTCACTGGGTATCTCCATGTCACTGGGTGTCTCCATCTCACTGGGTATCTCTTCTCTGTCTCTGGGTATCTCTTCTCTGTGTCACTGGGTATCTCTTCTCTGTGTCACTGGGTATCTCTTCTCTGTCACTGGGTATCTCTTCTCTGTGTCACTGGGTATCTCTTCTCTGTCACTGGGTATCTCTTCTCTGTGTCACTGTGTATCTCTTCTCTGTCACTGGGTATTTCTTCTCTGTGTCACTGGGTATCTCTTCTCTGTCACTGGGTATCTCTTCTCTGTCACTGGGTATCTCTTCTCTGTGTCACTGGGTATCTTCTCTATGTCAATAGGTATCTTCTCTGTGTCACTGTGTATCTCTTCTCTGTCACTGGGTATTTCTTCTCTGTGTCACTGGGTATCTCTTCTCTGTCACTGGGTATCTCTTCTCTGTGTCACTGGGTATCTTCTCTATGTCAATAGGTATCTTCTCTGTGTCACTAGGTATCTCTTCACTACGCCATTATGTACATCTTATCGGTCTATAAGCAGTCATTTTGTCTATTGGTATTTCTGTCTGTGTAGCCCTGTTGCTAGCCCTATAGTTCTGCATTATAGTGTGTTCTTCACTCCGACAGGCCTTGCTAACCCGCGAGCGCCTGCACCAGGGTGTGGGGCACCACACCGGCTCTGGCAGCGGTCGCAGCCGCATGCGCGCGCCGGAGTTCGCCGGCAGCGGAGACGACCTGCCAGCCTCGCCCGGTGCCGCTGCCGCTGTTACTGCCGGAGGCGGCGGCGGTGTACACCAGGAGGCTGAGGACATCGAACTGCAGTTGGCGCTGGCACTGTCCAAGGAGGAGCACGAACAGGAGATGAGGCGAAGAGAGGCCGAAGGACTTAAAGAGGATATGAAGCTGAGGATGGCGTTGGAGGCCAGCAAGCGGGATGAAGAGGTTTGAGTTGGCTCGTGTGCCTGGTTTCTAATTAAGCTGTCAGTGAAAAGCAGTAGTCCAATAGCATGGCGATTTCTAAATTTGCAGGAGCGTCAGAAGAAAGGGGCTACAGTTACTCGGCAGAAGGTATTTTGTTTTATTTGATTCATTTAAACCGTACAGAAAAGTTGGGGGGGGGGGGTGGCAGCCTACCGAAGTACAAAGGGCAGCCCACTGAAGTACAGGGGGTTTGGCAGCCTACTATAGTACAGTGCTTGGAGGTAGCAGCCTACTGAATTGTCAAGGTAGCAGCCTAATGAATTACAACGAGGGTAGCAGCCTACTGAAGTACAGGGTCAGTCTACTGATAGTGGGGGTTCCAGCCTACTGAAGTACATGAGGGATGGCAGCCTACTAAAGTACAGCGAGGGTAGCAGCCTACTGAAGTACAGTGAAGGTTACCAGCCTACTGAAGTACAGGGTCAGTCTACTGACAGTGGGGGTTGCAGCCTACTGAAGTACATGAGGGATGGCAGCCTACTGAAGTACAGCGAGGGTAGCAGCCTACTGAAGTACAGTGAAGGTTACCAGCCTACTGAAGTACAAGTACAGGGGCAGCCTACTGACAGTGGGGGGTGGCAGCCTA
The DNA here is from genome assembly GCA_002269645.1 of Macrostomum lignano. Classification (NCBI taxonomy): domain Eukaryota; kingdom Metazoa; phylum Platyhelminthes; family Macrostomidae; genus Macrostomum; species Macrostomum lignano. Next base: position 267,367 of record NIVC01001505.1, on the reverse strand, counting down.
CTGAAGTACATGAGGGATGGCAGCCTACTGAAGTACATGAGGGATGGCAGCCTACTGAAGTACATGAGGGATGGCAGCCTACTGAAGTACATGAGGGATGGCAGCCTACTGAAGTACATGAGGGATGGCAGCCTACTGAAGTACATGAGGGATGGCAGCCTACTGAAGTACATGAGGGATGGCAGCCTACTGAAGTACATGAGGGATGGCAGCCTACTGAAGTACATGAGGGATGGCAGCCTACTGAAGTACATGAGGGATGGCAGCCTACTGAAGTGCAAGGATTTTTTATGTCCGTTCCATTCTACTGTCTATTCTATTTTCTATTTCTTCTATATATTCCACCTCCACTTGCGCAGTCGGGCACTCTGGTCGACCTGATTGACACGTCGCTGTCGGCGGCTCCGGCCAACGCGCCCGATCCTTGGGCAAACTCCGCCACCACGGCCACAGCCTCCATTGGCGGCGGCACCAGCGCCGGAGACCCCTGGAGTCTTGGCAGCGCCGACCCCTGGGCTACCGGCGCCACCGCTTCCGTGGGCGCCAATGGCTCTTCGTTTGGTGAGATAGAGATAGCCAAGACTCGCTTGATAGTTAGCTTTAGCTGCTCAGATCCTCAGCTGCTGGGCCACTAGCCTCCCAGATCCTCAGTTGCTGGGCCACCAGCCTCCCAGATCCTCCATTGCTGGGCCACCAGCTTCCCATATCCTCAGTTGCTGGGCCACCAGCCTCCCAGATCCTCAGCTGCTGGGCCACCAGCTTCCCAGATCCTCAGTTGCTGGGCCACAAGCCTACTAGATCCTCCTCTGCTGGACCAGCCTCCCAGATCCTCAGTTGCTGGGCCAGCCTCCCAGATCCTCAGTTGCTGGGCCAGCCTCCCAGATCCTCAGTTGCTGGGCCAGCCTCCCAGATCCTCAGTTGTTGGACCAGCCTCCCAGATCCTCAGTTGCTAGGCCACCAGCCTCCCAGATCCTCAGTTGCTGGGCCAGCCTCCCAGATCCTCAGTTGCTGTTCCAGCCTCCCAGATCCTCAGCTGCTGGACCAGCCTCCCAGATCCTCAGTTGCTGGTCCAGCCTCCCAGATCCTCAGTTGCTGGACCAGCCTCCCAGAGTGTCAGTTGCTGGGCCAGCCTCCCAGATCCTCAGTTGCTGGTCCAGCCTCCCAGATCCTCAGTTGCTGGTCCAGCCTCCCAGATCCTCAGTTGCTGGGCCACTGCCGGCCTTCCAGTTCTTCAGTTGCTAAGCGCTCAGTGAATAATTTCAACGCCATTGACTGTCTGCCATCCCCACGCCCGCAGCAATCGGCGATCCGTGGGCCAAGTCCGCCACCGCCATGTCTGCAACGGCGGCTCCGCCGCCCCTGCCCGCCAGACAGCCGCAGTCTTCAGGCAGCGATTTGCAATCTCGTGAGTCTCTCGATTTGAACTTTTTGACTGTCCTGAGGTTGCACTTAATTGTGTCCTTTTATTTGGCTTACTTAGTATCTGCCGACCTCTGGGCTCCCGCGGCTGCTCAGCCTCCCGACCTTCTCTCGTCCTCAAACTCCGCGGAGCAACAGCAGCAGCCTTCGCCAAGCGCTTCGGCCAGCAAATCTGTGGCTAAAAATTTCTTAAGTGAGCACGGAAATCTGGTTAATCTGGATAGCCTGGTTAGTGCGCCGAAGGGTAAGTGTTTTATAATATAGCTTTTATATAGCCCGAGTGGATTGCTAGTCTAGTTTGTATGGATTGCTAATCTAGTCTGAATGGATTGCTAATCTAGTCTAAATGGATTGCTAATCTAGTCTGAATGGATTGCTAATCTAGTCTAAATGGATTGCTAATCTAGTCTAAATGGATTGCTAATCTAGTCTAAATGGATTGCTAATCTAGTCTGAATGGATTGCTAATCTAGTCTAAATGGATTGCTAATCTAGTCTAAATGGATTGCTAATCTAGTCTGAATGGATTGCTAATCTAGTCTAAATGGATTGCTAATCTAGTCTAAATGGATTGCTAGTCTAGTTTGTATGGATTGCTAATCTAGTCTGAATGGATTGCTAATCTAGTCTAAATGGATTGCTAATCTAGTCTAAATGGATTGCTAATCTAGTCTGTATGGATTGCTAGTCTAGTTTGTATGGATTGCTAATCTAGTCTGAATGGATTGCTAATCTAGTCTAAATGGATTGCTAATCTAGTCTGTATGGATTGCTAGTCTAGTTTGTATGGATTGCTAATCTAGTCTGAATGGATTGCTAATCTAGAATGAATGGATTGCTAATCTAGTCTAAATGGATTGCTAATCTAGTCTGTATGGATTGCTAATCTAGTCTGGATGAATTGCTAATCTAGTCAAGAATGGATTGCTAATCTAGTCAAGAATGGATTGCTAATCTAGTCTGTATGGATTGCTAATCTAGTCTGTATGGATTGCTAATCTAGTCTGGATGAATTGCTAATCTAGTCTGGATGAATTGCTAATCTAGTCTGTATGGATTGCTAATCTAGTCTGGATGAATTGCTAATCTAGTCAAGAATGAATTGCTAATCTAGTCAAGAATGGATTGCTAATCTAGTCTGAATGGATTGCTAATCTAGTCAAAAATGGATTGCTAATCTAGTCTGAATGGATTGCTAATCTAGTCAAGAATGGATTGCTAATCTAGTCTGAATGGATTGCTAATCTAGTCTGCATTAATTGCTAATCTAGTCTGAATGGATTGCTAATCTAGTCTGCATTAATTGCTAATCTAGTCTGAATGGATTGCTAATCTAGTCAAAAATGGATTGCTAATCTAGTCTGAATGGATTGCTAATCTAGTCAAAAATGGATTGCTAATCTAGTCTGAATGCATGGCTAATCTAGTTTGTATGGATTGCTAATCTAGTTTAGCTAATCTAAGCAGCAGAATTTCGTATTCTTATTTGCCATCTGCCTACTTACAGTAGCGCAGCCAGTATCCAAATGCCAACAGTAATTACAAAAAAACTGGGATTTTGCAGCGGGCGCTGGCACAAATCCATTCGCATCGGGGCTGGGCGGGGTCAACCCGTTTGCCAGCTCCGACCCGGGCTCAGCTGGTCAGCCCACTCTGGCCGAGTTACAGCAGCAGCAGCAGCAGCAGCAGCAGCAGCAGCATCACTTCAACATGTCCCATGAGCCTGTGCCAGCCTCGGCTGCCGGACTCAACCCATTCCTATGAGTTCTCGCATATTGCTGTTTTCTTTTAATCTGGTCTGCATTAACAGCTTGTCCAGTCTGATTGCTGTTATAGTAATAAGCTACTACTAAAGGTTTAGTAACCGGCCTTCCTCTTACATCGTGTCGTCATTGTTTTGTTTTGGAGAAGAGAAATAGAATTAAGTTTTGCTGTACGAATCGTTTTATAAAGTAGTTTTGCAGCGTCTAGTTGTGATAAGGCCCCCAGTCGCTCCCCTAGAAGAGCAATTTCTTGTTTAGTAGAAAAAAATGTTGCTTAATACAATGATTGAAATGGAGATCTTCCTTTTTATGTGTATTGCGCATCGTGTGTAAGGAGTAGCTCTGGCATCGGGGGTGATGACTGACTGGTCTTTTTGTGTTTTTTAGACCACCATGTAGTTTTTTTATTAACAATTTTATATTTACAATATCAATATCCATGTTTGATTGTTGACACAGAATCAGAGAACATGTGCGCGGCTAGTGACGGATTAGTAATGAAGCGTAATAGTAATGAGTAATTGGTAATTTGGTGTACATTCATATTGAATTAGGAGGGGTAGAGAGATAGGTCTCAATGTACATTCATATGGAATTGGGGCAGAGAGATTGAAGTTTCAATGTACATTCATATGGAATTGGGGTAGAGATTGAATTCTCAATGTACATTTATATGGAATTGGGGTAGAGAGATTGAAGTTTCAATGTACATTCATATGGAATTGGGGTAGAGATTGAATTCTCAATGTACATTTATATGGAATTGGGGTAGAGATTGAGGTCTCAATGTACATTCATATGGAATTGGGGCAGAGAGATTGAAGTTTCAATGTACATTCATATGGAATTGGGGTAGAGATTGAATTCTCAATGTACATTTATATGGAATTGGGGTAGAGAGATTGAGGTCTCAATGTACATTCAAATGGTATTGGGGTAGAGAGATTGAGGTCTCAATGTTCATTCAAATGGTATTGGGGTAGAGATTTAAGTCTCAATGTACATTCATATGGAATTGGGGTAGAGATTGAGGTCTCAATGTACATTCATATGGAATTGGGGTAGAGATTGAGGTCTCAATGTACATTCATATGGAATTGGGGTAGAGATTGAGGTCTCAATGTACATTCATATGGAATTGGGGTAGAGATTGAGGTCTCAATGTACATTCATATGGAATTGGGGTAGAGATTGAAGTCTCAATGTACATTCATATGGAATTGGGGTAGAGTGATTGAAGTCTCAATGTACATTCATATGGTATTGGGGTAGAGATTGAGGTCTCAATGTACATTCATATGGTATTGGGGTAGAGATTGAAGTCTCAATGTACATTCATATGGAATTGGGGTAGAGATTACGCCTTTTGCGTCTTGGTAGTTGATTTATATAAACACAGCTGAATCACGCAGTACAAGTGTGGGTTTGATACATTTTATGCTTGATGATTGAGCTGCATCTTCTGATTGCATAAGCAGGTAACCCTGCTGTCTGTCTTTTTCATTTTTAGTTTACGCTTAAAAAATTATTTATTCCTCAAAAATCATTCTTAATTGCAATTAAACTATTGATTGCTGTTTCTTTATAATTTTTTTATCAGGCTTGAGTTCTACCCTTGTCCTCTTCACAATTTCCTCTCTGACCTCATAGCCCATTTATTCGTTAAAACATGCTCGCATTCTTAAGTAATCAAGACCAATGCTTAATTATAGCAAAGGCTAAATCGAAATTTTTATTTGCTGCTTTTGCACAATAGTAATGATTTTTACTACTGCCATTATGTTAGCCACTGTTTTTTTTAGTCTGGCCCACCTTTTTTGGGCAAAGCCGTCGTGTTTTTATATATAATCGCGTCATCTTTATACTTACACGTATTACTAACTGCGCTACTGTTAGTAGCCTAGCTGCGAGTTTTACGTGAATTATTTGATTTGGCAATAAAATTACTGAATTAACGAATTTCGTCGGGCGGTTTTTTTAATTGTCTGCTTTCTGTGTCTCTACAGTTCCTCCTGAGCATGGCTGAGTAGCTCTCACTCCATTGCAGTTAATCGAATGCCTGCTTGTCCGCTTTGTAATATATACACACCCATTAATTGCATTGCAATGTTGCAAACTGTTTTATAAATAATTAACCAAATTTGTTTAGATCAAATACGATAATAATAATAATAATAATAATAATAATTCGAAGCTAACAATATTGGCAATTAAAACTGAGAATTTTGGCTCCTGTTGTCTTGTCAATTTGCCCAGCCGAGTCATGCACTGTCACGTCTATCAGACTGGAATGTTTGCCAAAGCCTATCAGCGGATTTCACCATTTGCAGGCATGCGGGGTCTGCTCTCTCTTCTTTTCCCACTTCCTTCAGGCTGCGCAAATACCCCGGGTTTAACCCCGCTTGTGTGCCTTCCAGGTAGAGCGCTTTCACCTCTGTCTGCAGCCTCTTTGTTCAACCATGGAGACACTGCACTAGAATTTGAAGTGTCAACAAACTTTTCCCTAAACCATCAGTCAAGACTCAAAATTGCTGACTCTCAAGGCCTCTCAAGGCAGCTACAGTGGGACAAGCAACTTACTTACTTACTTACTACTGACGGGGGGCGCAGGCGCCGCGAATAGGCCGCGAGGCCCCTATCGCAACCCCAAGGTAAAAGAGCACAAGGATTAGCCTTGGGGGTGCGCCCAGTCCCCGCCAGTAGTCGGCAGGTCCGCAGTGGAGGCATCGGCGACCCTCATCCGGCCGGAGTCCCGGACGAAGGCGCGGAGGTCTCGGATATTGTCCGCGGTGGTCAGCTCGTCCATCCGCTGGGGGTGGCCGAGGTATTTGTGCCGCGCCTTGTTGAAGTAAGGGCAGAAGGTGACGTGATGCTCCGCGGTCTCCTCTCCTATGCCACAGAAGGGACAGGTGGGAGGGCAACCGGTTTGCAACGATATATGTCTCTGGAAGAATCCGTGGCCGGTTAGGACCATGCACATCTCCCTGAGGTCGGTTCTGTTAAGCGAAATCAGATAATCAGAGACTTTCCTGTTCAGGTTAGGCATGGCAGAGCGGCTCTGCCTGTACTCGGTGCAGCTGTTCCAGTGGAGCTGGTGCTGCTGATGGAGCCACCTGTTGATATGGCGGGTGACTTGCGACCTGGGGGTGGGTAGCCTCATCAGACGGTGGTTGCCGTCTGGGTTGCTGCCCTCCTTGGCGAGAGAGTCCGCGAGCTCGTTGCCCAGGATGTTGCTGTGACCAGGTGTCCAGATAATTCTAATCCTGTTAAGGACTGAGAGAGATTGCACACTGCGGTGGCATTGAGATACTGTAGCAGCGGAGATATTCTCAGTGGTTAAGGCCTTAATAGCAGCTTGGCTATCAGTGTAGAAATTAATGTCAAAATTATTAATGTTCGCCTGAAACAGTTGCTGGGCACACTGCTCAATGGCGCAAATTTCAGCTTGGAAAACTGAGGTGTTCTCACCGAGGTGCAGACTTTCCTGGAGAAGCATCTTACCCTCGTGGAAAATGGCAATACCCGCTCCAGCGCGGCCGTTGAACAGCGAGCCGTCGGTGAAGCAGTGAATGCCCTGGCTGCGCCGGTTCACACCGCATCCAGCGGATTGTTGTCTCGGCCAGGGATGGCGGTCTTGAAGCCCCTCCTGATGTTGAGGGCGGGAGGTCGACTATCCACATTGCCCAGGTCCATGTGGATGTTGTTAAGGTCGCGGCGGACAAAGTCCATATGCGGGATTAATGTTTTCATTGGCATAAAGCCAGAGGGCGCGTTATTTAACGTTTTATCTCTGATAAGCCGGGAGGCAGACTTCATAGCCTCCGCCCTAATAAATAGGTGAAGCGGAGGTAGGTTAAGGATAGTGTTCAGCCCCTCGTAAGGGGTGGACGGGTACGCACCTGTGATGGCACGGCAAATGCTGCCCTGAAGCTGGTACAGCCGCTGACGGGCGGCCTTCTGCTCCAGCACGCTAGTCCAGATGAGACTCGCGTATGTGATACTGGGCCGGATGATGCCGGTATAAATCCAACGGACCGTTCTAGGCGAGAGGCCCCAAGTCGGCCCGATGGCTCTGCGCAGCTGGGCAAAGCAGCGTTTTGCCCGACCGATGACGTTATCAAGGTGCTTCGTCCAGCGCAGGTCATGCGTTAGCGTCACACCGAGGTATTTGACCTCCTTCTTGAAGGGGATGTTTCTGCCATAGACAGTGAGGTTTTTCATCTCCCATTTACGGCGCTTGGTGAAAACGACAGCGACAGTCTTAGTGACGCTGATTTTTAGGCCATGCTGTGTAGCCCAGTCGGCCGCCTTGTCGGCGAATTGCTGCATCAGGTTGCGCAGAGTGGCGGGGTCGGGTCCGCTGACGACCGCGGCAACGTCATCGGCGTAGCCCGCCCTGGTGATACTGCTGGGAATGTCAGCGGTTAGAAGTTCGTCCATGACGAGATTCCAGAGAAGTGGAGTTAGCACGCCACCTTGCGGGCCGCCTTTCATCACCGCCCGGGTGAGGGTAACGCCCATAAGTGTGGATGTCACAAACCTTTTGCGGATCATAAAATAAATCCAGCGAACAATGCTGTGTCTTACATTCCTGCGGGAAAGAGAATTTCTGAAGGAGCGGAAGAGGACATTGTCAAATGCTCCTTCGAAGTCAACGAACAACCCGCAAGCGAGTTGTTTGCTAAGGATGGCACTCTCAATTTTGGAGGTAATGGCGTGGAGAGCATGCTCAGTCGTCCTCCCAGGCTGGAAGGCGTACTGGTACTTACTGACAGGGTCGGAGCGCAGGTCGCACTCTCGAAGCCTCCACAGGATGAGCCTCTCCATCAGCTTAACACAAAAGGAAGTGAGGCTGATGGGCCGGAAGGATTTCACGTTGGTGTAGTCACCCTTAGCAGGTTTCGGGATGAACACGACTCTGGACATTCTCCAGATTGTGGGAATGTAACCTGTGGTATAACAGTCAACAAGCAATTTAGAGAAAGAATCAGCAAAGTTTTGCAGCTTTAGCGCCTCCTGCAGGATACAGGGGGCGATATTGTCAGGGCCAGACGATTTATACGGTTTAAAAGAATTTGCTGCCAGCTGGAGTAGCTGGGGGGTGGCGCACTGCTGGAAAAGCACAATAGTAATGATTTTTACTACTGCCATTATGTTAGCCACTGTTTTTTTTAGTCTGGCCCACCTTTTTTGGGCAAAGCCGTCGTGTTTTTATATATAATCGCGTCATCTTTATACTTACACGTATTACTAACTGCGCTACTGTTAGTAGCCTAGCTGCGAGTTTTACGTGAATTATTTGATTTGGCAATAAAATTACTGAATTAACGAATTTCGTCGGGCGGTTTTTTTAATTGTCTGCTTTCTGTGTCTCTACAGTTCCTCCTGAGCATGGCTGAGTAGCTCTCACTCCATTGCAGTTAATCGAATGCCTGCTTGTCCGCTTTGTAATATATACACACCCATTAATTGCATTGCAATGTTGCAAACTGTTTTATAAATAATTAACCAAATTTGTTTAGATCAAATACGATAATAATAATAATAATAATAATAATAATTCGAAGCTAACAATATTGGCAATTAAAACTGAGAATTTTGGCTCCTGTTGTCTTGTCAATTTGCCCAGCCGAGTCATGCACTGTCACGTCTATCAGACTGGAATGTTTGCCAAAGCCTATCAGCGGATTTCACCATTTGCAGGCATGTGGGGTCTGCTCTCTCTTCTTTTCCCACTTCCTTCAGGCTGCGCAAATACCCCGGGTTTAACCCCGCTTGTGTGCCTTCCAGGTAGAGCGCTTTCACCTCTGTCTGCAGCCTCTTTGTTCAACCATGGAGACACTGCACTAGAATTTGAAGTGTCAACAAACTTTTCCCTAAACCATCAGTCAAGACTCAAAATTGCTGACTCTCAAGGCCTCTCAAGGCAGCTACAGTGGGACAAGCAAACTTTTTTTGGGTCGGGATATAAAATTAGGATCTCGGGACAAGTAGGGACGGGATCTCGGGACAAGTTGGGACGGGATCTTGGGACAAGTTGGGACGGGATCTCGGGACAAGTTGGGACGGGATCTTGGGACAAACCAGGATGGGATCTCGGGACAAGTTGGGACGGGATCTTGGGACAAACCAGGATGGGATCTCGGGACAAGTTGGGACGGGATCTTGGAACAAACCAGGATGGGATCTCGGGACAAGTTGGGACGGGATTTCGGGGATAAGTTGGGACGGGATCTTGGGACAAACCAGGATGGGATCTCGGGACAAGTTGGGACGGGATCTTGGGACAAACCTGGACGGGATCTCGGGGATAAGTTGGGACGGGATCTCGGGACAAGTTGGGACGGGATCTCGGGATAAGTTGGGACGGGATCTCGGGACAAACCAGGATGGGATCTCGGGACAAGTTAGGACGGGATTTTGGGACAAACCAGGACGGGATCTCGGAGACAAGTTGGGACGGGATCTCGGGACAAACCAGGATGGGATCTCGGGACAAGTTGGGACGGGATCTTGGGACAAACCAGGATGGGATCTCGGGACAAGTTGGGACGGGATCTTGGGACAAACCAGGATGGGATCTCGGGACAAGTTGGGACGGGATTTCGGGGATAAGTTGGGACGGGATCTTGGGACAAACCAGGATGGGATCTCGGGACAAGTTGGGACGGGATCTTGGGACAAACCAGGATGGGATCTCGGGACAAGTTGGGACGGGATCTTGGGACAAACCTGGACGGGATCTCGGGGATAAGTTGGGACGGGATCTCGGGACAAGTTGGGACGGGATCTCGGGATATGTTGGGACGGGATCTCGGGACAAACCAGGATGGGATCTCGGGACAAGTTAGGACGGGATTTTGGGACAAACCAGGACGGGATCTCGGGACAAGTTGGGACGGGATCTCGGGATAAGTTGGGACGGGATCTCGGGACAAACCAGGATGGGATCTCGGGACAAGTTAGGACGGGATTTTGGGACAAACCAGGACGGGATCTCGGAGACAAGTTGGGACGGGATCTCGGGACAAGTTGGGACGGGATCTCGGGACAAGTTGGGACGGGATCTCGGGACAAGTTGGGACGGGATCTCGGGACAAACCAGGACGGAATCTTGGGACAAACCTGGACGGGATCTCGGGACAAGTTGGGACGGGATCTTGGGACAGGTCGGGACGGGATCTCGGGACAGGTCGGGACGGGATCTCTGGACAAGTAGGGACGGGATCTTGGGAAAAAACCAGGACGAGATCTCGGGACAGGTAGGGATGGGATCTCAGGACAAGTTGGGACGGGATCTCGGGACAAGTCGACGGGATCTTGGGACAAGTTGGGACTGGATCTCGGGACAAGTCGACGGGATCTCGGGACAAGTCGACGGGATCTCGGGACAAGTCGGGACGAAATCTCTGGACAAGTACGACGGGATCTTGGGACAAGTTGGGACTGGATCTTAGGATAAGTTGGGACTGGATCCCATAGAAAATAACACAAAACCTCGCCCTCTGGCTCAACTATTCTACTTTGCAAGCTAAGCTTGGCTGCCTAGGGGTTGGCGCTGGGTCTGAAAATAGTGGATTTGCAGTCGAGGGGCTGTGCTTCGGATTGGCTTGCCTGCAATTATCAGCTGCTTAAAAGCGCAGAAGCGCTTGGCTCAGCTGAATCGAGCCTCACGATGCTTTGCTTGAGTGGCAATCGATTGAGTGCTTCAATTACGAGCGTATTCCATCTCTTCCTGCTTTTATGCTAAGTGTTGCCTATTGAAATGCAGTTTGTCTCCTCGATAATTATCTCTTCCTACCTGTCTGAAAGTCGCTCAGCTAAATCAGCAGCCATCGCATATTGGCACCTGTCGACACTGCTTTCTGCTTGGTTTTTTTCCTATTGAGAATTGCTCGTCTGAAATTCAAAATCCTCTCTTCTGGATTATTATTTTTTAACAGTTTTCCTTCGGCAGCCTCTGGATGATCATCCTTAAAACACCTGGTTTACAGCCACCATCCTCTGGATGATCATACTTAAAACACCTGGTTTACAGTCACCATCCTCTGGATGATCATACTTAAAACACCTGGTTTACAGCCACCATCCTCTGGATGATCATACTTAAAACACCTGGTTTACAGCCACCATCCTCTGGATAATCACCCTTAACACAGTTGATTTACAGCCACCATCCTCTGGATGATCATACTTAAAACACCTGGTTTACAGTCACCATCCTCTGGATGATCATACTTAAAACACCTGGTTTACAGTCACCATCCTCTGGATGATCATACTTAAAACACCTGGTTTACAGCCACCATCCTCTGGATGATCATGCTTAAAACACCTGGTTTACAGCCACCATCCTCTGGATAATCACCCTTAACACAGTTGATTTACAGCCACCATCCTCTGGATGATCATACTTAAAACACCTGGTTTACAGTCACCATCCTCTGGATGATCATACTTAAAACACCTGGTTTACAGTCACCATCCTCTGGATGATCATACTTAAAACACCTGGTTTACAGCCACCATCCTCTGGATGATCATACTTAAAACACCTGGTTTACAGCCACCATCCTCTGGATGATCATACTTAAAACACCTGGTTTACAGCCACCATCCTCTGGATGATCATACTTAAAACACCTGGTTTACAGCCACCATCCTCTGGATGATCATACTTAAAACACCTGGTTTACAGCCACCATCCTCTGGATGATCATACTTAAAACACCTGGTTTACAGCCACCATCCTCTGGATGATCATACTTAAAACACCTGGTTTACAGCCACCATCCTCTGGATAATCACCCTTAACACAGTTGATTTACAGCCACCATCCTCTGGATGATCATCCTTAACACACCTGATCTACATTTACCATCCTTGCCAATTGTGAAGAATCTCTCTTGACAAACCGGTTTTAAAAACTGTCTACAGAAAAGACTAACAAATTCTTCAACTAGTAAAAAGAATTAGTCAAAAGATTGCTTTAAAAATTGCAGCAAACGAAATGTGCTCAATTTAATCATAAGAAAACGCCAATTGTGTGTTATTCCTTTTTCAAAGCGGCGCCGCGCCTCGCTTGGGGCGAAGGATAAGTTCGAGAGAAAAAGCAACTGCACTCGAATGTTAGGCATTCTTTCTGAAGAAAAATCATTGTCGATGGGCTGCGAAAATAATATTGTGGATGCCAACTAGGGCAAAGTGCTCAGGGCCGCGTCCTGAACTCCTTCACGTTCACTTTGGCGCTGAATCTGACTGCTGCCGCGACTGCGGCTGCTGTGGCCGCTTGCTGAGGCTGCGGCTGTTGGTGAAGTTGTAGTTGCTGCTGCTGTTGGCACTGCTGTTGCTGCTGATGTTGCCGCAGAAGCTGCTGAGGCTGCGGCTGTTGGTGAAGTTGTAGTTGCTGCTGCTGTTGGCACTGCTGTTGCTGCTGATGTTGCCGCAGAAGCTGCTGAGGCTGCGGCTGTTGGTCGCTCAGCTGGATCTGTCGATAGTAGTCGATCTCTTCGATCAGTTCGCGAGCTCCGCCCGCCTCGCCACCGATGGCTCGCCGGATGAGGTGACAGCGGAGGCCAAGCTCGTCAAGGACGATCTTCTCGAACAGCAGGTCGCTCCGGCGGATGGCGCGCCTGCGGTCGGAAATGCCGGCAATGGCCTGGTCGACTCGCTGCACGGCCAGCCGCCACTCCGGCTCCGGCCAGGCCGGCGAGCCGAGCGCTTCGCGCAGCGGTCGCCACCGCTCTGGGCTGAAGTAGTCGGCTACAACGTTGTCGAAGGTGTTGACGATGGCGTGAACGTCGTTGGCGCTGAGATCGTCAGTCAGTTGGCGACGTTCAACAACGTCGTTAAGGCTGCGCGCGACGGTCAGGTCTAAGTCGAGAATTCTTCGCCGAATGACTCGGAGAGCTTGCAGGTTGTGCAGCTGCTGTTGCTGCTGCTGCTGCTGTTCCATGAGGCCTGGAGTTTAGCGCCTCCTTGTGGCTGCTCGGCGCAGGCTCATGCCCGCCAGAGCGAAGTGTCGCTATCGATCTCCGAAGGTGTAAACGGCTCTTTAACTTGTGGTGTCATTTGCTACAACTCAAGGCGGCTGTTGAGAAGCATGGCTCTTGAATTCCTGATGCGGTGGAAAGAGCCATCGGTTTGCCTGAGGCTTTCGGCCATAGACTCGGCTGGCGTTGGAGTTGGTGCTAATAATAGATGCAAGAATTATATCGCTCGTAGCTTGCAGCTAGCAAAAAACAACACAGCAACACAACATCGCTGGATTTTTAGGTCGACTCAAACATCTTTTAATTACGTAAACTTGAAAAATTTAACTTCGATAAACTTTTATATTGTGAAAACAGGTGGGACCAAATTCAAACAGAATTCATACTGTTGTGCCGGCGTGCACTTGCACTGTTGAGCGATCTATTCAGCTCTCAGTGCGGGTGCACCCGCCATTGCACCTTTCCCACATGCCCGCCACCCTCCGCTTTGTCTAAAGATTAAGAAGTTTACTCGGTTGCTAAAGTTTAAGAAGTTTACGCGTACCGGCCCACCCCCTTTTGTGTGTGATTGGCTGAGCTGCCCGCTGAGCTCCCCCATTACTAAGTTGTGATTTGTTCCTTGTGTATGCGCTCGTGCCGGCCAATCGGCGGCCGAGAAATGGCTGTGGGTCTAAACCCCAAGCCTAGAGGTTTGGGGTGGGGGTTGTGCGTGCTAAATATAAATGTGTTGGAGTAGAGCGAGGGAGAGGGCTCCTGTTGAACCTGACTTGACAAGTCAACTCTTAAGTACGCAATACTAACTCTAGCAAACTCTCGGCCGCTCTGTCTCACTCCTCTGAGAAGTAAACTGCCAGTCTGCGAAGAAATTACAGCGAGTTACCTCCGCTTAAATTTCTTGGGCAAATTGCCTACGGGAGCTTTCGAGTTGTGGGTTTCAGGGACGGACCGGCTCAGTGTGTCGACGCGATCTCACGCTCAGCTATTGCAGTCAGTCCGGCCAGCGGGATGAAGGGATTCTGTGACACACTAGATCTGGCCTAGACTCAACAATACAACGCCCTTTGAAAAAATTTAATAGTGTTAGAGAATCGCCGAGTTCAGTGCTAAAACAGTAGCACTGGCAACTACGTGTGTTATTCTTTATTTTAAATTGAACTTTTAAACACAAATGGGCCTGTTAACCCAAAGCAAGGCTCCGGACTGAACCAACCTTGAATCTAGATTATTACCTCGAAACATTTTGCTAGAAACACCGAGACGTCTCATCCAGGTCTCCTGAGTAGGTCAAACTAGGGCTCTAAAAGAAAACTGCAATTCACAAATTGATGTGTATTTGAGTGAACTATTAAGAGCGATTTGAGTTAATGATTTCAACAAAATATACAAATACTTTTAGTTTGCAGTATAAAGATTGTGAGCAAACATGCTCGCATATAAACCTTATGCCTGTTTACTTACAGAAAGAATCATAATGGATTGTAGTTTCTTTGAACTCCCATCGTTTGGGTCGTTCTTAAGTTGTCCTTGGGCGAATATTGGCACCCTAAGCTGGAAGTGCTACCAAGTTGATCAAGTTGACTTTCCATTTTGCATTGCAGTAAAATCTCCGTGGGTTGTCTTTCCTGCTCGCCGTGAAAGCTTGTAGAATCCTACGGCTTTATTGAACAAAAAAACACAAATCGACGTTCATCTTCCTCTACCTCTAGCCTCGCCTGGTACCTGCAAACCGGGAAAATTCTGAACGTGTTTACTCAGCCGCGAACACCGGTTTTCCAAGCAGAAAATGTTGGAAATCGATAGCAGCTCAATAGCTAGGCTAAAAATTCTGCTCCATTGTCTTGCGCGCTTCTTTTATTTCTGCTCGCCAGCTGCGCTTTCATTCAGGCTCGCTTCCTGAAGCGGGTCTAGAGATGGATGCAGGATGCGTATAGCTGCATGGGGGACAGAATGGTTGCATATCTGCCCTGTACTAGCTATAAATGCGTGCTTGTATTGTGGCGAGACATTTAGCTAGAGAGGTGCCGCAGACAACTACCCGTTAGTGACCAGTGCAGCCTCTGTCGCCCTCGCACTTGACAGTAAACAACATTGCCATTAAACTCTGCATGAGGGCAAAGCGCCTAAGCTGGCTAAAGTCAATTACGTATGACAGAATGACAGAAGATCCAAACACCCACTGGGGCTTTAGATTTAAATCGAAGATAGTCATCCAGTGAATCATAAATAAGGCTCAACACACGGCTCTGTCTGTGACCATGCATAGATATTGTAGATAGTCTGCTTCCCACTGAGAAATCGATGCATCTTCAAAAATAGGCTTTTCTATGCAAGCGACAAGTTTGCCGTCGGCTCTTTAACTCTCTCTCCCACGGCTGGAGCAGATGCAGAAGGAAACGAGCAAAGCCTATTGTTCCCGCATCCCGTGGGAAAAATAAAGATAATGGATGGGAAGGAAGTCAAGAGCGGCAGGTCTCGGCCTGTCTCACTCATCCCAGAGGGGCCCGCGTCTCTGCCTATTCTTAATCCAAGCTCTGCCAGCCCCGCCTCCTCCCAGTTTCCAGAATTGCAGCCGCTCCCACTGCTTTTTTGCTTTCCATGTAGTTCCAGTTGCCATGGCTACCAGCCTCTGTTGTTTTCCTCCTTTTCTGTCCCCCACCACCTCCTTCTGTCCCACTGCTCTGCCGGAGGTTGGGAGAGGAGCGAGAGAGGGGAAGCCTGGACAAAAGCGGGCGGGGGGTTTGACGACAGTATGGACGGCGAGCCCAGCCTTCTCCCCTCTGCTTCCCGTGTTCCCACTTCCCGCAGCAAACACGGGATTCCTATCCCCAAATTTTAGCAAAGATTCCTAATCCTCTCCTCCTGCCACCCCGTTCCATTCTCTGTCCCAGTCTCCAATCCCCAGACTGGGCGAATCTCTGTCTTGCGATGTGAGCTCGGGCAACAATGCAGCAGCAGCAGCAGCAATTGGCAAAACTGGATGTGGGACGGCGTCCTCACCTGCTCTCCCCCCAAACCCAACTCACCTATAAAACTCTCGATCGATCCTCGGTTTAATCCCCTCTCCGCTTCTCTCCGCCGTCTCAAAGTAACTTTCGAACTCAAACAGTTCGGCAGTTCTTCGTTTCCATCCCCTCAGCAGCCTTCGAGACTAACTGCAGAGAACTTCGAGCTAAATGCATAAGCAGATTATTCTGGTGGCACTGCTGTGCCTCATCTCGCTCTCGCTTTCATTCACGTTGCAGCCGTGTAGCAAGGAGTAAGTCTATAAGTCTGAGTCACTTTGCTGGGTCAATACTGGTTGTTTATAGTAAGTCCAGCGGCATATGCAGAGGGAACAGGGGACCGCGCTTCCCTCCTAATTGCCCCCCCACCCACAAAAATTGATCTCTCTAAAAACTAAACGAAAGAGGTTACCAAGATAAATGAATGACAGGAGCTCAAGTTTTACTATGTTTTGGACTCTGTTTTCACAGGAGATAGGGATAAGGGCGTCAACCAACAGACAGGGGGCGCCAGCCAAGAGACAGGGGCGCCAGCCAAGAGACAGGGGCGCCCACCAAGAGTCAGTTGCGCCCACCACGAGACAGGGGGCGCCCACCAAGAGACAGGGGGCGCCCACCAAGAGACGGGAGCGCCCACCAAGAGACGGGCGCCCAACAAGAGGCATTAGCGCCCCCAAAGAGACAGGGGCGTCCACCAAGACACCAAATACATGTCTGATGTATTGGTAATTTAAATACCATAAAATCATATTGCAGGTCTTGCATCAATGGCAAATGCGAGACGACAAGCAAATGCGTGTGCGATCCCGGATTCAAAGGATCTCGTTGCGATCAACTTGGTGAGCCAGTTGATAAATTTATATTACTCGAACTACAAATCGAGTATCTGTGTGCGTTTTGTCTGAAGTTGTCGTTGGTGTTTCGCGTAGGAATTTCCCATTTTGCGCATTCGATTTTCTATCTCTGATTTCAGACAACGCCCTCCCGACATTCGATACCGAGCGCTACTCAGCCAGCCTGCCGGAGGGGGCCGCCGTCGGCTATCGAGTGACCACCGTCAGCGCCAAAGACTCGGACGCTGCTACGAAGCCGAACTGTCAGTGCGCCAAAGTCATCTACACTCTGGAGCCGTCCGACAATCCACGGGGCTTCTTCGCCGTGGACCCGAACACCGGAGCCGTCACCGTGGCGGCCAGCGGCCTTCCGGAGGGACTCCACCGCATCAAGATCCGCGCCTCGAATCCCGGCCCGTTCGCTACGTCCGGCTTCGTTGTCACTGAAGTTGCGATCGACGTTGAGGCCGTGAAATCTCGACAGCGCCGGGTGAGTGTCTCAGCGAACTTATAAAGACACTTCGAGTATTTGATGCAGCAGAGTTAAAGTGGTGGAGTGTCACACTGGGAGCGGCACATTGAGCATATATAACTAGGGCTACTCTAAGAGGCACCATGGGACTGAGAGGGGTGCCATAGTGAGATTATTTTCTTAACACAAAACTGAGCACTTTTGACAAGAACGGGAGGCCGTCCTTTGGCAGCGCTGTCCTGTGCTGTCTGGGGGGGCTGTCATTGGGGTGAGGGGTTCAGCCGTTTGGATTAATATTTTGGTTATTCTAGTCTCATACCATAGTAGCTGTGAATGCATGCTTAATAAAAAAACGATGATCAAAAACTTACCCAAAAATTGTCAAACAAATGACTGAACCATTCTAGCTAATTAAAATACATCACAACTACTTTCAGGCCATACCTCCAGCCGGCAACGTGACATTCAAATACGCGCAAACTTTTCCTACCAACAATGTCACCCACCTGAGAATGGGCGAGAAACTGGCCTTCCAGGTGGACGTCCTGTTTCCGCTTGTAAGTTTGAACGCAAATCGAGTATAAAAGCTGACCTAATGTTGCTTTATGAAACCTAACGCTGAAATCTAAAAACCCAAAATAGGGTGACACCTCGATGAACATGGAGATTTTCTCGCCGGACAACGAGACAGCGGCCGTCATCATGATCTGCGACGTCAAGATCATCAGTGTTGGGTCTCGTCTAAACTTGAACGTCACCGAAGTCATGTCCAAGGCTACCTACGAGGGCAAGAACAACGGCTCCTGGCCTTACGTTCGCGTTGCTCTGCCATTTGGCACGGTCACCCATTCATCCGGAGCCACCGTTGAGAGCGATTACACCGTTAGCGTTGCCTACGAGGCGGTGTTCCTGTACAACAACATCGTGTCCAACAATACCGAGTACTGGGTGTCCGCCGGAGCCGAGTACAACAACGAGAGCGTCATCTGGATAGGGCAGACATCGTTCCTGGTTAGCTGATGTTTCTGTTAAATTGTCCTGATCTTGATATTCTCAGCAGCTTCAGTTGATCGTTATCCTAAGCCTCCGTGAAGCATCCGAAACCTTTCCAGAGCGCCCTCTTAAATCAGCCAAGCGTGAATAACTTTACTAAAGAGTCGAGACATGCAGCAGCCAAAACTTCTCAAGAGGTTACATGTATAACTCGGAGTCCCGGTTATCGGCCAAAACACCTGTAAAGGGGACCATTGCAGTATTTTTCAAATAACTTCAAAGCGAGGCTTCATAAAATTCGATCACATTTATTTTTATGCCATAACACTATAACAATTTTTTTCATATCTGTGGTATAATACGGTAAAATGATATTTTCATTCGACTTTAATATCCATTAAAAGTTGTATTGAAATTAGAAAAGCACTGTTCTAGACCTCAGCACCATAAATACAGCGCCATTTGGGGATATTTTCTAAAAACGCCATTCTTCCGCCCTAACGTACAAGCGCCACGCCCGGTCGGACCAATGTGACATGAAAAAATGACCGAAGGTGACCAAATTTTCGAGATTACTCCCTGGTATAAGCCTCTGAAGCCAACCTCTGAAGCCTCTGGGGCTGTCATGATGATGAAAAGCTCCCATGTTAATCAACCTGCCAGGCCAACACTGACAAAACTGATGTGGCCACGGCCAAAGAGACGCCCAGCATCAACATCACGGGCGACTCCGAAATCTACCCCGGCACTGTCAGCAGCTTCAACTTGGACTTCACCGTGCCCTACCTGTACTCCAACTTCACTTTGGACGTTTTCGGCCCGTTGAACGACACGGAGATTCTATCGGTGTGCGGCATCTACACGACTGCTAGCAGCGGCGAAGGATTCGGCTGCATGCCGCGGTCCAGCTGGCCATACGAGTTCACCCTGTCCAAGCAGAAAGCCTCCGCCACCAACTACTACCAGTCCACTCTGTCGTTCACATCGACTCTGTTCACGAACAAGGGTGAGCTGCTATGCTTTGTGGCTAGAACAGTTTGCTTTGTCATTGTCAGCTTCAGCTCTAAATGCACACGTAGTGGCTTAGATTTGCCAAATATTTTAAATAGCGCTAAACATTGAGGCGAGATTTCAGTCTCAGAAGTTCTACTTAGACCTCTTTTGTTACCTATGGCTGTAAAAAACTGAAGCAAGGAGGCAGAGTATTTTAGTGCTTAACAATGAACTTCAATTTTAATTTCAATTCCCTTCCAATCGTCACTCAGCCTACTACAAGCCAGGCGCAACCACCGACGATCATCGAGTCTCTTTCGCATTCGCCGTCAAGCCAAACGAATCTGCTGCAGTTGGAAATCCTACCTACGTTGGCGCGTCTGTCGATATTGGCGGCACTACAGTGCTGTCAGCGTACAAGACCCTCCAGGTGGCCAACGCGTCCTTGGCCCCAGCGGCTCAAAATAGCGTGAGTGATACGGGACACTTGGATTTCATCTAGATTTACGATTTACCGCTGAAAATGTGACGGATCCGAAACAAGTATCGACATCTCGAAGAAAAAAGTGACATTATTGAGTTGAGACCGATCTCATTGTCACCTCAATATAGATGTTAGTTGAGTTGAGACTGACCTCATCATCGTCTCAATCTAGATGTTTGTTGAGTTGAGACCATGTTTGTTGAGTTGAGACCGATCTTATCATCGTCTCAGTCTAGATGTTACTCAAGTTGAGACCGATCTCATCATTGTCTCAGTCTAGATGCTAGCTGAGTTGAGACTGATCTCATAATCGTCTCAATCTAGATGTAATTTTAGTTGATACTGATCTCATCATCTCAATCTAGATGTTATTTGAGTTGAGACCAATCTCATCATCATTTTGGATGCATTTCGGCCAAGGCACGAAAAGTTGAGAATCTCTTCTTTGAGAACGGAATTACAAAGTTCTCACACTTTGAATCGCTGAAACTTTAGACCACCGTGGACCCTATCATCAGTCTGACTCGCATTGGACCGGGCGTCCTGGGTCGCGATCAGTCCACAATGTTTGAGCTGGCCCTGGACACTGTGCCAGGCATATTCGACTATGAAATCCAAGCACTGATGCCGTCTAATAACAGCCTTGGCCGATTGAAAATCTGCTCCATGAATGTGACTTACGCTGGTCGCAACATCCCGTGCCTGAGTCAGCGCATGACCAGCATCGCTGCTCGCTATCAAATTCTCTATAGCAACGATAGCGTCCCTAGCGACCAGTACGACTACGCTGTGATCAGCTTGCCGAAGCTGTACAACACTGGCAGCGTGACAACCAGCCAGGACCCTCTGGCTAATCGCGTGACAGTAAGGATGGTGGCTACGGTGAACAATCACACGCTGAACGTCGATGGCGAGAGTGCCTACGTCACTATGGGAGTCTCCTATGCTGACAAGCAGTGGGTTGGTATCAACCAGATCAACTTCACCAATGTGGTGAACATATCCAGCCTGCCGGTGAGTGCTCATAGAAGCTCATAACAATTCATTGGTAAAGTTTGATATCAAGTATTACTTTTTAACGACTTTTATCCTCGATCTCGGTTCAGAATGAATCCCTGCCGATCGTGAGTCTCTCCTACGTTCTCGGTGACAGCTACTTCAACTTGTACGAGACGGCGGTCATCGAGGCCGTCACCGAGCTCCGGCGGGGTGTCACCTACGCGCCCATGGATTTCGAGTTCATTGCGCCATACATGAACGACAGCGCCGTGATGACAGTCTGCCGGGCCGAGGTCATCTTTGTTGGCAAATACATCGG
Organism: Macrostomum lignano; assembly: GCA_002269645.1. Taxonomy (NCBI): domain Eukaryota; kingdom Metazoa; phylum Platyhelminthes; family Macrostomidae; genus Macrostomum; species Macrostomum lignano. The sequence goes on along the minus strand of NIVC01001505.1, from coordinate 246,098 downwards.
CTGCAGCGACAAAAGCTCGTTAATAAACAACATCCGGCTTACGTCCAAGTGAGTTGAAGCCCTCCCTGAAACACTTGAAGATGTTAACTCTTGAAAGGTAAAGAGCATAGGTTCGAATCCGGGAAACGGTCACTTTAATGTTGAAGTTTTCGCACAATAATTAAACCTGGGACTTTTAGTGCGATTCCCACCCACGAGGGCCAACCCCAAGGCGTTGAGTGTGTACATGCCTGCCGATGACAAAGTCACATGACTGCATGCTGGCTATCTCGGTGAATACGGGTCGACTGTCGCTTTGACTTGGGGCCAAAGCTCCTACAAAATACTCGTACTAACTTGCAGCTAATGAAGAGTTACGCGTAGATAACCAAAAACAGCATAAAAAACACAGCACGTGGCGCGTCATTTCTATGCGATATCTGTGAAATTTTAGAAACAACAGCACAAGATACGACAAGGCCGTCTTCAGTTTGGGCACAACATCGAATGTCGGACCGAGTACAAGCATTGACAGCTCGACCATCAACGACCGAATCGTGCTGCGATTCCATGTGAAGATGCTGGACCACGTGGTTCACGGCAGCGGCAACGGGAGCAGCTACTCTCTGAGCTTTGGCTTCCAGTTCAGCACTGATCAGATTTGGATTGGGCAGCTGCCTGCTGTGCTGACCAAGCCGGAAATTCCGCTGCCGACTCTGGTGAGTGCAAACGTTCTAACAGATGGAAACGTAGGAAAGGATGCAGGGTTAGAGCTCTTTAACGGATGAGGGAAGCGCTCTCTCGTTCTCGTTCTTTTCATTCTAAACCTATCATAGTCTCTATATTTCATGACGCCCTTAGCTAATTGAAGTTTAGGCTTTGTGCAACCTACCCTCCAAAGCCCTTCAATCCTCTTCTCTCTTCTTCCAATTCTTCCACTTCTCCAGGGCTAGAGATTGGCTCAACCACATATACATGCATGAGCGCAAAACAATTGGTCTTAAAGTCGCACCTTTCCCAACAACAAATTCAGGCCGCCGACAAGACTCCGTACGTGACCTTCGACGTGACCAACTTGACGGCCTATCCGCTGGACGCGCAGTCTGCCGGGCTGCTGATCAAGTTCCCCAGCGGCAGCGTGAGCAGCTACACACTGAAGCTCATCGCGCCTTCCTTTGGCTCCGTGTGCGCTGCCACCTTCGTGTTCACCGGTGGAAATATCAGCTGCGTAAACGAGACCTCCGTGGAGGAAAGCGTCCAGCGCAATCTGTACAACAGCAGCGACAAGGAGTTCCTAGCTCTGAGCAGCACCTACAATCTCGGATATATTCACAATGCTGGTTGGTTCAGAAGCTGAAAGAGTAAAATTCTCCACGGGAAAATGCTTTGGAGTGACGGAGTGACGTATTTCAAGATACTCGTACATTGGTAGGAGTAGAATATGTTGGAGTGACATGATTTTGAGTGACATGATTTAGTGACATAGTTTAGCGTCACAATCGTTGGAGTGCATCAGAGTGTCTGATCAACAATGGTAATTTTGACCCCTCCCGAACGCAACCCGACAGGCGAATTCACTCTCGTCAAAGACACCAACACGGACGCTAACACCTTGAAGCTTCGAGTGTCGTTTCGAACAGCTCCTGACGCCTCTGCCGGCGCCACTGGTGACCTGGTTGCTCAGGTGTTCTACAGCGGATCCAGCACGCCTGTTGAGGCCAAAGTTGGGGTCACCATTGCCTCCGGTGCCAGGCCTGTCACGCTCACGGTAGGGGGGGAGCAATTAAGCTACTCTAAGCTGTTAGTTGAGTCCTTGTGTCAATTTGCTAACAGAGCCTCACGCCGCATTCACCGCCTACAGAACGAGACCGCTCCAACCTTCTCAATGAGCATCGTGCCCCTGATCGAGGGCATGCCTAACAGCAGCCAGTTCGCTCCCGGCCAGGGTTTCCGCGCCCGCCTCACCGTCACCACTAAGCCGAACTCCGTGCAGCGCCTGGAGATTCGTTTTGTCTCGCCAGTCGATACGACATCGACTAACGTTGTGGATCTGCTTGACGCCGGAGTTGTCAGCGCCGGCAAGAACCTGCCCTGCACCATCCCCTGGGCCGATGCGTCCACGGCCACTAAGCGGTGAGATTGCTGCTTCTAGTTGGCTGATTTCTTAATGTCTGCGGTACTGTTTTGAAATGCCAATTATTTTGTTTTACTTCACATAGAATGCATGAGCGACTCCATGGGGCTGAACAATTCAGCAGTAAACGCATCTGACTCTCTTGCGTCACGACACCTTGTTCGATTTCGTGCGCAAACAAATTCATTTGGGGCATATTCAAGGCGCAGAGACTGTACATGCCTGACGATTAGAAAGTCAGGCCCGCTGTACATCCTGTGTGAGCGAGTGCATGAGTGTGTGCATGTGTACAGTATTGGTGCGCTTAGCATCTGAGCCATCTCTCAACCAGCAGGCATCCAGGAAAATTTAGTGCTTTAAATCTAAAACAAACCCACATCTTCTGCTTTCAGCAACGGGTCTCTTGCCTACGACACGGTGGCGGTGAACCTTGGCGTTGTGTGCAATTATCCAGCCGGCAGCTCTGAAGCTGACAACCAGGTGCGATGGCCTATTTGGTTTACCTTCTAAGCCAGCCATTGTGCACTCCCTGAGAGCCACTCGCTGAGCAGTTTTGACGAGTGGCCCTCAGTCAGGCTCTCTGTCCCTCCCGCGCTGGGAGTGAAAAGAGAGTCTGGGGACTGGGGCTCTGCCCGCCATGGTTGCTTCCTATTTACCGGGGGAGCGGTGATGGAGGAAGCGATGAAAGGAAGCGGAGGCTGGGGAGACTCGGCAAATAGAAAGCTTCTCTGGCAGACTCTGAGGCGGATCGGCAGCAGTGGAGCAGAGCAGTTAAAACAATGCCCGGAGCTGGGTGGCTGGGGAAGCTTGGCTAGACTGAGCTGGCCTCGTTGCCATAGCAACTAAATGGGAAACAGCTAGACCAAGGTAGCTATTTGAGACTGAGGACAGCTGCCTTCTGTTAGTCGACAGGCAATTATAAAGGGATGAGAGGGAAATTGAGGATTTTTCTAGAATTAAATAAAATGAATTGTTCGATGGGATTGAGCCATTAAAATCAGCAGCGCTCCCTGGTAAATTCATCCAGAACAAGAATTTCCCTCTAGATATGGTTGGTCGATTATTGCCTTGCTTACCTTTTTCCCTTTACATTTTTCCAATTGCTGGTGCCATAGGGAATAGGGGATGCTGAATAGGGGATACTGAATAGGGGATGGTGAATAGGGGATGGTGAATAGGGGATGGTGAATAGGGGATGGTGAATAGGGGATGGTGAATACGGGATGGTGAATAGGGGATGGTGAATAGGGGATGTGAATACGGGATGGTGAATAGGGGATGGTGAATAGGGGATGGTGAATAGGGGATGGTGAATACGGGATGGTGAATAGGGGATGGTGAATAGGGGATGTGAATACGGGATGCTGAATAGGGGATGGTGAATAGGGGATGGTGAATAGGGGATGGTGAATAGGGGATGGTGAATAGGGGATGGTGAATAGGGGATGCTGAATAGGGGATGCTGAATAGGGGATGGTGAATAGGGGATGGTGAATAGGGGATGGTGAATAGGGGATGGTGAATAGGGGATGGTGAATACGGGATGGTGAATAGGGGATGGTGAATAGGGGATGTGAATACGGGATGGTGAATAGGGGATGGTGAATAGGGGATGGTGAATAGGGGATGGTGAATAGGGGATGGTGAATACGGGATGGTGAATAGGGGATGGTGAATAGGGGATGGTGAATAGGGGATGGTGAATAGGGGATGGTGAATACGGGATGGTGAATAGGGGATGGTGAATACGGGATGGTGAATAGGGGATGGTGAATAGGGGATGATGAATAGGGGATGGTGAATAGGGGATGGTGAATAGGGGATGGTGAATAGGGGATGGTGAATAGGGGATGTGAATAGGGGATGGTGAATAGGGGATGATGAATAGGGGATGGTGAATAGGGGATGGTGAATAGGGGGGTGGTGAATAGGGGATGTGAATAGGGGATGGTGAATAGGGGATGATGAATAGGGGATGGTGAATAGGGGATGATGAATAGGGGATGGTGAATAGGGGATGGTGAATAGGGGGGTGGTGAATACTGGATCTAGGTGCTGTTTCCTGTTAGACCGGATGAGGTCTCCTACTAGATACTTCATGCTAAGTCCGTCAACCGCCCCATCCTTTCAGATTGCAATTGATTTGTTCGGCAGGGTTTGGACCTCCAGCCCAGCTATGCCGGATGGCAACATCCTGCTCAGCACGGTGGCATTCATCAGCGACCAGCAGATCAACGTGAATCAGATTAACATTACGGTGAACCAGTCAGCCACGCCACCGCAGTTTAGCTTAACCGGAAATGTGAGTAGCATTTGACGTTTTTGTCTAATAAAACAAACAAACAAACAAACAAACAAACAAACAAACAAACAAACAAACAAACAAACAAACAAACTAACGAACTAACTAACTAACTAACTAACTAACTAACGAACTAACTAACTAACTAACTAACTAACTAACTAACTAACTAACTAACTAACTAACTAACTAACTAACTAACTAACTAACTAACTAACTAACTAACTAACTAACTAACTAACTAACTAACTAACTAACTAACTAACTAACTAACTAACTAACTAACTAACTAACTAACTAACTAACTAACTAACTAACTAACTAACTAACTAACTAACTAACTAACTAACTAACTAACTAACTAACTAACTAACTAACTAACTAACTAACTAACTAACTAACTAACTAACTAACTAACTAACTAACTAACTAACTAACTAACTAACTAACTAACTAACTAACTAACTAACTAACTAACTAACTAACTAACTAACTAACTAACTAACTAACTAACTAACTAACTAACTAACTAACTAACTAACTAACTAACTAACTAACTAACTAACTAACTAACTAACTAACTAACTAACTAACTAACTAACTAACTAACTAACTAACTAACTAACTAACTAACTAACTAACTAACTAACTAACTAACTAACTAACTAACTAACTAACTAACTAACTAACTAACTAACTAACTAACTAACTAACTAACTAACTAACTAACTAACTAACTAACTAACTAACTAACTAACTAACTAACTAACTAACTAACTAACTAACTAACTAACTAACTAACTAACTAACTAACTAACTAACTAACTAACTAACTAACTAACTAACTAACTAACTAACTAACTAACTAACTAACTAACTAACTAACTAACTAACTAACTAACTAACTAACTAACTAACTAACTAACTAACTAACTAACTAACTAACTAACTAACTAACTAACTAACTAACTAACTAACTAACTAACTAACTAACTAACTAACTAACTAACTAACTAACTAACTAACTAACTAACTAACTAACTAACTAACTAACTAACTAACTAACTAACTAACTAACTAACTAACTAACTAACTAACTAACTAACTAACTAACTAACTAACTAACTAACTAACTAACTAACTAACTAACTAACTAACTAACTAACTAACTAACTAACTAACTAACTAACTAACTAACTAACTAACTAACTAACTAACTAACTAACTAACTAACTAACTAACTAACTAACTAACTAACTAACTAACTAACTAACTAACTAACTAACTAACTAACTAACTAACTAACTAACTAACTAACTAACTAACTAACTAACTAACTAACTAACTAACTAACTAACTAACTAACTAACTAACTAACTAACTAACTAACTAACTAACTAACTAACTAACTAACTAACTAACTAACTAACTAACTAACTAACTAACTAACTAACTAACTAACTAACTAACTAACTAACTAACTAACTAACTAACTAACTAACTAACTAACTAACTAACTAACTAACTAACTAACTAACTAACTAACTAACTAACTAACTAACTAACTAACTAACTAACTAACTAACTAACTAACTAACTAACTAACTAACTAACTAACTAACTAACTAACTAACTAACTAACTAACTAACTAACTAACTAACTAACTAACTAACCCTCAAAAAACCGCAGTCCACCGCCATCAACGCCTCGTTCGAGCACACCAACGACATCTACGTGAAGGTGGGTGAATACGCGGAGGTGAAGATGCTGCTGCAGGTGCAAGAGTTCTTCTCCAGCTTATTCAAACTGGACATTCGCAACGCCGACACGAACTTGTCGGCGTGGGCCACCATCAACGTGGTGAACATCACCCAGTCTGGCGGCAACATGATGGGCCTGGCCAACGAGCCGTACATCCTGAACCGGACCAGCTCGTTGGGCACCTTCCAGCTGGACTCCGCTGAGCTGCTGGTGTACACGGTGCAGAACAGCGGGCTGAGCTCGCTGAAGAACTCCAGGTTCCCGTCCAATGCCACTAACAACTTCACCGTGACCTACTCGATCAAGCTGGCCGACCATCCCAATGCCAACAATGACAGCGTGTTCCAGATGTCCCTCGGGCTGCACCTGCTGGATAGGATTGTGGTTGGCCTGCGGGATATCAAAGTGATGCGAGACAACACTGAGTGGCCCAATGGCACCGTTAGCGTCAACATCAGCTCACTGCCAGCATCCATCTATTCTGCTGGGTGAGACTGGCATCTATCTAGCTGTGAGATTAGATTTGATTGGAGGGTAATCTCAATTGAGAATAAATCAGTGTCTGTAGCCAACTGGTGAGATTAGATTTCCGTGTCTGGTGAGATTGGAGAGTCTAATCCACCTGTGAGATGAGACTAGAGAGTCTACTCTACCTGTCAGATAAGATCAGAGAGTCCAATCTACCTGTCAGATAAGATCAGAGAGTCCAATCTACCTGTCAGATAAGATCAGAGAGTCCAATCTACCTGTCAGATAAGATCAGAGAGTCCAATCTACCTGTCAGATAAGATCAGAGAGTCCAATCTACCTGTCAGATAAGATCAGAGAGTCCAATCTACCTGTCAGATAAGATCAGAGAGTCCAATCTACCTGTCAGATAAGATTAGAGAGTCCAATCTACCTGTCAGATAAGATCAGAGAGTCCAATCTACCTGTCAGATAAGATCAGAGAGTCCAATCTACCTGTCAGATAAGATCAGAGAGTCCAATCTACCTGTCAGATAAGATTAGAGAGTCTAATCTACCTGTGAGATGAGATTAGAGAGTCTAATCTACCTGTGAGATGAGATTAGAGAGTCTAATCTACCTGTCAGATAAGATTAGAGAGTCTAATCTACCTGTGAGATGAGATTAGAGAGTCTAATCTACCTGTCAAATGAGATTAGAGAGTCTAATCTACCTGTGAGATAAGATTAGAGAGTCTAATCTACCTGTGAGATAAGATTAGAGAGTCTAATCTACCTGTGAGATAAGATTAGAGAGTCTAATCTACCTGTGAGATGATATTAGAGAGTCTAATCTACCTGTGAGATGATATTAGAGAGTCTAACCAACACGAACTCAAACCGCAGTGAAATTGTCACCCTGTACGTCAACGTGAGCTGCTCGAACTGGTCCAGCGCTGAGCTGCAAAACGCGGTGCTGTTCCTGCACACCCCGCCCTACATCAAGCTGGTCAACATGAGCAACATCCAGTACGCATCCGGCGGTATCTCGGCTGTTGAACGACCCGATGGCGGAATGAAGTTTGCGGTGAGCTTTAGGCAGCTGCCGTTTTAGCTGTCCAAAATTCACACCCTGTCTGCACTACTGACGAAAGACCCTAGCAGTAGTAGCTTTCGATAATGCTATGTGTGTTTTCAAATGCAAATTTCAGTTTAACAACACGATCTTCCTGGCCGAGACGGTGCAATTTGAGATCAACGTCGCTATGAAGGAGAACTTCATCCTGCCCGGCAACCGCGAGACCGCCAACGCCACCTCGGTGTACGAATTCGTCTACAAGATGTTCGATCGGGCTGGGAACCTCAACAGCGCCAGGTGGTACCGCAAGGCTGGCTCCGTGTTCTTCCAGGTTCGCGGCGCCCCTGCGCCTCCAGATGGTAGGTCTTCTGCTGGCTGCTGAGGCTGCTCTCCCAGACCCCCAGTTGCTGGGCCAGCCTCCCAGATCTTCAGTTGCTCGGCCAGCCTCCCAGATCCTCAGCTGCTGGGTCAGCCTCCCAGATCTTCAGTTGATCGGCCAGCCTCCCAGACCCCCAGTTGCTGGGCGAGCCTCCCAGATCTTCAGTTGCTGGACCAGCCTCCCAGATCTTCAGTTGTTCGGCCAGCCTCCCAGATCCGCAGTTGCTGGGCCAGCCTCCCAGAGTGTCAGTTGCTGGACCAGCCTCTCATCCTCAGTTGCTGGACCAGCCTCCCAGATCCTCAGTTGCTGGGCCAGCCTCCCAGAGTGTCAGTTGCTGGGCCAGCCTCCCAGATCCTCAGTTGCTGGGCCAGCCTCCCAGATCTTCAGTTGTTCGGCCAGCCTCCCAGATCCGCAGTTGCTGGGCCTGCCTCCCAGACCCTCAGTTGCTGGGCCAGCCTCCCAGATCCTCAGTTGCTGGGCCAGCCTCCCAGAGTGTCAGTTGCTGGGCCAGCCTCCCAGACCCTCAGTTGCTGGGTCAGCCTCCCAGAGTGTCAGTTGCTGGGCCAGCCTCCCAGATCCTCAGTTGCTGGGCCAGCCTCCCAGATCCTCAGTTTCCTCTGCATCCTCCCGCAGGCTGCAACCTGGACTTCGGCATGAACGACACCAGCAAGATCAGCAGCTGCCAGATCTCGTCGTTCATGGCGCCCTACGCCGGCTTCGAGGCGCACAATGTCCGGCCGGCTCTGGCCGGCTGGAAGCCGCACGTCCGCGGCGGAGACTACAAGAACTTCCGGTACGTCAATGTGGTGTTTGGCTACCTGAAGCGGATCAGCCGGATCATTGTGTACGCCGATGGGGCGTCGGCCAACAAGCCGACCTGCCTGAACCTGTACAAAACCATGGACGGCAGGGCCTACACTCTGCATAAAACTGTGAGCATTGATTACCGAGTCTGCATTCCAACTTGAATCTTTGTTCTAGATTCGATCAAGTGTTTGTTCTAGATTCCATCAAGTGTTTGTTCTAGATTCGATCAAGTGTTTGTTCTAGATTCCATCAAGTGTTTGTTCTAGATTCGATCAAGTGTTTGTTCTAGATTCGATCGAGTGTTTGTTCTAGATTCGATCAAGTCTTTGTTCTAGATTCGATCAAGTGTTTGTTCTAGATTCGATCAAGTGTTTGTTCTAGATTCCATCCAGTGTTTGTTCTACATTCGATCGAGTGTTTGTTCTAGATTCGATCAAGTCTTTGTTCTAGATTCGATCAAGTGTTCGTTCTAGATTTGGTCAAGTCTTTGTTCTAGATTCGATTAAGTGTTTGTTCTAGATTCGATCAAGTCTTTGTTCTAGATTCGATCAAGTCTTTGTTCTAGATTCGATCAAGTCTTTGTTCTAGATTTGGTCAAGTCTTTGTTCTAGATTTGATCTAGTCGTCTAGATTCGATCAAGCCTTTGTTCTAGATTCAATCAAGTGTTTGTTCTAGATTCGATTAAGTCTTTGTTCTAGATTCGATCAAGTCTTTGTTCTAGATTTGGTCAAGTCTTTGTTCTAGATTCGATCAAGTGTTTGTTCTAGATTCGATTAAGTCTTTGTTCTAGATTCGATCAAGTCTTTGTTCTAGATTTGGTCAAGTCTTTGTTCTAGATTTGATCTAGTCGTCTAGATTCGATCAAGCCTTTGTTCTAGATTCGATCAAGTGTTTGTTCTAGATTCGATCAAGTCTTTGTTCTAGATTCGATCAAGTCTTTGTTCTAGATTCGATCAAGTCTTTGTTCTAGATTCCATCAAGTGTTTGTTCTAGATTCCATCAAGTGTTTGTTCTAGATTCGATCGAGTGTTTGTTCTAGATTCCATCAAGTGTTTGTTCTAGATTCGATCAAGTGTTTGTTCTAGATTCGATCAAGTGTTTGTTCTAGATTCCATCAAGTGTTTGTTCTACATTCGATCGAGTGTTTGTTCTAGATTCGATCAAGTCTTTGTTCTAGATTCGATCAAGTCTTTGTTCTAGATTTGGTCAAGTGTTTGTTCTAGATTCGATTAAGTGTTTGTTCTAGATTCGATCAAGTCTTTGTTCTAGATTCGATCAAGTCTTTGTTCTAGATTCGATCAAGTCTTTGTTCTAGATTTGATCAAGCCTTTGTTCTAGATTCGATCAAGTCTTTGTTCTAGATTTGGTCAAGTCTTTGTTCTAGATTTGATCTAGTCGTCTAGATTCGATCAAGCCTTTGTTCTAGATTCGATCAAGTGTTTGTTCTAGATTCGATTAAGTCTTTGTTCTAGATTCGATCAAGTCTTTGTTCTAGATTTGGTCAAGTCTTTGTTCTAGATTCGATCAAGTGTTTGTTCTAGATTCGATTAAGTCTTTGTTCTAGATTCGATCAAGTCTTTGTTCTAGATTTGGTCAAGTCTTTGTTCTAGATTTGATCTAGTCGTCTAGATTCGATCAAGCCTTTGTTCTAGATTCGATCAAGTGTTTGTTCTAGATTCGATCAAGTCTTTGTTCTAGATTCGATCAAGTCTTTGTTCTAGATTCGATCAAGTCTTTGTTCTAGATTCCATCAAGTGTTTGTTCTAGATTCCATCAAGTGTTTGTTCTAGATTCGATCGAGTGTTTGTTCTAGATTCCATCAAGTGTTTGTTCTAGATTCGATCAAGTGTTTGTTCTAGATTCGATCGAGTGTTTGTTCTAGATTCGATCAAGTCTTTGTTCTAGATTCGATCAAGTGTTTGTTCTAGATTCGATCAAGTGTTTGTTCTAGATTCCATCAAGTGTTTGTTCTACATTCGATCGAGTGTTTGTTCTAGATTCGATCAAGTCTTTGTTCTAGATTCGATCAAGTCTTTGTTCTAGATTTGGTCAAGTGTTTGTTCTAGATTCGATTAAGTGTTTGTTCTAGATTCGATCAAGTCTTTGTTCTAGATTCGATCAAGTCTTTGTTCTAGATTCGATCAAGTCTTTGTTCTAGATTCGATCAAGCCTTTGTTCTAGATTCGATCAAGTCTTTGTTCTAGATTTGGTCAAGTCTTTGTTCTAGATTTGATCTAGTCGTCTAGATTCGATCAAGCCTTTGTTCTAGATTCGATCAAGTGTTTGTTCTAGATTCGATCAAGTCTTTGTTCTAGATTCGATCAAGTCTTTGTTCTAGATTCGATCAAGTCTTTGTTCTAGATTCCATCAAGTGTTTGTTCTAGATTCCATCAAGTGTTAAGTCTTTGTTCTAGATTTGGTCAAGTGTTTGTTCTAGATTCGATTAAGTGTTTGTTCTAGATTCGATCAAGTCTTTGTTCTAGATTCGATCAAGTCTTTGTTCTAGATTCGATCAAGTGTTTGTTCTAGATTCGATTAAGTCTTTGTTCTAGATTCGATCAAGTCTTTGTTCTAGATTTGGTCAAGTCTTTGTTCTAGATTTGATCTAGTCGTCTAGATTCGATCAAGCCTTTGTTCTAGATTCGATCAAGTGTTTGTTCTAGATTCGATCAAGTGTTTGTTCTAGATTCGATCAAGTCTTTGTTCTAGATTCGATCAAGTCTTTGTTCTAGATTTGGTCAAGTCTTTGTTCTAGATTTGATCTAGTCGTCTAGATTCGATCAAGCCTTTGTTCTAGATTCGATCAAGTGTTTGTTCTAGATTCGATCAAGTCTTTGTTCTAGATTCGATCAAGTCTTTGTTCTAGATTCGATCAAGTCTTTGTTCTAGATTCCATCAAGTGTTTGTTCTAGATTCCATCAAGTGTTTGTTCTAGATTCGATCGAGTGTTTGTTCTAGATTCCATCAAGTGTTTGTTCTAGATTCGATCAAGTGTTTGTTCTAGATTCGATCAAGTGTTCGTTCTAGATTTGGTCAAGTCTTTGTTCTAGATTCAAACTTCGAGTATTGGATCCCTTCAAAGCTTGAGTCCCTGTCCCCTGCACCAAGCAGGAGTCTTAAGCACAAAATTGCTCTCCCAATATTAAAATTTTCCATCGCCAACTTCAAGATCGACATCAGCGGCTACTACGTTGGTCACGTGGCCAATTTCTCTGTGCAGCCTCGCCTGGTCGGCCGCGGCATCCGCGTCGGAGTTTGCGACACCAGCGTCCAGGACGCCGAGGTCATCGTCCGCTTTGACCTGTTCGGCTGCAACTACAGCGCTGAGCTTGACAGCAATGCGTTTGGTGAGCGAGGGACCTCATTCCCAGATTCCCATTCACTAATCTCTATCCAGCAACCTTCCTTCACGGATCCCCGTTCACAGGTTCTCGTTCACATAACCCCCATTAACAAAAAGCCATTTGCAACACTTATTCATGTACCCTTATTATCCCCATACTTAAAGATCCTGATTCACAGATTCTCCATTCACAGATCCTGATTCACAGATTACCCGTTGACAAATCCTGATTCACAGATTCCCTGTTCACAGATCCAGATTCACAGATTCCCCGTTCACATATCCTGATCCATGGATTCCCCGTTCACAGCTCCTGATTCACATATTCCCCGTTCACATATCCTTATTCACATATTTCCCTTCACAGTTCCTGATTCACAGATTCCCCGTTCACGTATCCTGATTCACAGATTTCCCGTTCACAGATCCTGTTTCACAGATTCCCCATTCACAAATTTCCCGTTCACAGATTCCCCGTTCATAGCTCCTGATTCACAGATTCCCTGTTCACAGATCATGATTCACAGATTACCCATTCACAGATTCCCTGTTTACAAATCCCTAATCATTGATTAATATTCACAGATCTTCATTCCGCATCCACGAATATCCATTCACATATCTTCATAATTCGCAGATTCACAGGTCCTCATTCACGCATCACAATTCCCCCATCTGCACAACCGTCAGATCCCTGCTCTCGGCAGCCGTACGACAACGGGCACTGCGGCCGCAGCTACCTGTACCTCAACGACACCAGCGATACCATCTATTACTGCGACCACGTGCCCACCAGCACCGAGGAACTCACGGGCATCTCCAAGTGCTACAGGTCCACCAGTGCGCAGAACCGGAAGTGGACCTGTGAGTTGAGAGGCAACTGTAAATTTGAAAGTATACTAAGAAAACAAGATGAACATAAGACAACTGAAAATTATTATAATATGAATACTATCACAAATCTACACTGCAATCTGTTACAAATCTACACTTGAAACTAACACAAATCTGCACTACAATCTGCCACAAATCTACGCTACAAACTACCACAAATCCACTCTGCAAACTACCACAAATCTACACTACAAACTGCAACAAATCTACACTACAAACTACCGCAAATCTACACTACAAACTACCACAAATCTACACTACAAACTACCGCAAATCTACACTACAAACTACCACAAACCCACTCTGCAAACTACCGCAACTCTACACTACAGACTGCCACAAATCTACGCTACAAACTACCACAAATCCACTCTGCAAACTACCACAAATCTACACTACAGACTGCCACAAATCTACACTACAAACTACCACAAATCCACTCTGCAAACTACCACAAATCTACACAAAAAACTACCGCAAATCTACACTACAAACTACCACAAATCTACACTAAAAACTACCACAAATCTACACTACAAACTACCGCAAATCTACACTACAAACTACCACAAATCTACACTAAAAACTACCGCAAATCTACACTACAAACTACCACAAATCTACACTAAAAACTACCGCAAATCTACACTACAAACTACCGCAAATCTACACTGGGAACTACCACAAATCTACACTACAAACTGCCACAAATCTAAACTACAAACTACCACAAATCCACTCTGCAAACTACCACAAATCTACACTACAGACTGCCACAAATCTACACTACAAACTACCACAAATCCACTCTGCAAACTACCACAAATCTACACAAAAAACTACCGCAAATCTACACTACAAACTACCACAAATCTACACTAAAAACTACCACAAATCTACACTACAAACTACCGCAAATCTACACTACAAACTACCACAAATCTACACTAAAAACTACCGCAAATCTACACTACAAACTACCACAAATCTACACTAAAAACTACCGCAAATCTACACTACAAACTACCACAAATCTACACTCGAAACTACCGCAAATCTACACTGCAATCTACTGCAAATCTACACTGGAAACTACCGCAAATCTAAACTGAAATCTACTGTAAATCTACACTGGAAACTACCGCAAATTTTATCTTCAGACTTGGGCCCAGCCGTGGGCAGCATTGTGGCCTACCACGCCGACTCCAACCGTCTCTATGGCTACGCTCAGGGTTGCCATGGCAATACCACTGACGATCGCTCCTATCTGTTTTCCGAGGACAATGGTATCACCTGGATTCCCACTAATCCAGAGTCGTACAAGGGCACCGTTGCCAAGGCCAGTTCCAGCTCCACGCCGCTGCTGTACCAGAAGGTCGTCCACTGGACTGTGTCGGCTGAATTCCAGAGCGGCGTGTCCGGCCCGAACTGCACCGCCTACGATGCTGGAAATAACTGGAAGAGTGAGTGCCTCAGTCTGTGTGAATGGGCTTCAGTCTGTGGGTGAATGGTGCCTCAGTCTGTGTGAATGGGCTTCAGTCTGTGTGAATGGGCTTCAGTCTGTGACTTCAGTCTGTGTGAATGGGCTTCAGTCTGTGAGTGAATGGTGCCTCAGTCTGTGGGTGAATGGTGCCTCAGTCTGTGTGTGAATGGTGCCTCAGTCTGTGTGTGAATGGTGCCTCAGTCTGTGTGTGAATGGTGCCTCAGTCTGTGGGTGAATGGTGCCTCAGTCTGTGTGTGAATGGTGCCTCAGTCTGTGTGTGAATGGTGCCTCAGTCTGTGGGTGAATGGTGCCTCAGTCTGTGTGTGAATGGTGCCTCAGTCTGTGTGTGAATGGTACCTCAGTCTGTGTGTGAATGGTGCCTCAGTCTGTGTGTGAATGGTGCCTCAGTCTGTGTGTGAATGGTGCCTCAGTCTGTGTGTGAATGGTGCCTCAGTCTGTGTGTGAATGGTGCCTCAGTCTGTGGGTGAATGGTGCCTCAGTCTGTGGGTGAATGGTGCCTCAGTCTGTGTGTGAATGGTGCCTCAGTCTGTGTGTGAATGGTGCCTCAGTCTGTGTGTGAATGGTGCCTCAGTCTGTGTGTGAATGGTGCCTCAGTCTGTGGGTGAATGGTACCTCAGTCTGTGTGTGAATGGTGCCTCAGTCTGTGTGTGAATGGTGCCTCAGTCTGTGTGTGAATGGTGCCTCAGTCTGTGTGTGAATGGTGCCTCAGTCTGTGGGTGAATGGTGCCTCAGTCTGTGTGTGAATGGTGCCTCAGCCTGTGTGTGAATGGGGTTCAGTCTGTGAGTCGAACAGTTCATCCAATTTGAACCTTGCAGTTTGCTACGATGGCATCTACCACTCGACAAGCAAAGTGGTCTCATGGAACTCATGCTGCAGTCTGTAGTCCGCGGCCTTCGAAAGGATTTCACGAAGCAAGGGGGAAAAAAACTCTCGTGTTGAAACATTGAACCAAAAGTCAGTGTTATAATCGATGTTAAACTTCATGGGTGTCCAATATTTTTCAATATTTTATTCATCTTTGCGCCGATCTGTGTCTGTCAGACAAAACAATTTTTTAGCTATTTTTCTCAAAAAGCAGTTTTCTCCTATCAAAAATAAAATTTCTGCCAAATCCCCCATACTTGTACACCTGCGCCAACCGTCCTGTAGTGCAAGGGTCTTTGTTCACGTCTTTGTCCTAAGAGCACCTGGAAACAAACTGAAAACTAGCAATTTGTATGCAATATTTGCAGCGACTGACACGTGAATGAAGATACTGTAGTGTCTGCAATCTTTTTTTAATCAAGTAAAACAAATAATTATGAAAACCGTTTAAACTACCCAAACATCGCAAATATAAAACGCCAACCGACTTCTAATCTACTGTCTTGTTCAAGCAGCCATATCTGTTTCCGGAGTGAGTTTTTCTCGCTTTCTTTAATCCTCGTCGTGCGATGGTTTCCCGAGATTAACGACGCCGGCTTGTTGGCGGATTAGCAGGCCGAATGTCGCAGGCCAGGCGACTCTCAGCTTTTCAGCGCTGAAATCCGGGACCCCCCCTCCACCCGCCACCGAGCTCTGGAGCTCGCGAGCAGCCAATCCCGGCTCCTCATCCAGCCTCGAAAAACGACTTGGCAACAGTCTTCTCGAGTTTCTCGAGCTCGAACCCTACCACCCCCTCTCAGCAACCAGGACTTAAAAATCAGCATCTTGCAACAGAGTCGATCTCTGATTGAGCCAGGAACTGAGCAACCATGCGACCACGGCTGAGTAGACCGACTCTCACCGCGTTGCTGTTGCACTTGCTGCTCGCGTGTTCCGCTGCAGAGCAGCAGCCGGTTCCGCCTGAAAGCATCCGCCGAAGCGTCTCAGTCGATGGCGACATCATCCTCGGCGGCCTGTTCCCCATCCACAGCAGCGCGGAGACGTCCTCCGGCGAGTCGCGCTGCGGCCGCATGGAGAGCCACCGCGGCATCCAGCGGATGGAGGCGATGATCTTCACCCTGCAGGAGGTCAATCTGAACAGCAGCCTGCTGCGCTACGGCAGGCACAAAATCCAGCTTGGAGGCCTCCTGTTCGACACCTGCTCCAAGGACACCACCGCTCTGGAACGGGCCCTGGAATTTGTGAAGAGCTCGCTCAACCAAGAAGTTGTTGGCACTAGCTATTCCTGTCTCTATGGCAACGGCACCATTTTGCCGGCAGTTCGATACTCGGCCATCGTCGGCCCAGCCGCCTCGGCTTCAACTGGCAGAGCCATCGCCAAGCCCATCCGAGGCGTCGTTGGCGGGGCGTACACCCAGGTGAGCGTCCAGGTGGCCAACCTGCTGCGCCTGTTCGCCATTCCGCAGATCAGCTACGCGTCCACCTCATCGGTGCTCGGCGACAAGACCCGCTTTGAATTCTTCGCTCGCACGCTGCCGTCGGATGTGGAGCAGGCCAGAGCACTGGCGGACATTGTGGTGCACTTTAACTGGACCTTCGTATCCACCGTGTTCAGCAAAGGCGACTACGGCGAGGGCGGCATTCAGAGCTTCGAGTCTGAGCTGGACAAGCTGGGCGTCTGCGTGGCCGAGCGGCTGCTGATCAATCTTGAGCCGACCAAGGCCGAGCTCGACGTCATCGTTGACCGTCTGCGGGAGCAGCAGACCCGGGCGCGCGTTGTTGTCATGTTCACTCGCGAAGATCACACCGAGCTCTTTCTAGACGCCGTTCGACGCGCGAACCTCAGCTCCGGGTTTGTGTGGCTGTCGGCCGACGGCTGGGGCAAGAGCTCCCTGCCGGTGAAGAACAACACGGCTGTTGCCAACGGCGCTCTGACCCTGGAGATCGCCAGCAGCGAGGTGCCCGGCTTCACCAGCTACTTACCGGACTCCGGCCGCGGGGCCCTCGAGCGGTGGACAACAATGCCAGCTTCTCCAATCACTTCTTCGACGAATTCTGGCAGCAGAAGTTCAACTGTCGATTCGTGGTCGATCCGACTAAAAACGACACCGTTGCGTGTCGCGACAACATGCGAATCGACGCGGCGAAGTTCCGCCAGGAGCACAAGGTGCAGTTCGTCTACGACGCCGTCTACGCCTTCGCGCACGGCTTGGAGCAGGCGAAGAGGCTCGTCTGCACAGAGCAGCCGCCAGACGCTGACACAAAAGCCAGCGGACTGTTCGACCAATGCGTTGCCAACCTGAGCAGCTTTCCCGGCAAGGAGCTTACAACCTGCTCATATCGCCCGAGAACTTCTTTGTTAGTAAGTAGTCTTCGAATGGCTTGCTCCGAACAGAGTTTTCCATGAAACCATCTCGGGCGTGTGTTAATTGCAGGGTGAGCTGGCATGCCTGGTCTCTTATTCAGCCCGTGGGAGGCTGATGACTGATGAAGTGACTTCCTCCCCTTCTTCAGCCGCTGGAACCCAATGCTAGAAAAAGTCTATCTGGGAGAAAAATTGCTGAAAACACAGAAAATTAGACGTATTTTCAAACCCCGATTTTCTAACGTCAACTTTGTCACGTTTTCTAAAAAAGTATGCTTTTGTTAGTATTGAGTAAAACGCGTTATAAAAAGAGAGTCAAAATACAGAAATTTATGGCAGCGTAGTTAAGTTAGAGGCAGAGGGCTGTGTGCACTTGGCACACTTCAAGCGACATTGTCACACAGCCGGCGAGAGGCATTATTGCCCATTCCGCCGACTCCCCTGAGCAGGCACACAAGCGCGCGGATACGTACGCAGTCATACGCACAGGCACACAATCACACAGGAGTGTACAGCGGCCCTAACTTTATTTATCGTTAGGCTTGTACACTTCACTGTGCCTTGGGGGCTGGCCCTCAAGGCCGTTAATTGCACGAGCAGAGCCAAGCCGAGATTCCAAATTAGCCCCAAATTAATGCGACTGCACTTGGGATCGAGCCTGGGCCGCTGACACATCAGAGCGCCGTGCGAGACCACTGGGCTACGGCTCCCTCTACTGATGTGTAGAGTAAATAACTTTTTAAACAGGTAAACTTGTAAGATGTTAGCAGTGCACCTCTGAGCCACTTTACCAATGTACAATATGAGCGCAATGTACTTCTCACTCTCTCGCCCCGCTCCCAGTCTTGAAGCCGCACCCTTTGTAACTGTCATGGCCTTCTACATCTCTCGAAGGCGGGTTTTATGAATCAAACCGAATAAAAGAGAGAGAGAGAGAGAGAGAGAGAGGATGAGTTCGCGTGCTCACCGCTGAGACCGGTATCGCTACTCAGTGATGGCGGGGGGCTGCTGAGGTGAAACGAAGAAGGAAAGAAGAGAAGAGGGCGAATGGAAGTTTCTTTTGCAATGCGAGAGGGAGCTGCCAGACTCGAGAGATCTTGCGTGCCATTCTAATTTGCTCTGAATCGGGCATTGGCTCTGTCTTACTCCTTGCAGCTTCATTTTACACTGCTGTACACAGTGCCTCGTGTAATGCTCTTCCTGCCAGGACCGGCGCCTCTTTTTACCAACTCGACTTCTTAAATTCATTGGCCATATCGGAGATTGACGCGGGCGGAAGTAGAAGTGCAGTTGGAAATGTAAGAATAGAGGAGAGAAGAGGAGATAAGAGGAAAGAAGAGAGGAGAGAAGATACGAAAGGAACGAAGAGAGGAGAGAGAAGTGAAGAGAAGAGAGGAGAGTGAAGAGGATTGGATTCGAGAGACAATAGTTAAAAATAGAAGTGACCAAATGAAGATAGGATGGGAAAAGGGCAATGATGAGGAGAGGAGAGAAGCATATGAAGCCAGAGAGTTTGCGATTTGATTACGAAAAGCAAAAATAATTGCTCATAATTTCGGCACTGAAACTAAGAGTGAACAAATTCTAATGAAAAGATACTAAACTAAAAGATATATGAATACCAGCTGTAAATCAAACAGATGTCCTACTAGTCAAGGGGAAAATAGCGTTAATTTTACCAAAGCTCGCGATAGATGCCTGAGCTTTCAGCTACATGTATTTCCGTCTTGGTGGTCCAATCATTCCGGCAGCTGGGGTTTCAAGAAGAAGAAGAAGGAGCTGAGAGACTCAAAGAGACTCACAGGAGGGGGGGCTTTGAAGCAGCCGGAGGAAGGGCAATTATACGAAGGCCCCTCCCTGCCTGACCCCGGGATAGATGGAGGAAGCTGCTGCTGCTGCTGGGCCGAGTCCGCAGTGTAGCCACTGAGCCGCTGTTTATTTGCCCGGCTCAAGAATGTCTTTAGATGAAAACTACCCATCGCTTTCGCCCCCTCCTGGCATTTCTAATTTCCTCCTGGCGCAGTAGCCAAAAAGAACCCACTGGGTGATCAAAACAGCAGCCGGAACTGCCACCTCAGTGCGACTCGAGCTGATAGTTGGTGCAGATGTATCGCTTCATTGTCAGCTTAGGTGGTCTTTCTCGCAAATCCCGCTAATTGCAGGTAGTAGCCTACACGTGGTTGGAGCGTCGGACGCACGCCTGTAAGGTCGGATTGAGCCGTCAGAACAGTTCGTGTCCTTGAGCAAGACACTTAACTCTGCATTGCTTCAGCTCT
This sequence comes from Macrostomum lignano, assembly GCA_002269645.1. NCBI lineage: Eukaryota > Metazoa > Platyhelminthes > Macrostomidae > Macrostomum > Macrostomum lignano. The sequence goes on along the minus strand of NIVC01001505.1, from coordinate 225,963 downwards.
CCCAGCTGTAAAATGGGTGCCAGCATTAGCTGGGATAATTGAGGGTGTGTGTGGCGACCCCCCCTCCAGTCCTTGGACTGAGCAGCCCTTCAGATGCGCCGCGCAACAGCTGCGGCTGAGCTGTCGGTTGTACATCTGGCCCGATTGGGACTGGTTTTAATTCGTTAGCAAGGTATCCGAGGACTGTCCGGACAGCTCTGACACTTTTAATTTCAGAGAAGAAACAAGCAGCTACAGACAACTGTGGTGTCATTTTCAAGGCGGCTTGAAAAAGAAGTTACAGATTTATATCACCAAACTGACTGGATCCCACCTAATTTAACCTGAGTTCAGAATCAGATGGTGAGAACTAATTGCCAAGAGAAAACTTTTTAAAACCGATCTCTAGCTACAAGTATTTTTACTTGAAGGACTCGAGTAGAGAGTAAATTCTGCCCAAGTTTTCCCTGAGACATCCTGTGCGGTCAGTTCACTTTAGACTTCGAGATTTCCTGACCAAAGGGATCATTTCAGCGCTAACCCTTTCCGAAGAAAAACTTACCTTTTGTTTTCTATCATTTCTGTGCCACTTCTGCTTGCCTGGAGATTCGAAATGCGTCAAGAACTGACAGGCTCAAACGCCCTGGAATCGGCGACATCCGAGGGCTGACGTGAAGGGACTGAATCGTCTTCTCTGGCGCCCGGAAACCTTGCCATTCTATTAATAACTTCTCCGACAGTCACGGCCGCCTTGGCAAGCACGCAATTTCAGATTCTCCAATTTCTAAACTTTTTCTAAATTTTTTATCCTAAAATACTGCATGCTTCAGTATTACATCCTTGAACAGTATTACATACTTGGAAAATGTTACATCCTGGAATACTACATCCTCAAACATTATTACATCCTTGAATACTACATCCTTGAATATTATATCCTTGAATATTACATCCTTGAATAGTACATCCTTGAATATTACATCCTCGAATATTACATCCTTGAATATTATTACATCCTTGGGTTTTAAATCGAATTTTATAATCATACCGTTTCGGATTACTTATCTTGAAAGTTTTTGTCGTTGAAGCTCTTTCACAAGCGGGAATCTTACATTGATGAACAGTAATATCATCAAGAACTTCTCACCCAACACAATTCTGAATCTGCCACGGCTCTCCATCGCTGCCTCTTTCCCCATCCAGACTCCGCCAGCCGCAAGGTGCAGTTCACAAAGAACGGCGATGGGGTCGGGGCCTACAGGATCTACAACTACCGGCGCAACAGGGAGACCGGGCACTTCGACTACCAGGAGGTCGGCGAGTGGAGCAATAGCACCGGCCTCTCCTGGCGACCCGATCGGCAAATCTTCTGGTCCGGCTCGCTGCTGGACGTGCCCAGATCGCGCTGCAGCGAGGAGTGCGAGCCCGGGCAGAGGCGGATGTACGGCAGGACGGGCGCCGGCAAGGACCGCTGCTGCTGGAGCTGCACAGAGTGCGCCTCGCACCAGCGGGTGGCCGACACTCGCGACGCCTGCGAGGACTGCGGAGAGCTGGAGGGTCCCGACTGGAATAAAACTCGCTGCCTGCGGCTGCAGGTGAGCTGGTTCAGTCTGTCAGTCAGTCAGTCTGTCTGTCTGTCTGTCTGTCTGTCTGTCTGTCTGTCTGTCTGTCTGTCTTTGTGTCTGTCTGTCTTAGTGTCTGTCTTAGTGTCTGTCTTAGTGTCTTAATGTCTGTCTGTCTGTCTGTCTGTCTGTCTGTCTTAGTGTCTGTCTGTCTGTCTGTCTGTCTGTCTGTCTGTCTGTCTGTCTGTCTGTCTGTCTGTCTGTCTGTCTGTCTGTCTGTCTGTCTGTCTGTCTGTCTGTCTGTCTGTCTGTCTGTCTGTCTGTCTGTCTGTCTGTCTGTCTGTCTGTCTGTCTGTCTGTCTGTCTGTCTGTCTGTCTGTCTGTCTGTCTGTCTGTCTGTCTGTCTGTCTGTCTGTCTGTCTGTCTGTCTGTCTGTCTGTCTGTCTGTCTGTCTGTCTGTCTGTCTGTCTGTCTGTCTGTCTGTCTGTCTGTCTGTCTGTCTGTCTGTCTGTCTGTCTGTCTGTCTGTCTGTCTGTCTGTCTGTCTGTCTGTCTGTCTGTCTGTCTGTCTGTCTGTCTGTCTGTCTGTCTGTCTGTCTGTCTGTCTGTCTGTCTGTCTGTCTGTCTGTCTGTCTGTCTGTCTGTCTGTCTGTCTGTCTGTCTGTCTGTCTGTCTGTCTGTCTGTCTGTCTGTCTGTCTGTCTGTCTGTCTGTCTGTCTGTCTGTCTGTCTGTCTGTCTGTCTGTCTGTCTGTCTGTCTGTCTGTCTGTCTGTCTGTCTGTCTGTCTGTCTGTCTGTCTGTCTGTCTGTCTGTCTGTCTGTCTGTCTGTCTGTCTGTCTGTCTGTCTGTCTGTCTGTCTGTCTGTCTGTCTGTCTGTCTGTCTGTCTGTCTTAGTGTCTGTCTTAGTGTCTGTCTGTCTGTCTGTCTGTCTGTCTGTCTGTCTGTCTGTCTGTCTGTCTGTCTGTCTGTCTGTCTGTCTGTCTGTCTGTCTGTCTGTCTGTCTGTCTGTCTGTCTGTCTGTCTGTCTGTCTGTCTGTCTGTCTGTCTGTCTGTCTGTCTGTCTGTCTGTCTGTCTGTCTGTCTGTCTGTCTGTCTGTCTGTCTGTCTGTCTGTCTGTCTGTCTGTCTGTCTGTCTGTCTGTCTGTCTGTCTGTCTGTCTATCTGTCTGTGTCTGTCTGTCTGTCTATCTGTCTGTCTGTCTGTCTGTCTGTCTATCTATCTGAGCTCGCAGTTCCAGCCAACTTTGAAAGTTCCCGAAGTGTTTCCCAGAAATTCTCACTCACCGTCAGAAGCGCGCGTGACACTCACGCCAAGAAACTCGTCAGGGTTAATGACAGACAGCGGCTTTTGAGCCAGTGTTGATGCGGGCACCCAGCATCCATCGAGCTCCGAGAGAGTCAGGCACGCCCTCAAAATGGATGTCATTTTGTCGTAAGCATGCAGGCAGGCAGAGGCGCTTGGCTTGCTGCTTGACGTCGATTCGCCGCTTTGATTTGGATAACCTGGCGGCGTGGGTGGTGAATGAAATTTGTTTCCATGCCGGTTCTTATAAAATTGTCCGGGTTCCCTACTTTGTATTGCGTTTGTTGAATGCTGCTGCTGACTGTATGGGAACGCAATTCCAACATCCCAACAATGCACTCCCGCCCCAAAACACCCCAGCCCAAAGCACCCCAACCCCCAAACCTCAAAAAACTCTAACCCTCAAAATACCCCAACCCACAAAATACTCCAGCCCCCAAAACACTCTAACCCCCAAAACACCCCAGTCCACCAAATTACGAGTACCCCAGCCCCCAAAACACCACAACTCCCAAATCACCCCAGTCCACCAAATTACGAGTACCCCAGCCCCCAAAACACCACAACTCCCAAAACACTCCAACCCCCAAAAACACCCAGCCTCCAAAACCCTCCAACCTGCACAAAGACCCTGACCCCCAAAAACACTCCAACCCCCCAAAGCACCCTAACCCTAAGCCATTAACTCCAAACTGTACACTACCCGCAAGACTAGTAGGTGAAAACGCGCCTCACCCTAAATCATGCAGGTTCAGCACATGCAGTGGGGCAGCTGGTACTCAGCGGTTGCCATGGCTCTCAGCTCAATCGGCATCATCTGCACGCTGCTGGTAGTCGGCACATTCCTTCGCTACAATGACACGCCCATCGTGAAGGCCTCAGGCCGTGAGCTCAGCTACCTGCTGCTCAGCGGCTGCCTTCTCTGCTACCTCATGACATTCCTGCTGCTGATGAAGCCGTCGACCGTCGCTTGCTGCATTCAACGAGTCGGCATTGGCCTGGGCTTCTCGGTGATGTACGCCTCGCTGCTGATCAAGACCAACCGGATTGCCAGGATCTTCGAAGCTGCCAGCAGCAGCGCTCGACGGCCGCAGTTCATCTCGCCGCGCTCGCAGCTGTGCATCGGCGCCTGTCTGGTGGGCGTTCAGCTGGGCTGCTCAGCCCTCTGGCTGATGCTCAGCCCGCCTGGCACCAGAATCCAGCAGCCCAGCCGGTTGGAGGCAATCCTGCGCTGCAGCATCGAGGAGAAATCTTTTCTGGTCTCGCTGCTCTACAACATGATCCTAATCGTGGTCTGCACCTACTACGCCGTCCGTACGAGGAGTATTCCGGAGAATTTCAACGAATCCAAATTTATTGGCTTCACCATGTACACCACTTGCATCATCTGGCTGGCATTTCTGCCGCTGTACTTTGGGACTCAATCTTCATTTGAAGTGAGAGATTAAAACATGTTTGCGTTTGTAGGAATTTTGACCACGTTGATCAAGTTAAAGTGGTGGGTGCTGCTGTTTTTTTGGGGGTTGTAAATTAGGGTGGTGGGTGCGGCTGTTTGTATTGGGGGTTGTAAATTGGGGTGGTGGATGCGGCTGCTTTGATTGGGGGTTGTAAATTGGGGTGGAGGATGCGGCTGCTTTTATTGGGGGTTGTAAATTGGGGTGGAGGGTGCGGCTGCTTTTATTTGGGGTTTTAAATTGGGGTGGTGGGTGCGGCTGTTTTTATTGGGGGTTGTAAATTAGGGTGGTGGATGCGGCTGTTTGTATTGGGGGTTGTAAATTGGTGTGGTGGATGCGGCTGCTTTGATTGGGGGTTGTAAATAGGGGTGGAGGGTGCGGCTGCTTTTATTGGGGGTTTTAAATTGGGGTGGTGGGTGCGGCTGTTTTTATTGGGGGTTTGTATATTAGGCTGGTGGGTGCGGCTGTTTTTATTGGGGGTTTGTATATTAGGGTGGTGGGTGCGGCTGTTTCTATTAGGGGTTTGTATATTAGGGTGAAGGGTGCGGCTGTTTTTATTGGGGGTTTGTAAATTAGGGTGGAGAGTGCGGCTGGTTTCATTGGGGGGTTTGTAAATTAGGGTGGAGGGTGTGGCTGTTTTTATTGGGGGTTTGTAAATTGAGGTGGTCGGTGCGGCTGTTTTCAATGGGGGTTGGTAAATTAGGGTGGAGAGTGCGGCTGTCTTTATTGGGGGTTTGTAAATTGGGGTGGTGGGTGCGGCTGTTTTGAGAGTTTTTCCCCACTCGAGATCAGAATGGCTTTAAATAGAAATGTAACAAACGTTTGAAGCGAGAGCAGTTGCACCGAGTTTAAAAAGTTAGTCAAGAAAAATGCCATTCTATTTTGAGACCAGTCTATCTAAGAAACTATTCGACTTATTTTTCTTCGAAAAAGTCAAGCCAAACACGGACTCAAAATATCTCAAATTAACGAGCAACCTAGAGCAAGGCAAAATTTTCCACGCTGAAAACACTCAGCTTCGATGCAAGCGGAATATTTTTCTCGCAATAATTGCTGTATTCGGCTTCCTTGTTGAGGGGAAGATTTTTTACTTGAAGAAGATAGCTCAACTTGAGTGGCTTTTGTGAGACTTAAAATCTTTTGTACTTTTTTTCTACGGCTGCTTGAATGTGTCCTACATTATTACATAGTTTTCTTATACTACCTCACCTCGCCTTTCACTCCACCCTCACTTTCCGCACCCGCACCCGCAGGTGCAGATCTGCACCCTGTGCGTGAGCATCTCCTTATCCGCCAGCGTGGCCCTCGCCTGCCTGTTCACCCCGAAACTGTACGTGATCTACTTTCACCCGGAGAAGAATGTCCGCCGGCTGACGCTGAACTCGGGCCACCATCGGAAGCACGCCTCCAGCAGCGGAAGCTGCGGCAATCACAGTAAGACTCGGAAATTTGAAAGCCAACCATTTTTTACCTAATTCTGAAAACTAAATAAGTGCAGCTTAAAAATTTCCCTCTGAATTGGTAGCTTTGGCTTATCCAGGATTCAGGAGTAAAGTAGTCGTAAAATGTCCATTCCGGTGACTCCTGAGCACACACATACGCAGGATGAACAGCGGTCCTGACTTTCTCATTGTCAAATAGTCTACACTGTACATATTCTGTGCCGTAAGGGGTTGGCCCTAACGGGTGTCCATCGTACCAAGGGGCTTTAACAACAAGAGACTTTAGCACCAAGGGGCGCCAGCACCAAGGGGCGCCAGCACCAATGGACGCCAGCACCAATGGACGCCAGCACCAATGGACGCCAGCACCAATGGACGCCAGCACCAATGGACGCCAGCACCAATGGACGCCAGCACCAATGGACGCCAGCACCAATGGACGCCAGCACCAATGGACGCCAGCGTGCACAACGTAATCTGCCTCAGACCAAAACACATATTGGCTTTGATTGATCTTTGGAATTCTAGAAAGTTTAAACAATTGCTGACGTCGCAAAAAACGCGCCTCTTTATTATCCTTCATAAATCAAATGCATAAATCTAAAAGCTCTCGCAAATTCCGCTCGGCAGAGAGCGGCTCCCTGGATTCGAGCTCCACCAACCGGCTGCCACCGCAGCTGTACCGCTGCGCGGACAAGCTCACCAGCTGGGAGACCACCGCCTCAGTGTCCAGCCCCGTCGCCGCTGCGACGAAAGCGGCAGCAGCAGCAGCCGACACAGCCGATTCCGTTCGACGCGCTGAAGACGATGACAGCAGCAGCGCCTGCGACAGCATCGAGATGCGCAATCTGCAGCACTCGTCTGGCGGAAACTTGGCCGATCACCAGCAAGAAGTGGACTGCCTGGTGAACCAGGAGGCCTTCTCCTGCTGCTCCGATGACTCCGACGGATTCGTGTTTGAAGACGGCTTCGTTTGATCAGCAAACTGCACTTACGCTCGTATTGGTACATTTCAATAGCTTATAGCTAATCATGCAGTTATCAGATATTTTCATTCCACTCGGTGTCCAAAAGCTTTTCCAATAGATATGCGCTTTACGAGAATTAAAAAATATAAAATTAAAAAATTCACCGCGAAGTTTTCCGCGAAACTGATGCAGTCCAACGTATAGTCCTATTGGGACGCCAATAATTTCCGGTTTGAGGAAACGAAACTTCTTCTAAGAAATTTCTTCTTTTCAATTCTGACAATTGCTTTCTGCTCATTTTACTTTTAGTAGTAAAACAAACGTGTTTGAATATAAATTTTGACAATTTTAAATAATCAGCGCTAATTTCGGAAAATAGAAAACCAGCTGGCTGTGCACAATATTTTTTTTATTTTTTTACATATGTGACATAATGACATGAAGAAGTAATGCTATGCTTATGAAACAACAAAATAGAAAAAGCAATGCAAATTATTACAACAATTAATTAAGGAAGCGGTTTAAGAGCAGGAAAGTTACATAAGAAGGAGAGCTTTTTGAGTTTGAACTTTAAAAGTCGAATTGTTCCAGATTTCATTTGAAATAAATAATTTATTATAGGAATTAGGGCTTTAAGATTACAGCTCTTTTGATTTTCTTTTGATCTCTCTATAAAAAATAATTCAGAAAAATAATGAATACTTTTTTAGTCTAATTAACACGAGAACTACCAAGGGGGAACTCCCCCTTGATAATGCTTGATAATGCTTTGCTGTGCACCTTCTCAAACAAGAATCAAGTCTCCAAGCCTCCGGAACGTCGAGATATTCAACGATACTGCCAGAAGGTCGGATATGTCCCATAAGCGCCAGTGTATTCAGTACACCTTCAGTGCAGTCTTGCCAGGCCTCCAAATTCTACATGTGTCTGCATCAGCTCTGACTTCGTTGGTCACTGGCCAGCTGGCCTTCACCCACGCGGAGCTTCTGGACCTTCAAAAGGAGGCACCAGGTGACTATGGACACCCTGATGCGAATTTCTCGAGTATCGCTGATGAAGCCTCGACAATGGGCAAATCACAACTGCTGGACATCCTCAGCTGGTCTCTCAAGCATTCGTTATAACCCCGACGCCGTCGGCACCTTCAAAAGATGGCACCAGGTGACTATGGAGATCCTGATGCAACTCTGTCAGATTTTTATTAAGCTTCAATAACGGGGCAAAACTCAACTGCCAGGTCTCTGAAGCCACCTGTTGAAGGTCCAGAAGCTCCGCCTGGGTGAAAGCCAGTGACCAACGAAGTCAGAGCTGACGCGCAGTGCTGATTGGCACACAGGAGTGTACTGAATACACTGGCGCTCATGGGAAATATCCGACCTTCCGGCAGAATCGTTGAATATCTCGACGGTCCGGAGGGCTGGCGGCTTGGCTCTTGTTTGAGAAGGTGCGCAAAAAATTTAGCCCGTGTTCTTGAATTTCGTGTGCCTGCGTGCAGACGTACAAATTTAAACAAATGATAAATTAATGATTTATACTAAAAAACTAATTTAGTCTAACTTGTAATTTCTAATACTATATTCAGATATTAAGACTAATATTAAAAAACAAACTATATAAACCAACTAACTAATTAATATAAAAAACAACTTCAACTCCAGTTAAGTACGATCAAGAATATAAATTCAAACAAATTAGTTATTAGTCTTGAGTAACAAAAGTCTTTATCAAAATATGGTTTATCAATTTGACGATATGCTAAGATCCAAAAACCCAGGCGCGATCTACAACAAAACATTTTTTCTATGCCACGAAAAAAGTCAACCATCACGGAAAATATAAAAATGCAAATAACTATAAGACGTTTGGAGGCCGACAAGGTTTCTTTCTACTCACACGCTTCATTGGCCAGCTGATGGAAATGCAGTCGCTGCAGTTGACCCGTCTCTCTAGCGTCAAGTAAGTCACTTTAAAGGCCTCTTCAAAGAACGCCCGACTCCTGCAACTTAAATACTCGCAAATTGAAAAAAATGATTGATTTACTGAATTGAATTTTAGAAAGTGTCAAATATTTGCGTCCTCACCCAGATTTGGTGGAAAAGATTGTCGGAAAAAAACGATGTCAAGCAGTTTGCTGTTGAATCCGTTGCTAAGGACGCTAACCTCAGCCTTAAGCCGGTCATTTGTAGTTTCGTGCCGGACGTCGGGTGATTTCACGAGTAAAATGTGCTGGAGGAACAGCAGTTGGAAGCATCAAAAGTGAGTAGGCACAGAATTTATGCAGACTCCCAAACCTTATTCAAACTGACCGTACCTTCCTCAGTTCGTGCACGTCGCTAACGAAGACAACGCGCTCTCTTTTGATATCGTTGAAGCACGAGAAGTGGACTTTTACTTGACCTTTTTGAATTCCTAAAAAGTTTAAAATATTTTACCTGCAATTTTAAGTCAATTTTGAGAGTGCCTGGCCTAAAACAAATAGCGACGTTCGATCGTTTCGTAGAATAGATTATTCTCGTACAAATACCCTCGTTGGGTCTAAAACATTTGGAACTTTGAACATAGTGCTACCATTTCTACTAAAACTTTTCAAGACACTAACTGCCCCGTCCATCTACTACTAGTGGTCCTTGATCAGACCTGCGGTGGAGGCCTTAGTGTGGATGGCGATCGTGCAGCCGCCATCCATTGGCGCTTCCGCCGGATTCAACGCGATGACGTCAATGTTCTTCTTTTCCTCTAAAACACACATTTGTGGAATCATTCTGTACATGAACAGAACAACATGAGTCGATCAGAGTATCACAGAAACTCACTGTCACTGACGATCTTGTCACTAAACACTGTGCTAAGCAGCCATTCTCGATAGAAAATATCGCAATAGGTGAGCGAGAATGCCAGACGAATCTGAGCCAAGTTGGTCTGGGTGTACTGAGCTGACGGCCCTGTAGGACAATCGCTGGGGGTCGGCACATCCCTGAGTCTGGCTTCCATGGCTTTCTCCATGCTCGCTTTGTTCTTCTTTGGCACACAGATCACGGACAGCCTGTCGAAGCTGAAAAATTCAAGTGCGTGGGAAACTTCGAGCATGCCTGCAAATCACTATAAGCAACCCTGTACAACTAAACTGGAGCGACTCTTCCTAGGAAGCCTCAATGTTCAATTCGCTTCACTCCTTAGGAACAAAGCGAGGAGCGTAGCGAACATAGAGGCATCCTTGACTCTTTGCAAATAGTTTCTTCACTCTAATAGATAAACAACATTTCATTTTAAGTAGAGGCGGGTTGACAGTATATACTAATGCTGATATTGCCAATGAAATGCTAATTCACGACCGTAGATAGGCTATAACTGACAACAAATTTCATCGTTTCCGAGTCAGTATAAAAAATATTTCTCTCGAACGAGTTTGTCTATGGTAAAATCCTATTTCCCAAGCGTAAATGAAAAAAGCTGATCTTTGCGAAATCTGTTTGTTGTTAAATAGGGCTAGCAGCTAAAGCTTGGCGTGCTCTTGAAGAGGCTGGGTGTACCAACTTTTATTATTTTCACGGCTTGACTCATCGTCAGTCCAGCTTGGTGTACTTGCGGGCGCAAAACTACCCCCCCCCCTCAGACAGGGTCGACCGTGGGCTTCCAAGCTCAACCAGATCAGCACGAACTCCCTAACATGTATTATACATGAGGGCAGCGAACATTTGATCTCACTCCAACGTGCTAAAGTGAGAGCCAGTCGACAAGCGGTAAACGCACTTCTAGGCTTAGGATCCCCAGAGGCATGATGCCTTTCCAGGCGGTCCATTTACCAGATAGGTTCATCTAGCTCATAGGCAGCTGATCTACCTAAATCAGCGGTCATCTACCTGAAAAACGGGCAATTGAGTCTCTGGCAGGGACACACTAGAAACTTCAGGGCGAAAACTGTTCCTGTCCCTGAAATCTGTTCAGGGAGCACGATTTTGCAGTGGAAACCAGCCCTCCCGTGGCCCAGTCGCTCCTCGTGCCACTCACCAGATGTCCCAAACTGCTTTACCATCCAATGCATCAACAGGCTTCTTCAGCTGGAAATATCCGTTACTGCAGTGGTCTCCGTGCAGGTAGTACGGATGAGGAGCATTCTCCTCGGCGCTCACGGTGCACACAGTCAGCTGCAGCTGCGAGTGCACAGCTGGGTCGATGTCGCTGACGCGAACTCTCATGAAGCTCTTGTTGCCATCGGTGGAGCTCCTGCCGAGCAGCAGGCCACCAACTCTGCCGCTGTCCTTCTCGATCTCCGACTCGTAGCGAAATCGGTGATACAGAGCCGGCTGCTCCTCGATGGTCAGCGAAGGCGGCTGCAACTCAGCAATGTAGAGGTGCTCAGCAATTCCAGTGTTGACGGGGGGTCCGAGAGGCCCGGAAAAGGTCGATTGATACTAGAAACGTTCATAGAGCAGTTGTTGTGGTTTTTCATGCACGCTTTGCTAATTTCACATTTTAATTTTTTAGCTTTGTGAAATAATCCACTAATTATAATGCGCTCTGGATGAGGCTTCCATTCTTGAACCAGCTTCCACTACAGGTCTGCCTGCTTCCACTAAGTTAGAAATATATTGAATACTACTTCTTTTCTGCTCTTTTCTGTGAAAAAACGCAAATGTAAGGCCAGCAGCAATAACACTGCTTTTGCTGTACGAGATTCCTAACTGACGCTGTTTCTAAAAATAGCTCAGTGCAGTCCCTGTGTGTTCATTTTAAAGCGCTTTTTTGGCACGGCCAGGGAATTTCCGGGGATTTACTCTCTGCATATTACAAGGAACTTGCAGCTAACTAATGTTTTTAACTTAGATGTCTTTTGTCAACCTAAACCAAAATAAGTAAGTTTCATTTCTGATTCCTTACCGAAAAATCAATTTGTATTATCTACAAGAGTCAAGTTAAAACATTACTTTTTGCTCCGGCCCTGCTTTAGATTCAACCACAGGGACACCAGGGCGGTGACCATGGCCCTTTCAGGCCATGGCTCCTTTGCCGGGCCTCTTTATCTGCAGGGAATAGCGATCTGCCTCTCCGGTGTTGAGCATGCGGAGCACTTCATCTGTGAATGCCCCGTCTTTACTCAGGACAGTCTCCCCTACCTCGGCCAAACCCGGACCTCTCCGACGTTTTCAGGCCCGAGAATCTCTGCCAGCTTGTCCGCTACCCAAGTGCTACCGGGCGAGCGACAATCCACCTCCTGGTCTCTCCAGAGGGGGACCGCGCTGCGGGCACCGGCACCACCTGTGGTTGCCAGGAGCCAGCAGAATGGGCTGCAACGCCTCCCCGCTGTATCCGGCCTCCCGGAGCCCCCAATGCCCGGAGCTATGTCAAGTTACTTAAAGCTTTCAACTTTTAACTTCAGTTAATAGCTTTCAACAGTTTACTGGAAATATTAATTTTTTTAGATTTACACAGAGCTACATAAGATTTACACCTGTAAAAAATTTAAAAACTTCATTAAAAAACGTCTTCAAAACCAGTTTTAAATGAAAACTTTTGCCAAGAAATCAAAATGAATGAGAAGCAAGCAATACTTACGTTTGTCCACTGGGCCATTGATTATTTATCAAAGCAAACAACAAGGACTTACTAGAATATAACGAAGTGTTCCTAGTGGTCCTTTACAAACAAATTTTCCTAAACGATCCGATTCACTAGTGTCCATCTCCATGCTAAAATATAATAATATAACGGATTTTAATCCGTGGTTGGACCACGGTAAATCCGGGGGAATTCTCGTGGACAAAAGTTGTACGGAGAGACAGAGACGGGGAGAGAGAGAGAGAGAGAGAGACAAAAAGCTGACATATGTACACCATCAAAGTAGGTTCCAGCAAAGTCGATTCACTAATGTCCATCTCCATGCTAAAATAAAATAATACGAGTAAAACGAATTTTAATCCGTGGTTGGACCACGGTAAATCCGGGGGAATTCTCGTGAACAAAAGTTGTACGGAGCGACAGACAGAGAGAGAGAGAGACAGGCAAAAAGCGGACACCCGATATGTACACACGAAAGTAGCTTCCCGACAGAAATAGCACTGTACAGTACAGTATACAGATGCACAGATCAGGGGCTGTTTGTACATATGGAGTTGTGCTTTGAACAGCGGGGAAAGAAAGAAAGCACGACAAGTAGTAGCTGGAAGCAAAACTTTTAGGTGAACCAAAACTTGCAGACGAATCTATTGTACGGTGGAGGAAAAAGTAAAAGAAAAAAACTGAGCAGCAAACAAGACATCTAGATAGGCTGACTCACGTACCCCACCAAAGCCAGCCACTTCAACCCGGCAGTTTAAACGCCTTTTCCACCAACACAGTGGCAATGGAAACAATATATTTAACTCATACTAAATTAGTATATTATTAAATACTAAATAAACTTCGCTTATTCGAAACCAAAATCCTATGCATCATTTTTTCATAGACGCTTGTACATGTACGATCCATGTATAGAGGCTTTGAATATCAGACTTGAGTCATAATGTTCATAATCAAAGACTGTCTTGAATTAAAGTCAACGCTTATATTTAAGAGCTTGACGTCAGCTGCTTACGTCATCATTATCGTCGCAGGCTCTTCAGAGAAGTTCGGGATTCTGGCAGAAAAACAATACAGAGGCTCTCGCTTTTGAATCCGTCGCTTTGGACAGTGACCTCGCATTTCATCCGGTCCTTGAAACCTGAACTCCTCACATCGGGCGTCCTCACTAGCAAGAGGTGCTGGAAGCAAATTAATTTTACTATTAAAAGTGCTCCTGTAATGCAGAACATATAAAAGGGTTTGCGTTTACCTTCTTAACTACCTCGACGTCCGCCACGAACTCAGTTTGGCTTCCAGTGGCTCTATTGGTAACTGCAAAATGCACCTTTATGTTACTCCTACAAATGCCTGCAATAGAAGCATTTTAGTTTGAAGGATCAACATTAAATTCAATGTAAAAGTAGCTGAAATATCTTGGATAGCTTCGAAACAAGGCGCACCTGTTGTAGGGGTGGCGGTGTGGATCGCCAGCATGCTGCCATCCCCCATTAGTACTTCCGTTGGATTCAGACAATCGACCTCAATTCTCTTTTTTAGATCTGAAATTATTTCGAGATATTAATAAAAAATCATCAACTGAGGGTTGAAGACAGAATCGAGAAACTCACTTTCACCGACAATCGGGTCGCTGAACACCGTACTCAGATGCCATTCTCTACCGAAGACATCGCTGAATGAGAGCGAGAACGCCAGACGAATGCGATCCAAGTTTTGGCTGATGTATTGAGTTGATGAGGCTGTGGGACCTGAACAGCACAAAGTTGCAAGCAAAAATTTCTCTTTGATCAGAAACTCTACGAACATCCTTATGTGACGTGGCACAAAAAAGTGGAGGGTCGAGCCTCGCACAGGAAGACCGAGACCGAGGCTTGTCTGCTTTCGTCAGTCAGCAATAGTCAAACCCCGTCATCTCCCACCACTCTTAGAGAGCACAGACGTTTCTTTAATGCTGCCATTTCTTTTATGGCGACCAAAGATCATGTATACACAAGATGGGCCACAAGGGAATTTAAGATCTATGATGGCGAAATTTTTCACACTATGTTAGAGATTTTACGATTCAAATCTTTATTTAGCTACTTTTCACAGTAATCTAAATTGAAATATTTAGTTGATAATTAGGAATGCCAAGAGCAGACCAAAAATCAGCCAAAAAGGACTTCCGATTTCTTAATTTACACACAGTCTTAACGAAAGGGAGGCCAAACGAGCAACACTGTCAAATTTTCAAAGTTTATAAAAGGAATAAATGGTGTCACGACGCAAAAAGATTTTTTGATTTTCAAGTTATAAGCGTACTCAATCTGCATCCGTGAGATAGAAGCTTGCATGGTACCCATGATTCGCTCGTACATGTAAAATTGATTCCTCAGCTAAATAATCAATGCAAGTAGGTAAAAAAGCTCACAATCTCTATGCTGTGGAAAGCTTCTGCGTCTGTCTTCCAGGCTTTTCTCGATTTCCATTTTCCTTAACTTTGGCACGCAGATGACGGCCAGTCTGTCAAAGCTGGATGAGAAATAAGAAATCGTTTTCGTTTTTTTTTGTTTAAATTGAAACTACCAGAATTGCTAAAATAAAAGCGACTATACAACTACTTTACGAAAACCCTAATTAGAAGCTTGTTGTTAGCTTAATTTATTTACTCACGCGATCTCCCATTCACCACCAGAATCTCCCGATGCATCAACAGACTTATTCAGCTGGAAATATCCGCTGCTGCAGTGGTCTCCGTGCAGGTAGTACGGATGAGGAGCCTTCTCCTCGGCGCTCACGGTGCACACAGTCAGCTGCAGCTGCGAGTGCACAGCTGGGTCGATGTCGCTGACGCGAACTCTCACGAAGCTCTTGTTGCCATCGGTGGAGCTCCTGCCGAGCAGCAGGCCGCCAACTCTGCCGCTGTCCATACGGATATCCGACTCGTAGCGATATCGGTAGAACCGAGCCGGCTGCTCCTCGATGGTCAGCGTCGGCGGCTGCAGCTCCTTCAGGCTGAGGATCTGGGGCTCCTCTTGAAGCAGAAAGTCTCTGCCAATCACCTGGGTCGTCGTTGCCTTCAAAACGAGTAGAGGCTGGCTTGAACTTTCCATTTTTACATCTCGAAACGTCAGCATTGATCGATGCGTTTCAGCGGCATTAAAAAGTAATCTTGCCTACTTGTTACTGACGATGATGCCGAAGGCATTGTACCAGGGTGCACGCAACACTCCAGCAAATATTAATGACATTATCACTGGTAACTCTATCTAATCGTCCCTTCAAATATACATCACATGGTGGCACAGCTACAGCTACATGTAAGTTATAAATCCTGATAATTAAGTAGCTGAAGGCCTGTCATGAGTAAGAGTACATTTTTGAATTTTTGAATTTCATAAACCCTAGCCTAGAACAGTTATGCAATATCGAGTCGAAAAAGAGGTCTGGATAATGCATGACCTGTCTTAGATCACATGAAACAATTAGCTAGCTCTTGGCCAGGTGGAGTATCAACCTGGAAATTGGTTGATCCAGCTATTATATTGGCAGGAAGCAACTCACCATCTTGTCTGTAAATTTCAATAAGAAACAAATTCAATAGATTTCAAGAGCAGTTGATCTTGATAGTCAGGATAAGGTACCAAAATGCATTTTATGCCAGCAGGGCGAAGTACCTTGTACGATTGTGCAGTGTAGTGGCCGTAGGAGCGCACCCCACTGCGAGCCTTTCACGAACGCTCGTAGCAAACATTGTCCCTTCTTTCAACTTCTATAAATAAATTTGACGTAAGAATTAAATTCTGGTGTGCACAACAAGTGCCGAAGCAACGAACATAATCGCGGCGCAGACGGGCAGACGACCACGTTCGCACGCTGCCAGCGGTTCACCTACCTCGGCGGTCTTGTGCCCCACGTGAAAGAGGACCTCCGACGGCGCAGAGGACTTGCCTGGGCGGCCTTCCGTTCGATTTGGGTCGTCCTCCAGTCCGAAGCGCTGCCCGACCGCCAGAGAGCTCGGCTGTGGCCTGGCGGTGGTCGAAACCGTCCTGCATACTAAGCCGAGACGTGGACGCTGACGGCTACGCTAATCACAGCTGCTACGCGCGGCCTTTCGAGCTGTCGAGAGCGTCGGGAAAGAGGCTCTGTACCTCTGTACAGCTTATAGAATTTCGAGTGCAATTTACAGGTGGATTCTGGGCAGCTGCAGCGCCCGTCCATCATCCATCATCCATCATCATCGGCAACTTCAACTTGCGGGCCACGTGATCCAGTCCGAGGGCTACTGCCCCCAACCTGTTCAGGACGCCTTGCTGCACATCTTGCAGGGCCCGTTCAGGCAGGCTCAGGCCCAAACCCGCCGATACATGAACGTGGACTGCCTGCTGTGCGACGCAGGGGCACCCGACACTGCCAACGGGGCGGACTTTCGAATTCCGCTCTCAAGCTCTGCGGCGCGCCATCTGACGCACCCTCACTGTGACCTTACATGCGGGGCCGCGAATTTATCTCCATCAGCATCACTATTGGAATTATCCCTGCATCACCACAGGGATCTCCATCAGCATCACCATTGGAATTAACCCTGCATCACCACAGGGATCTCCATCAGCATCACCATTGGAATTAACCCTGCATCACTATTGGGATCTCTTTTTTGCCGAAAAAGAAATTAAACCGAAATTCACTCGAACTTTATTGAAGGATCGATTGATTGATTGATCGAACTTGATTGATTTACCACTACTTGATTGATTGAAGGATTGAAGGAAATCCTGGCTATAAGATTTGTGTTGGGTAGTGGTAAATAAGCCTGTCATAAAACAGAAGAAGGATTGATTTTTCGTGATAGTGCTTTCTTTAGAAAATCGGCACAATCGAACGCACGATGGTCAAAGTTACGATCAAATTAATACACGAGCCATTGATACATGAGTCATGCAGAAAATCTTTAGGCAGAAAGAACATCTCCGTGATTTCGAACCAGTGCAAAATAATATTATAATAAGAATATTCAAAACCTGTTTATTAACTATTAAAAAAAATTTAAGGCTAAAAGCCTACTGAGAAATAAAACACTTTTTTCGCAGCTTATAGAATTTCGAGTGCAATTTACAGGTGGATTCTGGGCAGTTGCACAAAGCTTCAGCTCATTAGCTGTGTCAAATTGGCCGCGCTCTCTTCACAGCAGTTCCGGATTCTGCAACAATCCAAAAGTGTGTTGAAAAATAAATTTTAAAACTCGCAAAGGAAAAACTAAATGTTTGTAACTTTGAAACTTTCTTAAAAACATAACGTACGTGGAGGTGTTCCGGTGTTCCACTTAAAGCTGTTGGGCAGATCTCTTAGAAACACAATGCTCCGCTCCTCACTCTTCCATTCATGGCTATGGACAACAACCGAACATTTCTGCCGTTCACTTTCACTGACAGTTGCGTGCCTCAGATCGGGAGTCCTCACAAGCAGTAGATGCTGGAAATTAAACGTGTCAAAAGGAATTAAAATTACACAACTTAAGCAACGAATGAACACTAGCTACATCTTCATAAAATAGTCCTTTCTGTAATACCTAGATACGGGTAAAGATAAGCATATCACCTTTTTAACTTCAACGAGATCGACAACGAACTCAGTTCGGTTTCCCGTGGCTTCATTGATGACAGCGAAATGTACCTTTATGTCTTTCTTCTGAATGCCTGAAATTCGAACAGTAGGAATCACGGTATTTATTTTGTGCGAGAATTTCAGCAGAAAATTAGTTATTAAATAGTGTTGAAACCGAGCGCACCTGTTGTAGGGGTGCTGGTGTGGATCGCCAACATGCTGCCGCCCTCCTTTGGCACTTCCGCTGGGTTCACACAATCGACCTGAATAAGCTTTAATTCCTCTAAAAATTGTGAAACACATTAAAGAATTACAATTATTGACTGACAGTTCAGAACGAAAATGAGAAACTCACTCTCACTGACGATCGGGTCGCTGAACACCGTGCTCAGCTGCCCTTCTCTACCAAAGAAATCGACGAATGAGAGCGAGAACGCCAGTCGAATGCGACCCCAGTTTTGGGTTGTGTATTGAGTTGATGGAGCTGTGGGACCTGAAACAGCGCCAAGTTTGTACGTCAGCTTCAATAAATTGGACTTCAACGGCGAAAACGAGACGATATGAAAAGATAAATGCTCACAATCTGGAAGCCGAGGAACATTTCTGCGTCTGGCTTCCATGCGCCGTCTTCGATGTCTTTCTTAGTCTTCCTTATGACACAAATGACAGCCAGTCTCTCAAAGCTGAAGAGTCAACCATGCATTATCACTACTTTAATTCGAAAATAAAACTCTCACTGTACGATCAAATCTGACAATTAATAAATTAAATATTGTCGCCATCAAATATTGAATTGACCTTTCATGTGTCAGCCATGAATTTTTACTCACGTAATCTCCCATTCTCCACCAGAATCTCTCAATGCGTCAACAGACTTATTCAGCTGGAAATATCCGTTGCTGCAGTGGTCTCCGTGCAGGTAGTACGGATGAGGAGCCTTCTCCTCGGCGCTCACGGTGCACACAGTCAGCTGCAGCTGCGAGTGCACAGCTGGGTCGATGCCGCTGACGCGAACTCTCATGAAGCTCTTGTTGCCATCGGTGGAGCTCCTGCCGAGCAGCAGGCGGCCAAGGTGGTAGCTTGCTTGCTGAGACTCGTAGCGAAATCCGTAGAACCGAGCCGGCTGCTCCTCGATGGTCAGCGACGGCGGCGGCGGCTCTTTCAGGCTGAGGATCTGGGGCTCCGCTTGAAGCAGAAAGTCTCTGCCATTCACCTGAGTTTCGTCTGAAGCTGCTACAGATCCAGAATATTCGCAGTACTCCACTTCACTTGCTACGATTTCATTTAGAAGCTAAAATCGAATCGGTAAGATCGGAAAGAGTGTTGTTTTTCGACCAGGGTAATAACCCACCTTTATTAAAATTTACAGCAAAACTTCTATTTTTACGTGGTGGCAATATTTAACAGAGCCAAAGTTGCAGATAAGATGGCTTGATCTAATGGATTGCCTTCTTAAAAAGAACTGATGCCCGGCATTGCGCCAGGGTACCAAAAACCCTCCTGTGTACATTTATTACCATGATAGCTCTATCTAATCGTCCTTTCAAATGCATATACGTACAAAGTACATCGCATGGTGGCACAGCAAAGCTATAAATCCTGATAATTCAATAGCTGAAGGCCTGTCACAAGTGTGCGAAGGAGGATCAGTGTACCCTTTGACAGTGTGAAGCTTCTGAATTCCAGTAACCCTAGAAAATGTCAAGCTTTTTCATGTAGCAAATGAGGTCTGGATAACGCATGACCTTGTCTTAGGAAATCACATGAAATAATTAGCTAGCTCTTGGGCAGGAGAAGTATCAACTTGGAAAAGTTTCTTTAAAATTTTTAAAGCTATTAGTTTGGCAGGAAGCAACTCACCATTTTAGGCTCGTAAATTTTAAGTTTGGCTTTGATAGTTAGGATAAGGTACCAAAGATGAATCTTTATGCCCTCAAGGCGAAGTAAGTACCTTGTACCATTGAATGTACGAGTGTGAATGTGCAGTGTAGTGGCCAGAGCAGTGCGCCACTTCTATAAATAATCTTGACGTAAAAATTGAACAGTGATGTGCAACAAGTGTGCCGTACGTAGGACACTTAATTACGAGACGAGAGAAACAAACATATGTAGAGTGTTTTACCTCCCTCAAAAAAGTGATAAAATTGTTAACGTCCTACTTACATAGTAGTAAGACAAGTAGCATGTATAAAAATATGCGCTGAACCATACATATATTTGAATCAAACAATAGGAAGAGAGAAATCTCGAGCATGCTAATTTTAGAAATCCCCCCATCACGTGTAACCTGCACTTGTCAGCTCAAACCCCAGGTGAGATGCATCATTCAGCCCGGACTCAGGTGAACCAATCAAATGTAACCAAAAATAACTCAAATGCAGTAACCAATCATGCGCTTTTACACTAAACCAATGGAGTAACTTTCTAACCTGCCATGTTTGACAGCAACCAATCCGTGACCCTTTGACATTTAAGAGCATGAACTCAACGACCTCATGCGGGGTCCGATTGCCTATAAATACAAGTGGTCCAGAGCGGACCCGAGCTTCCGATTTTGCCTTCCAGAAGGAAGAAGAAGCTTCGAAGAGGAAGCCTTAGGAGGACTTCCCAATCACCAAGTCAATCGAGACTCGGTCGAGTTGTTGCGGTAAGCCTTGCTCATTTGCGCCCGTTGTTTGAGTCGACTCACTATTGTTATAGTGTTAAGTCTGTTGAGACTCTTGAGTCCATTTGTGACTCCATTGGTTGTACGCTCGTAGTCTCCAGAAGGACTACCCTGATAGATCTTAGAGGACTATCAGTGAATACCGGAGCTATACCTAGGGTGCATTAAGACACCGCTAGAAGGAGAAGGCTTATTTGAAACCGCATTAAGGCGCAGGGATCCCCATTGTTAATACGAAGCTTCTGATTGGTCCAAACGACATATACCGGCCGAAAACGACTTCAGTGGAAGTAAAGGAACGTGGACCTGGTTTATGAAACATAGACGTCTAACGAGTCAAGAAGTCCGAGAACTACAAGAAGATCTCTCAAACCGGAGTCAAGATAAGCAGTACCTTCATTTGATAACTGGGTTGCCTAGCAAAGAAGCTAGACGTGATTGTTCCTTGATTACTGAGAGTCTTGGAAGTAAAGGAACACATCAAATAACCAATTTGTGCATACTTCTTTTATATTTCTTTCATGAAATTCAACACAAAAGCATCATAATTTTTGTAGGAGAGAATTGGTTCTTGGTTGGCTCATGTAAGGTCAATTTTATCAGCAACTCAATACGCAACCGCAGACCATTGCTACTCACATGGAAGATTTTAGGCAGGCAAAAAAACATCTCAATGATTTAGGCAACAATGAGTTCGAAGCTAATCGAACCAGTGAAAAAATATCATACGAGCTAGTGAGAGTATTTATAGCCAGCCCATTTATTGGTTAAAAAATGAAATTCAACAAAGCAATTTTCATGGCTATTCAAATTTCGGAAACTGGTGCAATTTACAGGTGGATTCTGGGCAGTCAAACGAAGCCTTCAGCTCAGCAGCAGTGTCAACTTGACCGCGCTCTCTTCAGAGAAGTCCCAGATTCTGCAAAAACCCGAGAGTTTATTGAGTGAAAGAATAAATATTCGAGCACAAAATGATTAATTTTAGACGTTCTCAAATGCACAAGAACGTACGTGGAGGTATTCCGGGGTTCCCCTTGGAGCTGTTGGCCTGATCTCTTACGAAATTAATGCTGAGCTCTTTACCCTTCCATCCGTGGCTGTGGACAACAACCGAACATTTCTGCCGCTCATTGACAGTTGCAGTGGTGCGCCTCAAATCGGGAGTCCTCAAATGCAGTAGGTGCTGGAGGTCAAAGGTTGTTAAAGCCATTTAAAATTCAGCTACTTCTCGGCCTGACAGCAAATGCACGTGAGGGAATTAAAAGTTACACCACTTAAGGATGGTGCGAAAGCTACATCTTCATAAAATAGTCAGGCCAAAATTTCCCTTCTGTACTACGAGCGTATCTAGATACGGGTGGAGGATAAAAATAAGCATATCACCTTTTTAACAACATCGACATCGACCACGAACTCAGTTCGGTCTCCCGTGGCTTCATTGGTGACAATGAAATGTATCTTTATGTCACTCTTCTGAATGCCTGAAATTCGAACAGTAGGAATCACGGTATTTATTTTGTGTGATAATTTCAGATCAAAAGTTTTTAATACCGTTGAAACCGAGCGCACCTGTTGTAGGGGTGCTGGTGTGGATCGCCAGCATGCTGCCGCCCTCCTTTGGAACTTCCACAGGGTTCAGACAATCGACCTGTATAGTCTTATTTTCCTCTGAAAATGGTGAAACACATTGACTAATGACCATTTTTGACTGAGAGTTCAGAACGAAACTAAGACACTCACTCTCACTGACGATCGGGTCGCTGAACACAGTGCTCAGCTGCCATTCTTTGCCAAAGATATCGCTGAATGAGAGCGAGAACGCCAGTCGAATGCGACCAAAGTTTTTGGTTGTGTATTGAGTTGATGGAGCTGTGAGACCTAAAATAGCGCCAAGTTCGTATGTAAGCCTTCTTAAATTAGACTCCAACAGCAAAAGCGAGGCTTCCATTTTTTTTCTGTTTATAAGGAAAGTAGCAGTTTTTGTAAAGGATCACGAAGAACAAAATGCTCACAATTTGGAAGCTGAGGAACATTTCTGCGTCTGGCTTCCATGCCGTTTTCGATGTCTTTCTTAGTCTTCCTGATGATACAGATGACAGCCAGTCGCTCAAAGCTGAAGAGTCAATCATGCAGTATCACTACTTTAATTCGAAAATAAAACTCTCACTGTACCATCAAATCTGACAATTAATAAATTAAATATTGTCGCCAACAAATATTAAATTGACCTTTCATGTGTCAGCCATGAATTTTTACTCACGCGATCTCCCATTCACCACCAGAATCTCTCAATGAATCAACAGACTTATTCCGCTGGAAATATCCGTTGCTGCAGTGGTCTCCGTGCAGGTAGTACGGATGAGGAGCCTTCTCCTCGGCGCTCACGGTGCACACAGTCAGCTGCAGCTGCGAGTGCACAGCTTGGTCGATGCTGCTTACGCGAACTCTCACGAAGCTCTTGTTGCCATCGGTGGAGCTCCTGCCGAGCAGCAGGCCGCCAACTCTGCTGCTGTCCTTCTCGATCTCCGACTCGTAGCGAAATCGGTAGAACCGAGCCGGCTGCTCCTCGATGGTCAGCGACGGCGGCTGCGGCTCTTTCAGGCTGAGGAGCTGGGGCTCGGCTTGAAGCAGAATGTCTCCTCCAATCACCTGAGTTTCGTCTGAAGCTGTTACAGATCCAGAATATTCGCAGTACTCGACTTCACTTGCTTCGATTTCATTTAGAAGCTAAAATCGCATTGACAATTTCGGAAAGAGTTATTTCACAGAGCGAGAGGTGCAGATAAGATGAATTGATCTAACTGGTGCCTTTTTTAAAAACTAATGAAGACAAAAATATCGTGGGAGTAATGTTACAAAATCCGATCGCACTCGTAGTTACTTCTAGATATTGTATCTATTTTAGCTAAAAACTGGGTTTAGAGTCGTGTGCTCACCGCTTGCGTGCTTGTAGCCGCAATCATTGGGTTCCGGTCAGGCTCATAGGACAACAGATGCTTAGCGTAGCCCCCTGCCAGCTGTTGCTGCCCCAGAGCTGGCGAATGAATCTGCAGCTGCTGCATTGTGACCTGTACATTTAGCCAGGTGGAATTTCAAACAAGTTACGGCTTGCTTGTTTTCTAGGTAGGCGAACTGCTGCCATGGATTAATTTTAGCCGCCTGTACGCCAGTGCATTGGCACACAAAATGCAGTCTTGATGTTACAGGCATCAAGAGCGCAGAATACGCTCTTGAAACTGTCAATGCCTCACTGCAGTCTCTGAACCGCATGTACTCTGAGCATAACTAACTGCATAAAGTCACATCTCAGCATGTATCAAACAGCTCTTCACCTTTTGTTGGTAAAAAAATTGAAAGTAATTTATCGCTGCGCTCCTGGCTTACGACTAACGGGATCCGGAAGCTCGAATCCCCAATCTATTATAAGCAAGCCGACGGGGCCGCTGAGCGCACGGTGCAGATGGTAAAGCGCACTCAAAGCCAGGAACATCAAGACTAATAAAGCTGATTTTATCCAATACTTGTTAAGGATTCTCTTCCATTATCGCATATCATCAACATCAACATCCCATGTGGCAAGAGTTTCGCCGAACTGATGTTTGGCAGACAGCTGCGACTCACAGTCGTCTCACAATATTAACAAGTTGTGCAGAGATAGTCTTGTATCAACCTATTAGCTCGAAACTTTCCAATCAGATTGATTTACTGATGAACCAAAGCCGCATCACCGCTCGGGTTCTCGATGGCGAATCGCTACGCCTAGCAAGCACCAGCCAGCTCCCCCATATCCATTGGAGGATGATGATGATGGAAATGTCCCGGCCGCTGACGTCGAGCCACGTGGACCGGAAAACGAGACATATGCCGGTGATTCACGTGATCCGGATGCGCAACCACCGCGACGTAGCAGCCGACAGAAGAGA
This sequence comes from Macrostomum lignano, assembly GCA_002269645.1. Lineage (NCBI taxonomy): Eukaryota > Metazoa > Platyhelminthes > Macrostomidae > Macrostomum > Macrostomum lignano. The sequence goes on along the minus strand of NIVC01001505.1, from coordinate 201,530 downwards.
GCCCCTACGAGTACTCGCTTCCTTGATTCCTGCAGGCGCTCAACTACTGTCGACTGTCTGTCTACTCTCCCCAATGCGATACCAGCATCCTCCCCTCTGATGCCTGATCCCTCTGATCCCTCTGAAGCCTCACTATTCTAGTTCACAGGTTTGCTATCGAAGGGGAGATGTTTTAGCCGTGAAGGACTACGATTTGCTCGAAAGTCTATTGGCACAAGTTGTTACAGTTGTGGCTGTGTCTCGTTAAAGCTTTATACGTTAAACTGTCAGCCTCTATTAACCTACTAGTTGTAGGCAGCGCCTACTATCGTGTGTGTTGGGGGGTTGTTAGCGGCTGCGCCGCGTGACTCTGCTAGCTCAACCCTTATGCGTACAATATCAAATGTGCATGGTGCGACTTTAGCCACCATTCTGACTCAGCTCAATAATTCAATAAATATACTGATCGCTATTATTCTCACCTGCAAGCTTTCGGAAGCTATCGACTACAACAAGCAGTCTAGCCTCGTTTCACTCACTACACTAGTCTATTTCTTTTCTGGTTAGAATGCCATGCCAGAAAAATAAATGCACGATCGAGCTCGCATTCTCTAAAGTTCGCTCCCTCAATTAGCTGTCACAACAGTTCCTAAGTTTGACCTAGCTATGCTACTTCTACAGAGCTTACAGCTATAAAAGTTCCTATTTAAATTGCCGTTTTTTTCGTCAGTTCTAAAAATAGCCTATGGCAAACTCCGTGGAAATTCCATAGAACTACCGTGGCAAAAACCGTCAAAACAAGGTACTAAGCGAATAGCAAAACTAAACTGAACAGAAATTATCTGAGTTTTGATGTGTTCATCGAATCGGTATTGGATTGGTGATCAGTCTAAAAAACTAATTTTTAGTGCCACTAATAGCCATCAAAAAGTGGAGACAGTGTTTCCATTTTTCGATAGATATTCCTTTTGACTGAAAAAAGCTTTAAAGCGCTGAAAGTGTCGTGTACGAAGTAATGTTAGTACAGTATAGAAGTATGTGAAGTAGAGTAAGGAAGTACTTACATGAATCTGATGCAGCTTCCTCCTTAACTCATTTTTTGCCGTTGAAGCGACAGGTAATACTGCTGTAACTTGCTTCAAAGACACTGAGACGTACATTGTATAGTGAAAATACAAATGTAACTGGCAGTCCCACGGTTTGTCTCTGAAAAATCCATGGAATTTCCCCGGAGAGAACGCACGGGCTTTGCTTAGTGAAACCTATTAGGGTGAACCAAAAGTTCGTGCGTTTTTCTGACTTAAAATAGACAGAATAGGTCGGTAGGTCGACCAGAACGTGGCCGAACTTCGAGGCTCGTGTCGCCACTCGAAAAGCGCTGGTACCACTTCTGTGCTGTTCTGTCCTGAAGAGCATCCTGCCCTTCAGTTTCGCGAATCTTTTGAGCTGCGTCCGTTGCTGTGAAGCCGAGCTTCCAGTAATGTCGCAGAATAGCGAGATTATCGCGACTGGTAGCACTCATTTCAGTAGAGCTGACAGTGACTGGAAATATTTACCAGAATTAAAACATGCGTGGTTTGGTTCGGCAAAATATGCTCTTTCGAATGAGACGTCACTTGATTATGTATGTTGTTCATGAGAGAAATAATAAGCGCCTAAAAATGTGCATACAAAAAGCGCACGGACTTTTGGTTCACCTCATTATATAGTAACTATATTTAGAATTATTGTCACTGATCATTAGGAACTGTCCCAGCATCACCATTTGGATTTCCATCAGCATCACCATTAGGATTAACCCAGCATCACCCACTGGGATTAACCCAGCATCACCCACTGGGATTAACCCAGCATCACCACTGGGATTAACCCAGCATCACCACTGGGATTAACCCAGCATCACCATTTAGATTAACATAGCAGATGATAAAAGGAAGATTTGAAAAAATAATCACAGGCCAGGTAAACCGGTTGACAAGCGGAACTAAGGCAGTTTTTCATCATTTAAACTTTTAAATGGTAGCGACTGCACAACACAAGATAAAAATTCCGATGAAATTTTTTGAAAGAAATTCTGGATCAAAGATTTGCGACACGTACTCGTAATTAGGCCAATATTACAATAGCTTGATATTTCGTGACAGGGCTTTCTCTAGAAATCGGTTAAGTGCCACAGTCGAACGCACGATGGTCAACTTTATACGATCAAATTTATGCGCGAGCCATTGATACCCGACTCATGCAGAATGACTCATGTAGAAAAGTTTTAGGCAGAAGAAAAACAGCTCAAAGATTTTTAGGACAATAAGTTCGATTCTAATCTAACCAAAGCAAATCAATATTATAGTGAGAATATTTAAAGCCAGCTTATTAATTATTTTAAAACAAAAATTTTCAAGGCTAAAATTCTACTGAGAATCAAAACAATTTTTAGAAGCTAATTTCGAGTGCAATTTACTGGTAAATTCTGGGCAGTTGGAAAAGCTTCAGCTCATCAGCAGAGTCAACTTGGCCGCGCTCTCTTCACAGCAGTTCCGGACTCTGCAAAAACACAAAGTGTATTTGAAAATTTATTTAAAAACTCGTGAAGGGAGAAACAAAAGTTTGCCAACTTTAAAACTTTCTTAAAGGTACAAGTACGTACTTGGCGGTGTTCCGGGGTTCCATTTAGAGCTGTTGAACAGACCCAACAAAATGTTGAGCTCCTCACTCTTCCCTCCGTGGCTGTGAACAACAACCGAACATTTCTGACGGTCACCGACAATTGCATTCCTCAAATCGGGAGTTCTAACAAGCAGTAGGTGCTGGAAGTCAAACGTGTCAAAAGCATTCCAACAGTTAGCTGTTTAGAAATATTTAAATGCATGTGAGGACATTTAAAATTATACCAATTTAGGATGGTGCGAACACTACATCCTCATATAATAGTCAGGCGAAATTCTCCTTTCTGTACTGGAATATAGGTATATTACCTTTTTAACTTCTTTGACGTCGGCAACGAACTCAGTTCTCTTTCCCGTGACTTCATTGAGGACTGGGAACATTTTGAAATGTACCTTTAAGTCACTCTTCTGAATGCCTGAAATTCAAATATGAGCGCAGTGCTTCACAACTTATATCTGGTTCCATAAATTCTTAATAGTTTTGAAACCGAGCGCACCTGTTGTAGGGGTGACGGTGTGGATCGCCAGCATGCTGCCGCCCTCCATTGGCACTTCCGCTGGGTTCAGACAATCAACCCGAATAGTCTTCTTTTCCCCTAAAAAATGATGAAACACATTAATTAATAACCAATATAGACTGAGAGTACAGAACGAAACTGAGAAACTCACTCTCACTGACGATCTCGTCGCTGAACACAGTGCTCAGCTGCCCCCCTCTACCGAAGATATCGCTGAATGAGAGCGAGAACGCCAGTCGAATGCGACCAAAGTCTTTGGTTGTGTATTGAGTTGATGGAGCTGTGGGACCTGAAACAGCGCCACGTTTGTATGTAAGCCTTCTTAAATTGGACTCCAACAGCGGAAACGAGACGATATGAAAAGAAAAATGCTCACAATTTGGAAGCTGAGGAACATTTCTGCGTCTGGCTTCCATGCGGTTTTCGATGTCTTTCTTAGTTTTTCTTTGGACACAGATGACAGCCAGTCTCTCAAAGCTGAAGAGTCAATCATGAATTTCCATAACATTTATTACTTTTGCAAATAAAACTATAAATTTCTAGTCTAATCTAGTCTTTAATTCAATCATTAGATATTGCTGCTGAGGAATATTGAACTGGCTGTCCGTATGTCAGCCATGAATGTTTACTCACGCGATCTCCCATTCACCACCAGAATCTCTCAATGCGTCAACAGGCTTCTTCAGCTGGAAATATCCGTTGCTGCAGTGGTCTCCGTGCAGGTAGTACGGATGAGGAGCCTTCTCCTCGGCGCTCACGGTGCACACAGTCAGCTGCAGCTGCGAGTGCACAGCTGGGTCGATGCCGCTGACGCGAACTCTCACGAAGCTCTTGTTGCTATCGGTGGAGCTCCTGCCGAGCAGCAGGCCGCCAACTCTGCTGCTGTCCTTCTCGATCTCCGACTCGTAGCGAAATCGGTAGAACCGAACCGGCTGCTTCTCGATGGTCAGCGAGGGCGGCTGCAGCTCTTTCAGGCTGAGGATCTGGGGCTCGGCTTGAAGCAGAATGTCTCCTCCAATCACCTGAGTTTCGTCTGAAGCTGTTACAGATCCAGAATATTCGCAGTACTCGGCTTCACTTGCTACGATTTCATTTAGAAGCTAAAATCGCATTGGCAATTTCGGAAAGAGTTATTTCACAGAGCGAGAGCTGCAGATAAGATGACTTGATCTAACTGGTGCCTTCTTCAAAAAGCTAATGAAGGCAAAAATATCGTGGAAGTAATGTTACAAGATCCGATCGCACTCGTAGTTACTTCTAGAAATTGTATCTATTTTAGCTAAAAACTGGGTTTAGAGTCGTGTGCTCACCGCTTGCGTGCTTGTAGCCGCAATCATTGGGTTCCGGTCAGGCTCATGAGGCAACAGATGCTTAGCGTAGCCCCCTGCCAGCTGTTGCTGCCCCAGAGCTGGCGAATGAATCTGCAGCTGCTGCATTGTGACCTGTACATTTAGCCAGGTGGAATTTCAAACAAGTTACGGCTTGCTTATTTTTCTAGGTAGGCGAACTGCTGCCATGGATGAATTTTAGCCGCCTGTACGTCAGTGCATTGGCACCCAGAGTGCAGAGAACGTGCAGTCTTTGAATCGCATGTACTCATGAACACAACTGACAGCATTCAGTCATATCTCAGCATGTATCAAACAGCTCTTCATAATTCACTTTTACTTTTTACTTTTAATTTACTTTTACTTTCACATAAAAACTTGTCTGCCTGAACTCTAGCACTGTCCTGACCAGTTTATAAACAAGTGACTGGAACCTTTTTAATGCTGAACTTGGCAGAAAATTCTCGAGCTCCTACATCACATGAATTAGCTAGAAAATTTTGCGCACATAATATTGTAAATAGGTTAAACTTACCCACTTTGGAATTCCAATGCAATCAAATATTTATTAATTGATAGACAGTTGCAAGTTGCAGACAGGTCGAATACAATATGCAGTGAGTTGGTATCCAAGCACTCTGCTGTATTAATGCACTAAAATGATAGTACCTTGTAAAGGCTTTCTAAATTACACTCAATGTGTTGAACAGCTCAACCGAGTGCAGCTTTGCTATTGGCCAGCCAAGGGAAGAGAAGCTTGATTCATACAGACTTGGTCTCTCTCTTTGATGTCTGCTTACAGATTCAACAAGATTTTAGTTTTGATGCTTTCTTGTACTTTTTGAAGGGTGTAATTTTAGCATATACAATAGAGTTTCATTCTACTCTGTAGGTTTACAGCTTCTGCACTGGTTAGTGTAAAGTTTCGTGACTGTATGTGTTTGTGACTGTACATGTTGAAATAATATCTGGCTTTGAGCTCCGGTGCAACACAAACTCGGTGGGCTCTTTTCTAGCGTCTTGTGTATGGTCTGCCTTTGTAGATGGCAAACGCTTTGGTGCACATCGCCTTCTTGTTTGAACCATTTCTTGTCACCGCAGAGCTCGATCTGTCGTAGTCATGGCTCTTTCAGGTGACTCATTTAATTAAGGGGACCATGCAGGTGACTCGTTCAGGTGACTTATTTAGTTTAGGTGACCAGGTGACTTGAACGTTCAGAATATCAGGTGACTCGTTTAGGTAACACATCCCTGAATCATTCCTATGGCAGTCAGATAACTAAAAAAAATATTTTGAGGATTCTAAAGTCCAAACCCTATTTCATACGAGTACTTTGCAGATACTCATAATTTGATTAAATAGGCTAAGGCTGATAAAGCACCTGATTTTATATTGTATAAGTATTATTTGGGGTCAAGTAATTAACAGTAGAGCTACCAAGAGGGGGAATTCCCCCTCCCCTGACAATTTTTTCTGCGCCGTATTGAAGCAACGCTTGCACTGGAAATTTCAGAAAACGGGGTTTCATTTTTGTTGTGCACCTTCTCAAACAAGAATCAAGTCGCCAGCCCTCCGGATCGTCGAGATATTCGACGATTCTGCCAGAAGGTTGGATTTTTCCCATAAGCGCCAGTGTATTCAGTACACCCTCCAATGCAGTCTTGCCAATCCCCCAAATTTCATCAGCACGTCGACCACATGTGTCTGCATCAGCTCTGACAATGAACAACCTGATGCTGATTTCTCGAGTTTCGCTGATCAAGCCTCGACAGTGGGCAAGCCTCAATTGCTGGACATTCTCGAGCACTCTCGAGCATTCCGTCATCACCCGGACGCCGTCGGCACCTTGAACAGATTACACCAGGCGACTGTGGACATGCAGTTGATGCAGTTTATGGACATGGAGCCACCTGCTGAAGGTCCAGAAGCTCTGTCTGGGTGAAGGCCAGTGATCAAGAAAGCCGGAGCTGATGCAAGCACATGTGGTCGACGTGCTGATGAAATTCGGAGGCTTGGCAAGGCTGCACTGAGGCGCTGCTGATTGGCACACAGGGCTGAACTGAATACACTGACAGAATCGTCGAATACACCCACGGTCCGGAGGGCTGGCGACTTACATGTAATTCTTGTTTGAGAAGTTGCGCAACAAAAATTTAGCCCATGTTGCATTCCAGCTTGTGTCATGCCTTTGATGAAGTTTTCCTTTTGGTTGAACAGAACCATTGAAGCTGTAGTAAAATTGAACTGGCGTATGCTTGACTTGGCTTATTTTAGCTTGTATTGGTAAACTCTTATGACTTCATCTTTCCTCGTTAAGATTTTCCAAAGAATCATCATTGGGATCTCTTCCGGGATCATCACTGAGATCTCCTAGAATCTTTATCGGGATCTCCCAGCATCACTAATGTGATCTCTTCCAGCATCATCATTGGGATCTCCCAGCATCATCATTGGGATCTCCCAGCATAATCATTAGGATCTCCCAGCATCATTATTATGATCTCCAAGCATCATCATTATTATCTCCCAGCATCATCATTGGGATCCCCCAGCATCATTATTATGATCCCCCAGCATCTTCATTATGATCTCTCAGTGTTTTCAATGGGATCTCCCAGCATCATCAATGGGATCTCCCAGCATCATTATCATGATCCCCCAGCATCATCATTTTGATCTCTCAGTGTTTTCAATGGGATCTCCCAGCATCATCATTATGATCTCCCAGCATCATCATTATGATCTCCCAGTGTCTTCAATGGGATCTCCAGGATCACTGATGGGGATCTTTCATCATCATCTCAATTGAATTTCTGTAACCCCTTGTTGTCAAAGAAAAGAATCTTTGATTTAAAATTTTAACAACTCCATTTTTATATATTTGTGATATTAGACACGAAGAATTTCCGCACAGAATCTCAAGAAACACCCAGGGCTGCTAAGATAAAAGACCAAACTGGACTTAGACTGTGCAATGCTTTAACGATAAATAAGCATACCGAAAATTCTGGAGCATAACTGATCCGCAATTTTCCAGATTGTTTATAATTAAAAACACGCATGTTATTAACCATGCAATTATACTGACTTCGAATAGCATGCCTGGATGAGTAGTCAGAGTAGAATTAATTAATATTCAGTCACAACTAGAAATCTGCAGAGCAGTTGTTTCAAAATAAATTTATCAAAATTATTCCAGATTGTCAAGTTTGCTGCCTTGGTCTTTTGCGCGAATCTCGAGTGTCTGAAAGCGAGTTTTGGAGTAAATAATATCATCTTTATTAATTTTGATGCTACGAGATATGATGTTATGATGATGCTCGTAGATATTTATCTAATGAACCAGAATCCCAGATTCCCCAATCCCAGCTTCCCCAATCCCAAATTCACCAATCCCAGATTTCCCAATCCCAGATCCCCCAATCCCATATTTCTCAATCCCAGATTTCACAATCCAAGATCCCCCAATCCCAGATTCCCCAATCCCAGATTCCCCAATTCCAGATTCCCCAATCCCAGATTCCCTAATCCCAGATTCACCAATCCCAGATTCCCTAATCCCATATTTCTCAATCCCAGATCCCCCAATTCCAGATTCCCCAATCCCAGACTCCCCAATCCCAAATTCACCAATCCCAGATTCCCTAATCCAAGATCCCCCAATCCCAGATTCCCCAATCCCAGATTCCCCAATTCCAGATTCCCCAATCCCAGATTCCCTAATCCCAGATTCCCCAATCCCAGACTCCCCAATCCCAAATTCACCAATCCCAGATTCCCTAATCCCATATTTCTCAATCCCAGATCCCCCAATTCCAGATTCCCCAATCCCAGATTCCCCAATCCCAGACTCCCCAATCCCAAATTCACCAATCCCAGATTCCCTAATCCCATATTTCTCAATCCCAGATCCCCCAATTCCAGATTCCCCAATCCCAGATTCCCCAATCCCAGACTCCCCAATCCCAGATTCCCCTATTCCAGATTCCCCAATCCCAGATTCCCCAATTCCAGATTCCCCAATCCCGGATTCCCCAATCCCAGATTTCCCAGTCCTATATGCGCCAAATCTCTAATTCCCTATCACAAATTCTCCAAAGCTGGATTTCATGCTCCCCAATTTATTCTAATCCCACATGCCGCATCACCTGCAGAGCCGACATTGCCGCACTCTTTGCCAAAGAAGACAATTTCCAAATCTTCGCTTTCGAACCCGTTGCTTCGAACTGTCAACCGGCATTTCAGCCGGTCATTTCTGGTGATGGAAGTCATGTCCGGCGTTCTCACAACCAGCAGATGCTGCAATTAATCATTTAGAAACGATGAAGGTCATATTATAATCAGACAGCTTATCCGCAAAATATCTCTGAGAAAATAAAACTTGCCTTTTTCAGTTCTACAATCGAACACGAACGAACAAAGTTACGAAGTGAACCCGTCGATTCAGCAGATGCAGATCCGGCACTTGATTGGCCGTGTAATGTTTGCAGATCAACTTTTATGTCGTTTTTGTTGATTCCTGAAGTATTTTTACACTTACTATGTATAAATCTGTTGGTGGGTGCCTGTGCAGTGAGGTGCGTGTCGGTGGAGTGAGGTGGGTGTGGGTGGAGTGAGGTGGGTGTGGGTGGAGTGAGGTGGGTGTGGGTGGAGTGAGGTTGGTGTCGGTGAAGTGAGGTGGGTGTCGGTGGAGTGAGGTGGGTGTCGGTGGAGTGAGGTGGGTGTGGGTGGAGTGAGGTGGGTGTCGGTGGAGTGAGGTGGGTGTCGGTGGAGTGAGGTGGGTGTGGGTGGAGTGAGGTGGGTATCGGTGGAGTGAGGTGGGTGTCTGTGGAGTGAGTTGGTGTTGGTGGAGTGAGGTGGGTGACGGTGGAGTGAGGTGGATGCCGGTGGAGTGAGGTGGGTGCCTGTGGAGTGAGGTGGGTGTCGGTGGAGTGAGGTGTGTGTGAGTGGAGTGAGTTGGTGTTGGTGGAGTGAGGTGGGTGTTAGTGGAGTGAGGTTGGTGTGGGTGGAGTGAGGTTGGTGTGGGTGGAGTGAGGTTGGTGTGGGTGGAGTGAGGTGTCGGTGGAGTGAGGTTGGTTTCGGTGGAGTGAGGTTGATGTCGGTGGAGTGAGTTGGTTTTGGTGGAGTGAGGTGGGTGTCGGTGGAGTGAGGTGGGTGTCGGTGGAGTGAGTTGGGTGCAGGTGTCTTTAGACTGAGATGGGTGCCTTTGGGGAAAGCAGACGTCTGTAGTAAAGTAACCAATCAATAAATCAATCTACCTGTCGTTGGCGTCTTGGTCAGAATGGCCACCAGACTGCCACCAGTCAGGGGCACCTCTGCCGGATTCAAGCGCTCAACCGCGATGGATTTCTTCTGTTCTGAATGGTGAATTTTTCAATTAATAGGTAATAAATTAAATCAGATATTTTGTAAAAACTTTGAAATTTTCCCGTAAGTCTTAGCATATACTTGAACATAGATTCCGAGTTCTACATTCCGAATTCCAGATAACAAGCTCCAGATCCCAAATCTCACATTTAGAAACACAGATCCCGAATCCCAGATCCCGAATCCCAGATCCCGAATCCCAGATCCCGAATCCCAGATCCCGAACCCCAGAATCCCAGATCCCGAACCCCAGAATCCCAGATCCCGAACTTTAGATCTTGCATCCTAAATCTCGAATCCCAGATCCCGAATCCTAAATCTCGAATCCCAGATCCCGAATCCCAGATCCCGAATCCCAGATCCCGAACCCCAGAATCCCAGATCCCGAATCCCAGATCCCGAACCCCAGAATCCCAGATCCCGAACTTTAGATCTTGCATCCCAAATCTCGAATCCCAGATCCCGAATCCTAAATCTCGAATCCCAGATCCCGAACCCCAGATCTTGCATCCCAAATCTTGAATCCCAGTTCCCGAATCCCATATCCTGAATCCCAGATCTCGAATCCCAGATCCTGAATCCAAGATCCCGAATCCAACATATGAGTCCTAGACTTCGAATTCTACGAGCGTAGATACCGAGTCCCAGATCCATAAATCCCAATTACCAAATCCCAAATCCCAAATCACTTAAATTTAACCCCAGACCAGCAATGAGTCACAGACCATCTTGAACTTACTGTCATCATTAATAGGATCACTGTACACCGTGCTCTGCCACCAGTGCATGCCTCTGGTGTCCGTGAATTGCAATGAAATTGCCAGCCGAATCGAACCCATGCTGCGGCTGGTGTATTCCACTTTGGAACTTTCCACTGCTGCACACAAAGTCAAATGCGAGTTTTTAATATAGTAAAAAAAAGTGGCAACATTACTTAAAGTAGTACAATAATAATAGTACTAATAGACTCACCATCAGGCAGACTGGGGACATTTGCGCGCCTCAGCTCCACTGCTCTCTCAATGTCCTTCTGACTTTTCCTGGTCACGCAGATCACGGCCAGGCGGTTGAAGCTGCATTGGTGTTGGGGGGGGGGGTCTTGCGAATGCGATATGTAGCTGATGGCTATGATAGTGCTTCGGGATTGGCTTTGAGATTGGCTTTGAGATTGGCTTTGAGATTGGCTTTGAGATTAGCTTTGAGATTGGCTTTGAGATTGGCTTTGAGATTGGCTTCGGGATTGGCTTTGAGATTGGCCTTGAGATTGGCTTTGAGATTGGCTTTGAGATGATTGGCATTGAGATTGGCTTTGAGATTGTTTTAGGGATTGGCTTTGAGATTGGCTTTGTGATTGGCTTTGAGATTGGCTTTGAGATGATTGGCATTGAGATTGGCTTTGAAATTGTTTTAGGGATTGGCTTTGAGATTGGCTTTGTGATTGGCTTTGAGATTGGCTTTGAGATTAGCTTTGAGATTGGCTTTGAGATTGGCTTTGAGATTGGCTTCGGGATTGGCTTTGAGATTGGCCTTGAGATTGGCTTTGAGATTGGCTTTGAGATGATTGGCATTGAGATTGGCTTTGAGATTGGCTTTGAGATTGGCTTTGTGATTGGCTTTTAGATTGGTTATGTGATTGGCTTTTAGATTGGTTATGTGATTGGCTTTTAGATTGGTTTTGAGATTGGCTTTGAGATTGGCTTTGAGATTGGCTTTAACATTGGCTTTGAGATTGGCTTTGAGATTGGCTTTGAGGTTGGCTTTAACATTGGCTTTGAGATTGGCTTTGAGATTGGCTTTGAGATTGGCTTTGAGATTGGCTTTGAAATTGGCGTTGTGAATTCATCTCAGAGTAACAGCAGATCAAAGGGGGGCCGTAGCCCAGCGGTAGCGCAGCTGCTCTGGTGTGCCAGCGACCCAGGCTCGATTCCAAGTGCAGTCACATTAATTTGGGGCTGAATTGGAAACTCGGCTTGGCTCTGCTCGTGCAATTAACAGCCTTGAGAGCCAACCCCCCAAGGCGCAGTGAAGCGTACATGCCTAACGATAAAATAAAGTTAGGGCCGCTGTACACTCCTGTGTGAGTGTGTGCCTGCGTATCCGCGCGCTTGTATGCCTGCTCAGGGAAGTCGGCGGAATGGGCAGTAATGCCTCTCGCCGGTTGTGTGCCTATGTCGCTTAAAGTGCGCCAGGGTGCACACAACCCCCCTGCATCTAAAAAATGAAAAAAAACAGCAGATCAATGAAGCTCACGTGATCTCCCATTCACTGCCCCCAATAGCTGAGTCCACGGTCTTCTTCAGCTGGAAATATCCGTTGCTGCAGTGGTCTCCGTGCAGGTAGTACGGATGAGGAGCCTTCTCCTCGGCGCTCACGGTGCACACAGTCAGCTGCAGCTGCGAGTGCACAGCTGGGTCGATGTCGCTGACGCGAACTCTCACGAAGCTCTTGTTGCCATCGGTGGAGCTCCTGCCGAGCAGCAGGCCGCCAACTCTGCCGCTGTCCTTCTCGATCTCCGACTCGTAGCGAAATCGGTAGAACCGAGCCGGCTGCTCCTCGATGGTCAGCGACGGCGGCTTCGGCAGCGGCTGAGGCTCGTGCAGAACCAGGATCCGAGGCTGCTCTGGCAGCAGAACGTCCCTGCCAATCAACTGGGTTGTCGTCGCCTGCAGAACGATTTGAGGCTTGATTGAATTTCTGACAGCCAGAAATGCGTTCGCTTCTTTCTAGTTCATGTCTGTAAACAGCTATTTTGACAGTGAATGCGATTCTGTAATTTGCTTATTCCCACTTAATTATCACTTTCCGCCTGGGGACTGGGGACTCCACTGGGGTGAAGAAGACTGCAGGATTCTGACCATAGCTGTTTCGGGCTGGTATAGGTGGATCCCAACAGTGATTCGTGCCATAAAACTGAAGAACACACAAGACCTTACCATGGTAGAGAGTTGCTTTTTTAGAATTAGACCTCAACGCGAAGTAAAAAAGGAACTTGGGGGAACGCTTTGAAATGTATTTTTTAAATGGATTTTTTTTTTTAATGACTTTGCTCAAGTTAAAGTGGCCTGTTGGAATGACAATAAGCCACAAAATATCTGATTCTCTGAATATCTGAATATGTCAAATCATGTGGTCCTAGCTTTACTAAGCTTAGCTAGCAAAAAATTTGGAACCAAAATTTTCCCGGGACATTCCCCGGTTTTCCCGGGGCGCTGCCGCCAGTGCAAGTGTGCAAGCTTGTAGCTTGTAGCCTGTTTCTAAAAATAGAAACAGGCGCACATGTGCATGAGGAGTGGCGGCCCGTACATCCACAAGTGAACTTGGGCTTACGAACGGAAAATCCCTAAGAGTCATTTGATCAAAAGCTAAATGAGCAATTCCTCACAAGAGTTAAGTCCTCAATTTCTCAAAATTAAGACGTCACAAGTTTGAAATCCACAACAGTGAAAATTGTTTTATGTCATTATTCAGCTATGGGATTTGGGAAGCTAAATGATGAAGTTATCGAGAGGATGTGTCTCGAGCGCCACTACATGATTACTCCATGATTAATTTTATCGTAATCCGTAGTGTAGTCGCACCGGAAGAGATCAAATTAAAAATTCATAAATAAGCTATTGCGTACACTGTAGTTTCGGGTGTTTTCTGCTTTCGAGTTGGGATTTAAAAATAGGACATATGTTAGTTCTAAGTCGTGACGCATGACAACAGCTGATCTGTATTGATGTGTATTGAAATCAAATGCGTACATGTAGGAAAGGCATGCTATAAAAAAATCGTTTCAAAACAGATCCCTCAACAAGGTTACCACTTACCTGGTAAAATTAGGGCCATCTACCCACTGAAAATCAGGTAGGACTGAATTTCAGTCTAGTGAGAAGGTGACTGTGAACTTTATGAAAGCATTGACTTTGCATGCCAATCGGCGCTGAGAACAACTATTTGAGCAACGATGATGGCATGACCTTCGACTGCTGGAAGCCGGTGCTCCGCAACGATTCCGGACGTGGAGCCGTCGTCCGAACCACCGGCTGTGTTGACTGCAATGCCAAAAGTCATTTTTGCATCATTTTCAATATGATTAAGCCTCTTTTAAAGATATCCGTTCGGGGTTTAAGCGCCTTGCATGCCTGCTTGTTTGATCAGTCCGATGGAGATACATTTCAGGCTCGTAGGCTAATGTGTTGTCTCATATTGCTTACCTGTCGCTTAAGTATTCATAGCAAAATTGTTCGCGTGAAATGATGCAATAAGCGAGACGAACCCAAGTTAAATATATGCATTGCACTTATCTATCTATCTTGTCTTTAATGAATGTGGCGGATCCACAATTTTTCATTGCCGTAATAGTTTGTAAGTTAATCAAATTCTCTGCCGTTGAAACTGGGGAAGTCAAGTTTCGAGCCTGCAAAGTTGCCAGATGGAATCGATGCTGGTGTTTCAGAGACACTTTACGACTCATCATGCTCAAATTTAGACATTGGACTAATTGACACGGAGTGGTTGTCTCTGGAAGTGTTCAAAGCTCAAATGGATAAAGTGAAACCAAATGAGAAAAAATTCTAGTCTAAAATGTTTGATCGGCTACTGATTTATTCATTAGAAAATGTTCAACTTCTTACGAGTAAAGCGCAAACCAATTAAGGAATAAATTTGTAATCAAACAATACGACTAAAAAGTTGCCTATGAAACACCAGCAATCATCACTGAGCGGTCAGATGCGTATCAGTCAGCACTGCTCAGCGTGAGCAGCCAGCCGACCGCTCCTCAGCCTCACGAAGTCGATGCGGAACCGATCGCCCCACGAGTTCTCCAGCATCAGCAGCGGCAGCCGCAGGGACGACTCGTCGCCTGCCTTGAAGGTTGACGCCGGCAGCTCGACAACTCCGAGGACGTCGACTCGAGTCACCCTCGGGTCCGACACGACGTCGCCGAGCGGACGGCCGGACGACGGCTCGACGGAGTCGTCGCGGAGCACCGGCTTCCAGCAGTCGAAAGTCAAGTCTCCGTCAGCGGCTCCGAGAACAATCCAGCCGACGGGACCGAGGGCCACTGTTGTGGCGGCTGCGCCAGCCGCTGTGGAAGACGCCCCTGCAGCCCCAGCGCCTCCCAGAGCCGCCCCGATGGCCGCTCCCTCAGCCGCGCCGGCAGCGGCCGCGCCAGTCGCAGCGCCGCCAGCGATTCCAGAGGCGGCCGACGCCGCTCCACCAGCGATCGGGCCGCGGCGCCACCCGTGGCGACAACCGCTCCGATGGCAGCAGCAGTGCCGAGAACCATGGCTGTAGCTTGGCTGAAGAACTTTAAATCCTTTTCTGGAAGCTCTGAAGCTGTCTTGAAAGAAATTTTCAACTCACTCTGCCCTATTTATGCTGCTGCTGCTGCCAGTTGTTCCTTGTAGGTCATTCAGCATCGCCACTGCCTTTTTGTAAGTTGTGAAACCTGGCGGAAAAACTCTTCAACTCACTAGGCTACTACATTGTGCACCATTTTTCAGTTTTCAATTTTCGATTATCTAACAATAAGAACAATTGCCAGAATAACACGGTTGTACCTGTTGCTCTGCGAAGTACAAGCTAAGCAGCAATTTTCATTTTCCATTTTTCGTTTTGCAACAAAAGCACAATGGGAGCCCATTGAGGGCTTTTATTGACCTGTTTTGGACTTACAAGGAACCAGAGACAGCATAAATACGAGGCTGCCGGACGGACAATTTTGCAAGACTTCTCAGCCCATAAAGAATCAAGAAGCAAGCAGAGCACAAACTGACCTGCAGCAGCATGCTGATCATCGGAGCACTCAGCGGAGCCTGGCTCACCTCGGGAGCGGCCAGCGCGGCCCTGGTGGGACTGGCGACGGGCGCCGGTCTGGGCGCCGGGGCGCAGCTGGCCGGCTCGGGAGCCGCCGGAGCCGCCGGCGCAGCGGCCGGGGCCGCCTCGGCTGCGGCCATCCTCGGAGCGGCCATCGGAGGCGACGTCTCGTCGGCGGTGGCGGGCGGCGCGGCGTCGCTGCCGGCCTCCTGGGCGGTGGCATCGCCGGCGCTGATGTCGGGCCCGCTCGGTTGGTTGCTGGTCGGCTGCTCGACCGACACCGCCGCAGCCGCCGCAGGTTCAGTCAGCTTCGACTGTTGGAAGCCGCTGGTGCGCGACCTCTCGGCCGAGCCGTCAGCCGGCCGGCTGCTGCGGGACCTCGCCGCCGACCCGAGGATCGCCGAGGTGGCCGTCAGGGCTGTCGGAGCGTCGCCGCAGATCCGCCTGCGCAACGTCTGGGGCGAGGCGTTCGGCCTGCGACTCATCGAGCTGCCTGGCAGTCGGGTGGCGGCGCACGCCGAGCCGTTGCTGGAGTGACTTTCAGACACTTGCTGAGCCATTTTGCTGTGGGACGGTTTGGTCCGCTTCAATTTAAATTATACATCGACTTAATACTTTAATTGGGCTGTCTTTGTTGGCTCATTTTTATTACTCAACCAGGCCCATTGTATTGGATTTTCAGTTAGGCATCAGTTCTGGATCTAACCTGAGATATAAGTAGGTTTAATCTTCTACAATTGCAGCCAAGCGGGTTTAACCATGGTGGCTGCCACTGCCGTTGCTGTCGGAGCCATCGTTGCCACAGGTGGCGCCGCTGCGGCAGCTGGAGCCGGTGCGGCCACTGCTAGCGGAGGAATCGGAGCAGGTGCGTCAGTTGCAGGGGCGTCAGCTGCAGCTTCCACCGCAGGAAGCACGGCTGCTGGCATTGCGAGCGGTGCGCTGACAGGCGCTGCCGCTGCTGGAACTCTTGAAGGAGCGGCCGTAGGGGCCGCTGTGGGAGGCGCTGGCGCTGCCGGCGTGTCCTCGAGTGCAGCTGGCGCAGCCGGGGCTGCCACAGCAGGCGGACTGGCCCTCGGTCCGGTCGGCTGGATCGTTCTCGGAGCCGCTGACGGAGACTTGACTTTCGACTGCTGGAAGCCGGTGCTCCGCGACGACTCCGTCGAGCCGTCGTCCGGCCGTCCGCTCGGCGACGTCGTGTCGGACCCGAGGGTGACTCGAGTCGACGTCCTCGGAGTTGTCGAGCTGCCGGCGTCAACCGTCAAGGGAGGCGACGAGTCGTCCCTGCAGCTGCCGCTGCTGATGCTGGAGAACTCGTGGGGCGATCGGTTCCGCATCAACTTCGTGAGGCTGATGAGCGGTCGGCTGGCTGCTCACGCTGAGCAGTGCTGACTCCACACTTGACTGTCTAAACATCGTACATGATTCATGTATTTTTTTAATTCAACGAATTGCTTGGAGAACAGACTGAAAATCCATTGCTCCGCCTGTAATCTCAACTTATGCCGGTACATGCAGGTCCCACAATGCTTATGTAGATTTTAGATTTAAAAAAAATTAAATTGATTGCACAAAACTCTGAGTCACTAATTTTGAGTAGATAAATATTTTAAATATACTAACAACGAAATTACGAGTGTACATGTCTAAATTAGGAAAAATCAAGACATCAAGACAGCTCTACTTCTGCCCTTGAAGATGTCTTTAATAACAATTTCCGGCTTCAGATAGAATTTCTGTTTCCGTGCATATCACACTACGAGCGTCCTGTATCGAATACGAAAAAAAAGATTGAATAAAAATTGCAGGTGTTTGTCTCTACACATCTGCTAGCTGTTTAATTCTTTTAATTAATTAAAAGACGAAAAATTGCTAATTTATTTTTGAGCTTTTGTGGAAACGAATTTTTGAACCTCCAACTGGGCGATGATTGCGTATTTGTTGAAAACCGTAACTGTTCTTCTCATTGTTGGATAAACTTGGAAAACTGAAAAGTGATGTAATGTACAGCCAAGCTACAGCCGAGCAATAGCCAGGTACAGCCTAGCTACAGCCAGGTACAGCCAAGCTACAGCCAGGTACAGCCAAGCTACAGTCAGGTACAGCCAAGCTACAGTCAGGTACAGCCAAGCTACAGTCAGGTACAGCCAAGCTACAACATCCTACAGCAAGCTACAGCCAATCTACAGCCAAGCTACAGTCAGGTACAGTCAGGTACAGATAAGCTACAGCCAAGCTACAACTAGCTACAGCCAAGCTACAGCAAACTACAGCCAAGCTACAGCTAAGCTACAGCCAGCTACAGCCAAGCTAGAGCAAGCTACAGCCAAGCTAAAGCCAAGCTACAGCCAAGCTACAGCCAAGCTACAGCCAAGCTACAGCCAAGCTACAGCCAAGCTACATCGAAAACTACAAGCTACAGCCAATCTACAGCCAAAGTTACAATCTACAGCCAAGCTACAGCCAGGTACAGCTAAGCTACAGCCAGCTACAGCTACAGGTTTTCGGGTCCCGCGACGGTGATTGCGCATTTCACCGTATTGGCGCTCAACTGCTTTTTTTCACTAGCTAAATGATATAAAGTACCAGCGTAAACAATTTTAATTGTCTGCTTTATGTACTTCAAGTGATTGCTGAACCGCTAAGACAGTCAATATTTGTGATATTGACCAACCCCGCTGCCGGCCTGCCCCACCCCACCTCATTTCTGTCGGGGTATTTAAAGTGCAAAAGCTTTATTCCAACTTTTTGAATATTCGGTAAATTCGCACTGATGTTGGGACAATGACAGAAACCGATCTTACTCACTCCTAAATTAACCCAATGAGCGTCAGAGCACGAGAGCTCAAGGCACCTTCAGCAGTCCTCTGGCCGGATCCACTTCTAACTCTGTACGGAAGATCTCGACCCGTCCCTAAGAAGACAATAGAGTACGAACCTCCAACCCTCTTAGAAATAACGCAGCTCACTCAAGATGCTCTTGAATTCCACAAGTCCGACAGGCAAACGACGGGCCAGGCTGCACTGGAGCGTCAGGCTGCTCTCGATCTTTTGAGTTAATCTGAGCATCTGAGTCTGAGTAGACTCTGCGCACCACCTGTGCCATCAACCTCAACACACAAATGATATAAATATTGTGCACTGCTTCATCCTTGGGTACACCGACCATGAGCAGTTCGCTTTCTGATGCCAGAAGGACTGCAGTGTCACTACTACTCGCTACTTTTGGGTTAGATCGAACAGAATGCCACTGCAAAGATCAGGAAGCAATTGGACGTAAAGTCAGTTCACAATATTATGTGATTACAAGTGTCCTGGCAATCAAAAGCAGATCTGCGGTGGTTCTTACTTTATGACTGTGTACGAGCAGCCCGCCATAATCAAGTCTTAGTTCGTTCGTCAGAGACGCAACTAACTTGTGTAGACAAATTTATGAGAACTTTGAACAAGAAAAGCGTTAGCTGAATATCAAAAATCATGAGGATTCTGATTAATGAACGAAATTATTTCAACAGTGCTCTCTATTGTCCGTGTTTTCTCAAACAATACTGTTCATGGACAGCAGTAGAACAGAAATGTTTGCCTTAAAAAGTTCTGGAACAGAGCGCACTGTGAAAATATGGCCAGAGCCTCATTTTTAGTCAAGTGCAGACTGTAACAGCTGTCAGTTTGGAATTTGAAGAAGCACCCTAAGGACCATCCAGTGCCGTTGCTTTTGTCAGTTTTTTTTCTGAGAATTTGTCAGAAACCGATTGGCTGACGTTTTCGTGAATAATTATTTATTTATTTTCAAACAAAACACGCATTTAGCATTAATAATGAAAACTGGTGCACACTAAATATCAAAAATGCACAAAGATTTGTAGTTGCTTAGCTTGAATTACAGATTAGATCTATTACTAGAAATCTCACACTAGAACACATATGAAATCTCACACTAGAACACACGAAATCTCACACTAGAACACACAAAATCTCACACTAGAACACATATGAAATCTCACAATAGAACACACGAAATCTCACACTAGAACACACAAAATCTCACACTAGAACACATATGAAATCTCACACTAGAACACACGAAATCTCACACTAGAACACACGAAATCTCACACTAGAACACACGAAATCTCACACTAGAACACACGAAATCTCACACTAGAACACACGAAATCTCACACTAGAACACACGAAATCTCACACTAGAACACACGAAATCTCACACTAGAACACGCGAAATCTCACACTAGAACACACGAAATCTCACACTAGAACACGCGAAATCTCACACTAGAACACACAAATCTCACACTAGAACACTGGAAATCTCACACTAGAACACTGGAAATCTCACACTAGAACACACGATATCTCACACTAGAACACTGGAAATCTCACACTAGAACACTGGAAATCTCACACTAGAACACTGGAAATCCCACACTAGAATACTGGAAATCTCACACTAGAACACTGGAAATCTCACACTAGAACACTGGAAATCTCACACTAGAACACACGAAATCTCACACTAGAACACTGGAAATCTCACACTAGAACACACAAATCTCACACTAGAACACTGGAAATCTCACACTAGAACACACGAAATCTCACACTAGAACACACGAAATCTCACACTAGAACACACGAAATCTCACACTAGAACACTGGAAATCTCACACTAGAACACACAAATCTCACACTAGAACACTGGAAATCTCACACTAGAACACTGGAAATCTCACACTAGAACACACGATATCTCACACTAGAACACTGGAAATCTCACACTAGAACACTGGAAATCTCACACTAGAACACTGGAAATCCCACACTAGAATACTGGAAATCTCACACTAGAACACTGGAAATCTCACACTAGAACACTGGAAATCTCACACTAGAACACTGGAAATCTCACACTAGTCATTTCAACGCGCAGCAGCAGCAGCAGCAGGTTTCGAAGCCGCTGCCCCAATCTGCGGCTGCTCAGACGGCGGGAAGGTGGAGTTGAGCTCGGACGCCTTCTCCAAAGCGGCATCAGCCCAGTCGGCCACCTCAGCTGGCGACATGCCGGCGGCAGTGGCGATGCCCTGCACCCGAGCAAGGCTGCCATAATCTGCAGACTCAATCCGGTGCACAGCCGCGAACAGCAGGCTGGCGATCTGGCCAGTGCGACTCAGAAGGGGTCCTTGGCCAAGCAGGTCTACGAAGTCGCCGACTTTGTACACCGCGACTGAGGCTGCTGGCTGCTGCTGACGCTGGGGTCCGCTGACCGAGTGAGCGGCAGCTGCAGAAAGACAAGAGTTTGGATGGAGCATGCATGCAAATTACTCAAACTGATAATTACTCAATGGGGAACTGCTCAAACTGCTAATTACTCAATGGGGAATTGCTCAAACTGATAATTACTCAATGGGGAACTGCTCAAACTGTTAATTACTCAATGGGGAACTGCTCAAACTGCTAATTACTCAATGGGGAACTGCTTAAACTGATAATTACTCAATGGGGAATTGCTCAAACTGTTAATTACTCAATGGGGAACTGCTCAAACTGTTAATTACTCAATGGGGAACTGCTCAAACTGCTAATTACTCAATGGGGAACTGCTTAAACTGATAATTACTCAATGGGGAATTGCTCAAACTGTTAATTACTCAATGGGGAACTGCTCAAACTGTTAGTTACTCAATGGGGAACTGCTCAAACTGTTAATTACTCAATGGGGAACTGCTCAAACTGCTAATTACTCAATGGGGAACTGCTCAAACTGCTAATTACTCAATGGGGAACTGCTCAAACTGCTAATTACTCAATGGGGAACTGCTCAGATTAGCAAAGGATAAATGAGGGATCGCTTAAAATGGCTAAATAGTTCATTGGGGGACATCGCTCAGAAATCCCAATCGATGGAAAGTCTCCCATATCGCACAACAGCAGAGAATTTAAAAACCCACCAGCGGAAGCGCTGGCGGCCCTCTTGGCGGCGGCCAGCTTGAACGGATTGTGCTTGAACATGTCAAGGGCGACAGGCAGCGGCAGCTCCAGCCATTCGAACGGCGCATCCGCTGACAGCAGCGGCAGGGCGGCGCGGCTCAGGGCGCGCAGTTCGGCGCGACTCGGCGCCCAGGCGGAGAGGCAGTGACCGCCAGTGAGCTGCAGTACGCTGTGCTGCAGGGCTTGGTCCTTTGTTACCTGAGCAGGCCGGGTAGGGGTTGTTACATAGTTAATCCCTTGTTTGAGATGCTCAAAGTGTCACATCATCGAATACTGACATGCTCAAAGTGTCACACAATCGAATACTGACATGCTCAAAGTGTCACATCATTGAATACTGACATGCTCAAAGTGTCACATCACTGAATATTGACATGCTCAAAGTGTCACATCACTGAATATTGACATGCTCAAAGTGTCACATATTGAATATTGACATGCTAAAAGTGTCACATCATCGAATACTGACATGCTCAAAGTGTCACACCATCGAATACTGACATCCTCAAAGTGTCACACCATCGAATACTGACATCCTCAAAGTGTCACACCATCGAATACTGACATCCTCAAAGTGTCACACCATCGAATACTGACATCCTCAAAGTGTCACACCATCGAATACTGACATGCTCAGTGTCACACCATCGAATACTGACATGCTAAAAGTGTCACATCATCGAATATTGACATGCTCAAAGTGTCACATCACTGAATATTGACATGCTCAAAGTGTCACATCATCGAATACTGACATGCTCAAAGTGTCACATCATCGAATACTGACATCCTCAAAGTGTCACACCATCGAATACTGACATCCTCAAAGTGTCACACCATCGAATACTGACATGCTCAAAGTGTCACATCATCGAATATTGACATGCTCAAAGTGTCACATCACTGAATATTGACATGCTCAAAGTGTCACATCATCGAATACTGACATGCTCAAAGTGTCACATCATCGAATACTGACATGTCCAAAGTGTCACATCATCGAATATTGACATGCTCAAAGTGTCACACCATGGAATATTGACATGCTCAAAGTGTCACATCATCGAATATTGGCATGCTCAAAGTGTCACATCATCGAATATTGACATGCTCAAAGTGTCAGTCACATCATCGAATATTGACATGCTCAAAGTGTCACATCATCGAATACTGACATGCTAAAAGTGTCACATTATCGAATATTGACATGCTCAAAGTGTCACATCACTGAATATTGACATGCTCAAAGTGTCACATCATCGAATACTGACATGCTCAAAGTGTCACATCATCGAATACTGACATCCTCAAAGTGTCACACCATCGAATACTGACATCCTCAAAGTGTCACACCATCGAATACTGACATGCTCAAAGTGTCACATCATCGAATACTGACATGCTCAAAGTGTCACATCATCGAATATTGACATGCTCAAAGTGTCACATCACTGAATATTGACATGCTCAAAGTGTCACATCATCGAATACTGACATGCTCAAAGTGTCACATCATCGAATATTGACATGTCCAAAGTGTCACATCATCGAATATTGACATGCTCAAAGTGTCACACCATGGAATATTGACATGCTCAAAGTGTCACATCATCGAATACTGACATGCTCAAAGTGTCACATTATCGAATATTGACATGCTCAAAGTGTCAGTCACATCATCGAATATTGACATGCTCAAAGTGTCACATCATCGAATATTGGCATGCTCAAAGTGTCACATTATCGAATAATGACATGCTCAAAGTGTCACATCATCGAATACTGAAATGCTCAAAGTGTCACACCATGGAATATTGAGATGCTCAAAGTGTCACACCATCGAATATTGACATGCTCAAAGTGTCAGTCACATCATCGAATATTGACATGCTCAAAGTGTCACATCATCGAATATTGGCATGCTCAAAGTGTCACATCATCGAATATTGGCATGCTCAAAGTGTCACATCATCGAATATTGGCATGCTCAAAGTGTCACATCATCGAATATTGACATGCTCAAAGTGTCACATCATCGAATATTGACATGCTCAAAGTGTCACACCATCGAATACTGACATGCTCAAAGTGTCACATCATCGAATACTGACATGCTCAAAGTGTCACATTATCGAATACTGACATGCTCAAAGTGTCACATCATCGAATACTGAAATGCTCAAAGTGTCACACCATGGAATATTGAGATGCTCAAAGTGTCACACCATCGAATATTGACATGCTTAAAGTGTCACATCATCGAATATTGACATGCTTAAAGTGTCACATCATCGAATATTGACATGCTCAAAGTGTCAGTCACATCATCGAATATTGACATGCTCAAAGTGTCACATAATCGAATATTGGCATGCTCAAAGTGTCACATAATCGAATATTGGCATGCTTAAAGTGTCACATAATCGAATATTGGCATGCTCAAAGTGTCACATAATCGAATATTGGCATGCTCAAAGTGTCACATAATCGAATATTGGCATGCTCAAAGTGTCACATCATCGAATATTGACATGCTCAAAGTGTCACATCATCGAATATTGGCATGCTCAAAGTGTCCCACCATCGAATACGGACATGCTCAAGGTGTACTAACCCGACAGTCGTACACAAAGCTTCCAGTTGAGAAGTGAGGTGGCGGACTGCTAACGAGTTGCACTCTGTACTCCTCCTTGAATGCGGTCTCGAACACGGAGCCGAGTAGCATTGCTCCGGAGCGCCACAGGGCGTTGTTACCCGCTTTCATGTCTGTTCGGTTTAGAAAGGGAGGATGCCAGGATATCAGGGTGCACAAGTGCTAAACGACTGCAGCTCGGCTTAATTTTGCCCAAGTGGCTATGCCTACCAACCGCGCTGCTTTACTCTCTGCGGCCCCTATATTACCGGTACCTAGGCCAAGAAGCGTACCAGAGTCGTTGCAGGTAACCGGTAAAAAGGAGAAGTGACTCTAAAACGTTTTTAGACGTCTCTAAAACAACGAGATGTCACGTCAGATGTCACCAATAAGTTGCCTAAAAGTCAATTTGACGCATTTTATCGTCTGTGACTCTGAAACGACCCAGTGGCATCAGAGAGTTGTACATAAGGCGTGTCTAAAGTGCATCTGTGTAACTTAATGAATTTCAATCGCATTTACATTTATGACAACTCTATTTAGTCTACTCGAGTTAGTAGAAAGTTTAAGCACTAACAAGACTCTTGGACGACTTTTTCGTGAGTCTTTTACGATTCTACAAATCACGCGATGCACTCTTGACTTAACAGTCGTCTCTACGCCGCATTACAATTGCTTGAGTCGTTAAAAAGTCACAAGAGTCACTATAGATTCACCAGTGGGTTATTTGCAATGACTCTAGCGATTCTTGTCACGGTAACATTTTCAAAGGGCTGAATTCAACGATGCCGTCTGCTCAGAGGTCAGCGGACTAATGTATGTTATTATTAAACACACTGCTCATGAACCCACCAACAGCCTCTTGCCGACTAGCTGGGCTGCCCCTCATCAGTGGAATAAATCTCAGAAGGCAGGACTTTTTCAGCGGCCTGCGCATACTCCAATAGTACTGCTCGTCAACAACTGCCAGGGCCGAGTCGCGCACTAAGTTACCACCGCCTCCATCCTGAGCAGCCTCATCCAACTGCTTGGCAACATCCAAAGGCGTTGACGCGGCGTTCAACTTCAAAGAGACCGACTTTGACAACTTTTCAGCCGTGGATACTTCAATAGCAGCCTCAGTTGTCGCAGTCTTGGCACTTCTCTGACGCTCTTGCTCGGCTAAGAAGACTGACAAGCGATGCTGACGCTGCTCTTTGTTGGTTGCTAAGGAAGCCACAGCGCTACTACCTGGTCTCCAAGGCTGAGTTTGTAGCAGTAGTTTCTTTACTGTAGGTAGTTGCCGATGCAATGTTACTGGTAACGACATTTTTAATCAAAGCTTTGAACAAATAACTGCTGAAATTGAATGCACGAGTAGCCGTCAGAATCTGCCAAACCCAGCTCATCAACAACTGTCAGAATCTGCCAAACCCAGCTCACAAACATCTGTCAGAATCTGCCAAACTCAGCTCACAAGCATCTGCCAGAATCTGCCAAACCCAGCTCACAAACAACTGCCAGAATCTGCCAAACCCAGCTCACAAACATCTATTAGAATCTGCCAAACCCAGCTCACAACAAATTCCAGAATCTGCCAAACTCATCTCACAAGCATCTGCCAGAATCTGCCAAACCCAGCTCACAAGCATCTGCCAGAATCTGCCAAACCCAGCTCACAAACAACTGTCAGAATCTGCCAAACCCAGCTCACAAACATCTATTAGAATCTGCCAAACCCAGCTCACAACAAATGTCAGAATCTGCCAAACCCAGCTCACAAGCAACTGTCAGAATCTGCCAAACCCAGCTCACAACAAATGTCAGAATCTGTCAAACCCAGCTCACAAGCAACTGTCAGAATCTGCCAAACCCAGCTCACAACAAATGCCAGAATCTGTCCAACCAAGCATATAAAAAACTGCATACAAGCACGTAACAGAACAAAAAGATATATTTGCAAAAATAATATTCTAGCAAAGTATTTGAATAGGTAGACATTCAAGATCAAGACTACTAATGCCATACTGTAAGAACAGTAAAGCTTTCAACTTTATATTTGGTAGACACAATCATTACAAGTGTAAACCTGATACAGCTACAGAAAGACAGATAAAAATAACTAGTAGATGAAATAATTCTAAACCAATCAATCATTCCACACAGAAGTCAGCAGTAGCAGCTCTAGTCAGCTGCACTTCGCAATTGAACTCGGCGCTAAACGAATCTAAAAACTCTGGCAACACCGACTCTACTGACACGTCGCGGCCCAGCTCGTTGGTTAGCGAGGTCACGGACTTGCCTAGCAGGCCGCAGGGAACGATATGTTGGAACCAGGCCAGGTCTACGTTGCAATTGATGGCCACACCGTGCGAGGTGAGGTAATTGGCCGCGTGAACTCCTAGTGCTGCTACCTGAGGATTGGGGAGTGGCATCATGGGAACTGGGAATCATCTCAATAACTAAGTATCAGGCAGAATCGAGGATCAGGGGGATCGAGGGTCAGGGAGAATCGAAGGTCAGGGAGAATCGAGTGTTAGGGAAGAATCGAAGGTCAGGGAGAATCGAGGGTTAGGGAAGAATCGAAGGTCAGGGAGAATCGAGTGTTAGGGAAGAATCGAAGGTCAGGGAGAACCGAGGGTTAGGGAGAATCGAGGGTTAGGAAGAATCGAAGGTCAGGAAGAATCGAGGGTTAGGGAAGAATCTAAGGTCATGGAGAATCGAGGGTCAGGCAGATTCTATAACATTAGGAAGCTGTGATCGTGGTGAATCTAATCTAGAGACAATGGGAAGTCAAAGAAAGATGGTCCAAATACAGAAAAGTGAAAGCAGCAAAATAAAAACTACAACCACAGCTCACCTTCCGGTCGGCAATCCACACGCCCACATCCTCAGTAGTGCGCGCGTCCCCAAGCCCGTAGCCCCTGGCGCACAGATCCACAACAGTTCGCTGCAGCCGGCACACGTAGTCCCTGAGACTGCGGCCGTGGTTCCTCAGGTCCAGCATCGGGTAGGCCACCAGCTGGCCGGGCCCGTGGAATGTCAGCAGGCCGCCGCGGTCGGCGCGATGAAACTCGGCGCCAATTGAGCGCAGCCGAGCCGCCAGCTGGTCGGTGTCGCCGTCGGCCGAATTTGCCGGATCGACGCCGCGAATGCCGACGGTGTACACTGGGCGATGCTCGAGCAATAGCAGACAGTCTGCTTTCAGGGGCCGACTGCGCAGCAAAGCTGAGTGAAAGCGTTGCAATAATAGGCCTTCCTTGTAGCTGAGGCGGCCGTGCCAGATGGCCCGGATCAGCCTCCTGGGACTGGGGCCAGCAGCAGCTGACTGCAAGCAGGGTGGGCTAACATATTAGTGATTTATAATTCATCTCATGCTTCAATTATATGCTCTATAGATGGTTATCTATCTAGCTCACAGCTGTGTGCCAGATGGGAGGGGATAGAGGAGAGAGAAGATAAAATGAGATGAGCTAAGAAGGGGAGAAAGAGAAAAGAGAAGAGGGAACAAAGGAAAGAGAGCTGAGAATAGACACAAACCTTGAGCAGGCCAGGTTAATATTGTAGAAAAGCTTTGCAGGCCCATGTAGTCCATGGGTTGGAGTTTTTGACCCCTGGCCTAGCAGCTTGAAAACTGCCGTATAGTTAAAGCCTATTCACACTGCTATCAAATGAGCCACTAAATCACATGACCTATGTACAAAAGAATCTAGTGGCCATCTAAGAGCCAGCTATACTTTACTGATACTTTGAGAAGGCAAAATGAGATTGATAAAGTTGATAGCTAGATTTATTAATCATTAGGATTGTAGCTTAGCTAAGGCAAAATCTGAGCCAAAATTTTATTAAAATTAATAGATTAACAAATAAGTATGCTTCATAACAAAGTTTATATAATTTTTAGAGTCATATAGCTTATGCTAGCAAAGTTGCATAGGTCTATACCTATTATACACCTTTGAGAACCTTAATATGTACTATTCAAATAGACACAAAACTCTCAAACCCCTTTTATCTATTTATTAATATATACTATGGACCCTAATATCCCTAGTATATATACCTTATGCATGTGCACTAAGGACTCCTTTATAAATCTGAATGTTCTTTGGCAAAGACCACTTTGACTAGCTTATGATATAACATGGTATAAAATAGCCATATTATAATAAATAACAATATAGAAAATAAAGAAAGGCTTTAGACCCTACAGAGCAGCCATAGACATCTGTATCTACGTATAAAATGCCATGGCATTAAATTAAAAAAACCTGCTATCTATAGTATATTTTTAACTAGGCCTATATGTATTTTGAGTTGAGTCTAGTAAAAAGCAGCCATAGCAACAACCTTAGTAGGAGCCATAGCTCTATGTGTTGCTCAGTGTTTTTTGTGTAATGGCATAGCAACAATTATTGGTTTAACTGCAACTATACTTTGAGGTTATACATTGTACTCACTGATTAGACTAAACTACTGTAAGCTTATATTCTATGTTTTTTGCTCAACTATTAATTTTTCTATGCCTTTTATATATCTTTTTATTGTTTAAATGTATTGTTTATCTGGTCATTAATTCAAATTCAAAAATTAATTCAAATATTCATTTACTAATAAACTCATGAATATGAAAATGGGTACTAGGCCTAGGCATTTCGACCAAAATGGTGATTGTGTAATTTAAAGATATAGCCATATATGTATCTTTATTTTCTTTTTTTCAATGCTAATTTTTAGTTTTCATGTCTAATAAAATATGATCAAAATTGTTGCTACAACAATTGTGTTATTGCATTATTAATTTATTGTGATTTTGTTTGTTATAATTGTGAATTATTATGAGTTTTTTAAAAGTCATTCCTTCAATTAAAGCCAACTTAAATAATTAGAGGGTAAAAAAGAGAAAGGGTTTGGCCTGGAATGAATTGAATTAAATTAAAGACTGAAGTTACAATACAGTATAATACATATATAATTATTTCTAAGTCAGTCAATAATAAAATATATTGTCATTAAAATTCTCTTTTCTTTTACTTTTAAGTTACTTTTCTCCAAGTTTGGGCAACACCTTGGCCAAACTAGGGCAATTGGAGGCAAGATGGTCCATGGCCAAAATTGTCTATATATATGGGTGAAATAGTCTGGGCAAAATGGTCTGGGGCAAAATGTCCATGGTCAAAATGGTTTATGGGCGAAATGACTGGTTACCACCTTGGCACTCAACAGAACAGAATGCATGTAGACTAAGAAAGCAATATATTTAGCTTGCTAAGTTGGCAATATTTCTTAGAATAGCAACAAAAATGAGTTATTGATAGGGGCCTAACAGATCAAAACAATAAAAGATAGGCCTAGTAGCAAATTATGATTAGTTGAAAATTACAATGGCACTAATAAAAATTATCAGTTGGCTACAATTTTTTTGCTAATACATAAATAATTAATTTATAAATAAGCAAATCTTTGTTTAAAATCTTTTGGTTTTGCTTTTATGTTTACATATGCCTATCACTTACTTAGAATTAAGGAAGCCTATTGCCCAGCTTCGGTATGGCATAATTCATAAGAATGCTCAGAACTTAAAGCTTTATATTAGGCCAATATATACATTTATAAAAGTGTGCGCAATTATTTTTTCTGGGGAATACTAGACTATACTAGACACTTTTAGCCAATCAAAAAATGCCATAGTTAAAATTTAAATATGCAGAAACCTTTCCTGGGAATGACAGTTTAAACAATTTGTAATTATGCTAATATTATATCAGTTCTTACTACACCTAGGGGGCCTAATTGTTTTAAATGTCCGCAAAAGTGCTGCAACTGATAAAGATGAACCAGAAGTAAAAACTGGGTGTTTATAGGCCCTAGTTCACTTCATGCTCATTCTCATTTCTAGTAAATCACTCTCAAAGTGCGTGATATCAGGTCTTGCGCCGGGGGCTCGCCTTAGACAAGGGTCAAGGTGGTTTCCATTAATCTATTTCCACACAGCTGATTTTTATTCTAGTTTGCATCAAAACTTGGAACCTATGGACCTATTATAGTTGTTTTTTCAAACAGAATCCATGTTTTTGTTGCAAATGGCACCGTGACATGGCTGCCCCGTGACATGACAATCTACAATAGTACAATGTAGGTTCAACAGTTGATGTTGAAGATCGTTTTCGACTGCTGCTAGTTCGTCTTCCACTCTTTCATTTACAAAAATACAATACAATATCGATAATCATTTTGTCTGTCACAAAATATTACATATGACGTTGTCAGTAGGCCTAGGCCATATTATATGAATTATAAAATTTAAAGGAAATAGGGCCTATCTGTATCTTCAGCTGCTGTCATAATTTTTGAGATAGTGATAGGATAGGCCTAGGATATTAAGATGACAATCAAAATCTTCATCTTGATGCTTTGAATTCCTAGGTCTAGGATCCCATTGTATAGGCCTAATTTATAAACCTGGGATCCTTGGATAAAATGACAACTTTGTAAATCTAAAGCTCTAGATTCTAGTTTAGAATTAGCCCTTTAAGCAGGTTAGATTCAGCCTAGGGCCTAGCAGCCCTTGCTAGAGATTTATGAGATGAAAGAAGAAGGCCTCCCAAGTAATAAAAACTCAAAATTATAAGACAGAAAAATAATCTTTAAATTTAACAATCATAGGACCAGGCCTAGTTTAAGAATAAATTTAGATCACTTTTAAGAAATTAATATTTTTTAGTTTAAACCTATTTAATTTAACCTATTAGACATTGAAAATAAATGATTTGGCTCTTGGGTCTCTTCTGTTCTATCTAGGCCTAATGGTAATGCACTTTTGTTTTATAATTTTTTTCAGTCTAAATTTATAATTTGTTTTAATCTAGATTGACTATAATATAATAAATTTTATTGTTTTGCCTTCAAACTATTTTAGCCATGGATGATATTTCACCTTAGATAATTTTATCCATAGTCCATTTTACCCCTAAACCAATTTAGCTATTTAGCATTTTGGCCAAAATGGTAATTATGTAATTTAAAGATATAGGTATATATGTATCTTTGAATATTTGTCTCATTGAAATTTCTAATAGGAAGTTTAATTTTGAGCAAACTGCAAACAGGATGCATCATTAGGTTTGATAGCAATAAAATATATTTTTAGGTTGCGTCAAAAACAGAACTTCAAGCTCTATATAATTGCCATGGAAACTAATTTTTGGGAGATCAGTATAGTAAAATTTATTAAAGCTTAGTAAAGTTATCACTAGTTCAAATTCAAAACCATACAAACCATTTGAAGTAAATAGCTATTTTTTAACCATTCTAAATTAGCATGAAAATATCATTAAGAAAAAAGATTAATGTCACTACAAGTACCATAATATAAATTTATTTCACAATATTCATGGCTGACATATTCAACATTCGTAGGCTAAGCAGCCGCATGCCATTGTTTAGTGCTGCACATGTGCACTGTGAATCGGCTAAGAAGGTAAGTCATTAACAGGTGCCCAATTGCTCAATTATCCTTATTGAATTTTTAGCTGATTGTGTTTCTCAACTTCTCATATTTTAGTTCTCAACAAAGCGAGCAGATCGAGAAAACTTGGAGTATGTTTTTCAGAAGGTAATGCTGGGTCTTTGCAATATTTTTATGATCTTTTCAATTCACATAGCTTGTCAGAATCTGCCCTCAGCTGTCCCTAAGAATCTTGTCAGAATCTTCCCTCAGCTGTCCCTGAGAATCTTGTCAGAATCTGCCCTCAGCTGTCCCTAAGAATCTTGTCAGAATCTGCCCTCAGCTGTCCCTAAGGATCTTGTCAGAATTTGCCCCTGAGGATCTTGTCAGAATCTGCCCTCAGCTGTCCCTAAGGATCTTGTCAGAATCTGCCCCTGAGGATCTTGTCAGAATCTGCCCTCAGCTGTCTCTAAGGATCTTGTCAGAATCTGCCCCTGAGGATCTTGTCAGAATCTGCCCTCAGCTGTCCCTAAGGATCTTGTCAGAATCTGCCCCTGAGGATCTTGTCAGAATCTGCCCTCAGCTGTCCCTCAAGAATCTTGTCAGAATCTGCCCTCAGCTGTCCATGAGAATCTTGTCAGAATCTGCCCTCAGCTGTCCATGAGAATCTTGTCAGAATCTGCCCTCAGCTGTCCATGAGAATCTTGTCAGAATCTGCCCTCAGCTGTCCATGAGAATCTTGTCAGAATCTGCCCTCAGCTGTCGGTGAGAATCTTGTCAGAATCTGCCCTCGGCTGTCCCTGAGAATCTTGTCAGAATCTGCCTTCAGCTGTCCCTGAGAATCTTGTCAGAATCTGCCCTCAGCTGTCGGTGAGAATCTTGTCAGAATCTGCGCTCAGCTGTCCCTGAGAATCTTGTCAGAATCTGCCTTCAGCTGTCCCTGAGAATCTTGTCAGAATCTGCCCTCAGCTGTCGGTGAGAATCTTGTCAGAATCTGCCCTCAGCTGTCCATGAGAATCTTGTCAGAATCTGCCCCTGAGGATCTTGTCAGAATCTGCGCTCAGCTGTCCCTGAGAATCTTGTCAGAATCTGCCTTCAGCTGTCCCTGAGAATCTTGTCAGAATCTGCCCTCAGCTGTCGGTGAGAATCTTGTCAGAATCTGCCCTCAGCTGTCCATGAGAATCTTGTCAGAATCTGCCCCTGAGGATATTGTCAGAATCTGCCCTCAGCTGTCCCTCAAGAATCTTGTCAGAATCTGCCTTCAGCTGTCCCTGAGAATCTTGTCAGAATCTGCCCTCAGCTGTCCCTCAAGAATCTTGTCAGAATCTGCCCTCAGCTGTCGGTGAGAATCTTGTCAGAATCTGCCCTCAGCTGTCGGTGAGAATCTTGTCAGAATCTGCCCTCAGCTGTCGGTGAGAATCTTGTCAGAATCTGCCCTCAGCTGTCCCTCAAGAATCTTGTCAGAATCTGCCCTCAGCTGTCGGTGAGAATCTTGTCAGAATCTGCCCTCAGCTGTCGGTGAGAATCTTGTCAGAATCTGCCCTCAGCTGTCGGTGAGAATCTTGTCAGAATCTGCCCTCAGCTGTCGGTGAGAATCTTGTCAGAATCTGCCCTCAGCTGTCGCTCAAGAATCGCATTAAGAATCGCCCTCCCATGCCTTACAGTTCGCCAGCGTGCACAAGAGCGGCTCCCTGTACATGACCTATCCGGACTTCGTACAGAAGTTTCTTGGCCTCTACTGTTTCGAGAATGCCAACGAGGACACCGTCAAACAGCTTGGCACCATCGCAGACTACGACAAAGACGGCTTAATCAGCTTCGAAGAGTTCGAAACATTCGAAGGCTTGCTTTCCTTGCCCGATCACGCATACAGAATTGCATTCGATCTGTTCGATGTTAACGGCAATGGATACGTCTCTTTCTGTTAGTGTTTTGTTTGAGATTCGCATGCTTGCTGTCCGCCCCTACCTCAGCTTGCTGTCCGCCCCTACCTCAGGTTGCTGTCCGCCCCTACCTCAGGTTGCTGTCCGCCCCTACCTCAGGTTGCTGTCTGCCCCTACCTCAGGTTGCTGTCCGCCCCTACCTCAGGTTGCTGTCCGCCCCTACCTCAGGTTGCTGTCCGCCCCTACCTCAGGTTGCTGTCCGTCCCTTCCTCAGGTTGCTGTCTGCCCCTTCCTCAGGTTGCTGTCTGCCCCTTCCTCAGGTTGCTGTCCGCCCCTTCCTCAGCTTGCTGTCCGCCCCTACCTCAGGTTGCTGTCCGCCCCTACCTCAGGTTGCTGTCCGCCCCTACCTCAGGTTGATGTCCGCCCCTACCTCAGGTTGCTGTCCGCCCCTACCTCAGGTTGCTGTCCGCCCCTACCTCAGGTTGCTGTCCGCCCCTACCTCAGGTTGCTGTCCGTCCCTTCCTCAGGTTGCTGTCTGCCCCTTCCTCAGGTTGCTGTCCGCCCCTTCCTCAGGTTGCTGTCCGCCCCTTCCTCAGCTTGCTGTCCGCCCCTACCTCAGGTTGCTGTCCGCCCCTACCTCAGGTTGCTGTCCGCCCCTACCTCAGGTTGATGTCCGCCCCTACCTCAGGTTGATGTCCGCCCCTACCTCAGGTTGCTGTCCGCCCCTACCTCAGGTTGCTGTCCGCCCCTACCTCAGGTTGCTGTCCGTCCCTTCCTCAGGTTGCTGTCCGTCCCTTCCTCAGGTTGCTGTCTGCCCCTTCCTCAGGTTGCTGTCTGCCCCTTCCTCAGGTTGCTGTCCGTCCCTTCCTCAGGTCGCTGTCTGCCCCTTCCTCAGGTTGCTGTCTGCCCCTTCCTCAGGTTGCTGTCCGTCCCTTCCTCAGGTCGCTGTCTGCCCCTTCCTCAGGTTGCTGTCTGCCCCTTCCTCAGGTTGCTGTCTGCCCCTTCCTCAGGTTGCTGTCCGCCCCTTCCTCAGGTTGCTGTCCGCCCCTTCCTCAGGTTGCTGTCTGCCCCTTCCTCAGGTTGCTGTCCGTCCCTTCCTCAGGTCGCTGTCTGCCCCTTCCTCAGGTTGCTGTCTGCCCCTTCCTCAGGTTGCTGTCTGCCCCTTCCTCAGGTTGCTGTCTGCCCCTTCTTCAGGTTGCTGTCTGCCTCTTCAAGTTGCTGTCCGCCCTTACCTTAGATTGTCCCCTCTCTCCAGGTTACTTCCTGCTTTAACTAAAAATACTTGTAAGAAGTACATAAAACACATTTTTAACAAAAATACTTTCAGCCGAATTCAAATCGGTCATCACGGTCACCACGCTGCATCGGCAATATCCGTTTAATTTCGATTGCGATTTTATTGATTTGCACTTTGGAAAAGCTCGCGATCAGATTGTCAGTTATGAGGAGTTCACCCAGCTCATCCACGTGAGTATTTCTTATCGAGGCTATGTATATTTATAAAGTTACAACAATATCTTTTAGCATTAGACTTAATGGACACAACGCGTAAACTATCCAGGACTTTCACGAAGAGCACGCTTTGCAAGCTTTTCAACGCAGCGACAAACGCAACGAGGGCAAAATTCGCGCTATGGACTTTGTCAACATTATGGTGCAGCTGAAATCCAATCTGCTGACTCCGTTCCTGCGCGACCATCTCATGCAGGTGAATTGAGATCTCTGGGGTTTGTTGCGACTTCTTAGTAACTTTTCTCCATCTTTCATCACTACATAATCCCAATGTACACTCCCCAATGTACACTCCCCCTATCCACCCTAATGTACACTCCCCCTATCCACCCTAATGTACACTCCTCATATCCACCCTAATGTACACTCCTCATATCCACCCCAATGTACATTCCCTCCTATCCACCCCAATGTACATTCCCTCCTATACACCCCAATTTACACTCCCCCTATCCACCCCAATGTACACAGCCCCTATCCACCCCAATGTACACACCCCTATCCACCCCAATGTACATTCCCTCCTATCCGCCCCAATGTACACTCCCCCTATCCACCCTAATAACCCTCCTCATATTCACCCCAATGTACATTCCCTCCTATCCACCCCAATGTACATTCCCTCCTATCCACCCCAATTTACACTCCCCCTTTCCACCCCAATGTACACTCCCCCTATCCACTCCAATGTACACCCATCTATTCACCTAATATACACCCCCCTATTTACCCCAACGTACACTCCCCACGCACTCCAGAATACACTCGGTCTCACAAAAACCCATGTACACCCCACCCAACTACACCCAAGTCCTCACCCACCCCACAATCGTTTTAGGTGGTGTTCGGCGCCGAGCACGGCAGCCACATCAGCTTCTCCTATTTCAATGCGTTCATCTCGCTGCTCAACAACATGGAGCTATTGAAGAAACTTATCCAAGCCCGCACTGGCAACGATGTACACGCCCCGGTCACTCGCGAGGAGCTCACCAACGATGCCATGAGCTACAATCAGCTCACTCCGCTGGAGGTGGACATCCTGTTCCAACTCGCCAAGTTTCTTCGCGAAGACGACTGCATCTCCTACTACGACGTGAAGCGGATGGCGCCATTCGATGAGTACACCAGCAAGTACGCCCCGGACACCGCCGCCCGCCGGGTGCAGGACGCTGTGGAGACCCGGGCTGAGGGCCGCGGCCGGACATTCCTGCTGTCCATACTGGAGCAGGTGTACCGCTTCTCGCTGGGCGCCATCGCGGGCGCCATCGGAGCCACGGCCGTGTATCCCATCGATCTGGTGAAGACCCGGATGCAAAACCAGCGCACCTCCACGGTTGGCGAGGTGCTGTACCGCAACTCCTGGGACTGCTTCAAGAAGGTCATCCGCTTCGAGGGCGTGTTCGGACTCTACCGAGGTGAGTGATGGGAGATCCTCCCTCATGGAGATCCTCAGTTGCTGGGCCACCCTTCCAGATCCTCAGTTGCTGAGCCAGCCTCCCAGATCCTCAGTTGCTGAGCCAGCCTCCCAGATCCTCAGTTGCTGAGCCAGCCTCCCAGGTCCTCAGTTGCTAGGCCAGCCTCCCAGATCCTCAGTTGCTGGGCCAGCCTCCCAGATCCTCAGTTGCTGGGCCAGCCTCCCAGATCAGTCAGCCTCCCAGATCCTCAGTTGCTGGGCCACCCTTCCAGATCCTCAGTTGCTGGGCCAGCCTCCCAGATCCTCAGTTGCTGGGCCACCCTTCCAGATCCTCAGTTGCTGGGCCAGCCTCCCAGATCCTCAGTTGCTGGGCCAGCCTCCCAGATCCTCATTTGCTGGGCCAGCCTCCCAGATCCTCAGTTGCTGGGCCACCCTTCCAGATCCTCAGTTGCTGAGCCAGCCTCCCAGATCCTCAGTTGCTGGGCCATTCAGCCTCCCAGATCCTCAGTTGCTCGGCCAGCCTCCCAGAGTGTCAGTTGCTGGGCCAGCCTCCCAGATCCTCAGTTGCTGGGCCAGCCTCCCAGATCCCCAGTTGCTGGGCCAGCCTCCCAGATCCTCAGTTTCTGGGCCAGCCTCCCAGATCCCCAGTAGCTGGGCCAGTCTTAGCTAACCATAGATCTTTAATTAAATATGTAATCTTCCTATATTTCTCTACTAGCATTTGTAGGGTCGTTTCACAAACCCTAATTTTCACAACGTCGAAGCCAGAACCTTTCATAAGACCTATATTTCATAAACCCTAATTTTCACAACGTCGAAACCAGAACCTTTCATAAGACCTATATTTCATAAACCCTTATTTTCACAACGTCGAAAATAAGCAATGCAGCAGATTTCACAAGACCTAAATTTCACAAGCCCTAAATTTCATAACACCTAAAAGGCATGCACAGAATTTCAAAAGCCCTAAATTTCACTATCTCTAAATTTCACAAACCCTAAATTTCACAAACCCTAAATATCACAACGTCGAAAATTAAATTTGCTTCTATTTTCAGAAGCTCTAAATTTCGCAAGCTCTAAATTTCACAACGCCTAAAAACACTATGGAGATACAATCTTTCACAAGCCCTAAATTTCACAACGCCTAAAAACACTATGGAGATACAATCTTTCACAAGACCTAAATTTCACAACGCCTAAAAACACTATGGAGATACAATCTTTCACAAGCCCTAAATTTCACAACGCCTAAAAACACTATGGAGATACAATCTTTCACAAGCCCTAAATTTCACAACGCCTAAAAACACTATGGAGATACAATCTTTCACAAGCCCTAAATTTCACAACGCCTAAAAACACTATGGAGATACAATCTTTCACAAGCCCTAAATTTCACAACGCCTAAAAACACTATGGAGATACAATCTTTCACAAGCCCTAAATTTCACAACGCCTAAAAACACTATGGAGATACAATCTTTCACAAGCCCTAAATTTCACAACGCCTAAAAACACTATGGAGATACAATCTTTCACAAGACCTAAATTTCACAACTCCTAAAAACACTATGGAGATACAATCTTTCACAAGCCCTAAATTTCACAACGCCTAAAAACACTATGGAGATACAATCTTTCACAAGCCCTAAATTTCACAACGCCTAAAAACACTATGGAGATACAATCTTTCACAAGACCTAAATTTCACAACGCCTAAAAACACTATGGAGATACAATCTTTCACAAGACCTAAATTTCACAACGCCTAAAAACACTATGGAGATACAATCTTTCACAAGACCTAAATTTCACAACGCCTAAAAACACTATGGAGATACAATCTTTCACAAGACCTAAATTTCACAACGCCTAAAAACACTATGGAGATACAATCTTTCACAAGACCTAAATTTCACAACGTCTAAAAGCACGTCTGAAAGATTGTATCTCCATAGTGTTTTTAGAGCTTGTGAAATTCTGTGCACAACTTTTCGACGTTGTGAAAATTAGGTCTTATGAAAAGTATGGCTTGTGAAATTTAGGGCTTGTGAAATTTATAGTTTATGCAGTCTGATGCAAATTTTGTTTTCGACGTTGTGAAATTTAGAGCTTGTGAAATTTAGAGCTTGTGAAATTTAGAGCTTGTGAAAGTTTGTGTCTTGCGACGTTGTGAAATTTAGGGCTTGTGAAAGCGACCCGCATTTGTGTGCTCGTGTTTC
This sequence comes from Macrostomum lignano, assembly GCA_002269645.1. Taxonomy (NCBI): domain Eukaryota; kingdom Metazoa; phylum Platyhelminthes; family Macrostomidae; genus Macrostomum; species Macrostomum lignano. Next base: position 162,774 of record NIVC01001505.1, on the reverse strand, counting down.
AAATCCCAAATAATTTGCATGGTCTGTCCATCCTACTAACAGCAGTAGCCTTCACCGCTTCTCATCAAAACCCATTTTTGCCCCCCCCAGGCCTGGTGCCTCAGCTGGTAGGCGTGGCGCCTGAGAAGGCCATCAAGCTGACCATGAACGACTTGGTCAAGGATCAGTTCCGCGACAAGAAGACCGGCTTCATACCCCTGTGGGCGGAGATTCTTGCTGGCGGCTGCGCCGGCGGCTCCCAGGTGATTTTCACCAACCCGCTCGAGATTGTGAAGATCCGGCTGCAGGTGGCGGGCGAGATCGCCACCGCACAGAGGGTCTCCGCGCTGCATGTGAGTTTCTGGCGTGGGAGGGTGAATTTGATTGACAGGTTGAGATGACTGGTCTCAGTTCGTGAATAGAAACTCCTTGGAAGGTTGCTCTACGTTATAGAAGATTCTTGGAGGAGTCATACACAGTCATAAGAGGAGTCATACACAGGCACAAAAGGAGTCATACACAGACACAAAAGGAGTCATACACCGACATAAGATGAGTCATGCACAGGGCATAAGATGAGTCATGCACAGGGCATAAGATGAGTCATGCACAGGGCATAAGATGAGCCATGCACAGGGCATAAGATGAGCCATGCACAGGGCATAAGATGAGTCATGCACAGGCGTAAGATGAGTCATGCGCAGTCATAAAGGGACTCATTAACGGCCATAGAGAAGAAGGCTGATAAACAGGTGAGATATTAATAAACAAATGAATTATAATACCCGCTCTCCCCCAGGTGATTCGCGACCTCGGCTTCTTTGGCTTGTACAAAGGCGCCAAGGCTTGCTTCCTGCGCGACATACCATTCTCGGCGATCTACTTCACCGCCTACAATCATCTGAAGATGCGATTCGCCGATAGCGAAGGCTACAATAATCCCGGCTCACTGCTGCTTGCCGCCACTCTGTCTGGCGCCCCAGCCGCCGGTCTGACAACGCCTGCGGATGTGATTAAGACTAGGCTGCAGGTGAGTAGCACTAGACTTTACACCCGGCGGCGGGTTAGAGTTATTTGAGCTGTTTATTGTAGGCTTCAGGTATCTCCCTAATTATCTTTGAATTAATCATTTACTTATTTTCTACCTTGTCTCCCTAATTATCCACCCTGTTTCCTTAAATTACGTTGTCTCCTTAGTTATCTACCTTGTTTCTCTAATTATTTACCGTCTCCCTAATTATCTACCTTGTCTCCCTAGTTATCTACCCTGTCTCCCTAATTATCTACCTTGTCTCCCTAGTTATCTACCCTGTCTCCCTAATTATCTACCTTGTCTCCCTAATTATCTACCTTGTCTCCCTAGTTATCTACCCTGTCTCCCTAATTATGTACCCTTATCTCCCTAGTTATCTACCTTGTCTCCCTAATTATCTACCCTGTCTCCCTAATTATCTACCTTGTCTCCCTAGTTATCTACCCGGTCTCCCTAATTATCTACCTTGTCTCCCTAGTTATCTACCCTGTCTCCCTAATTATGTACCCTGTCTCCCTAATTAATTGTTCTATCTGTCTAATTGTCTACCCTCTTGTAATGGTCCAATAGCAGCCTTTCATTCACGAGTGTATATATTGTTACAACTGCATCTCCCCCGGCAGGTGGTGGCCCGATCTGGCCAGACTACTTACACCGGTGTGTTTGACGCATTCGGCAAGATCCTTCGCGAGGAGGGACCCCGGGCCTTCTGGAAAGGCTCCATGGCCAGGGTGTTCCGTTCGAGTCCGCAGTTCGGCGTCACCCTCCTCACCTACGAGATGCTGCAACGGGCTTTCTATATTGACTTTGGCGGCAGGTGGGTCATTATCTTGCAACCTCTGAATGCCCCAGACTCATCCTCTATGACAATATACTAAATCTCTTAGATCCGACCGGTATTTCAGTCTAAAGCCTGAATGCCTGAAATTGAATCCTAAAATTTCCACAACCAGTCTCCTAAAATTTCCCAAACCAGTCTCATAAAATTTCCCAAACCAGTCTCCTAAAATTTCCCAAACCAGTCTCCTAAAATTTCCCCAACCAGTCTCCTAAAATTTCCCCAACCAGTCTCCTAAAATTTCCCCAACCAGTCTCCTAAAAGTTCCCCAACCAGTCCTAAAATTTCCCCAACCAATTTCCTAAAATTTCCCAAACCAGTCTCCTAAAATTTCCCCAACCAGTCTCCTAAAATTTCCCCAACCAATTTCCTAAAATTTCCCAAACCAGTCTCCTAAAATTTCCCCAACCAGTCTCCTAAAATTTCCCCAACCAATTTCCTAAAATTTCCCAAACCAGTCTCCTAAAATTCCCCGAACCAATCTCCTAAAATTTCCCCAACCAGTTTCCTAAAATTTCCCCAACCAGTTTCCTAAAATTTCCCCAACCAGTTTCCTAAAATTTCCCCAACCAGTCTCCTAAAACTTCCCCAACCAATCTCCTAAAACTTCCCCAACGAGTTTCCTAAAATCCCCCAACCTGTTTTCCAAAATTTCCCTAACCATTAAAATTCCCCTAAACAATTCTCTAAAAATTCATATGAAACTTTCTTAAATTCATTTGAACCGCTGCCTAAAATTCCCCTACAAGTTTCCCACAAGAGGCTAACCTGCTCCCAATTATTGCACTCCGCAGCAAGCCATCTGGCTCGAACATTCTCAAGCGACCCGAGGAGGCCATGCCAACCAACCCGGATCACATTGGCGGTTACAAAATCGCCACCCTGTCGTTCGATGAATTGGAGTCGCGATTCGGCCTGTGCCTGCCCAAGTACAAGATTGCCGCCGGGTCTGGCAGCGGCTGAGTGAACTGATGAGCGACTTCACTGCCGGGAGCTGCACGTCTGTCATATTTGACCTTTATTATGCAGATCGCCTTTTAAAATGGAATTTTATAATACTAATCTATATGTAGTAATACTAAAGAATGTGTATTAGTTTCAGACTTTGATAAGAGTGTGAATTATCATTTATCCGTAGTTTAGTACGAGTATCTGTAGTTAAGTATTAGGCTTCAAAAATAATTCCTCCTTCCAAAAACTGGGGAATTCCCTCTTAAAAATATACCCTATTGGCAGGGAAAGGAAATTTCTTTTTGTCGCAGAATACCCCTATCGCTAGGGAATTTCGTTCTGTCGGAAAATACCCCTATCGCTAGGAAATTCCGTTCTATCGGAGAACACCCCTAGCGCTAGGGAATTCCGTTCTATCGGAGAACACCCCATCGCTTGGGAATCCCGTTCTGTCGGAGAATACCCCTATCGCTAGGGAATTTCGTTCTGTCGGAAAATACCCCATCGCTTGGGAATTCCGTTCTGTCGGAGAATACCCCATCGCTTGGGAATTCCGTTCTGTCGGAGAATACCCCTATCGCTAGGAAATTCCGTTCTATCGGAGAACACCCCTAGCGCTAGGGAATTCCGTTCTGTCGGAGAATACCCCATCGCTTGGGAATTCCGTTCTGTCAGAGAATAACCCTATCGCTAGGGAATTCCGTTCTATCGGAGAACACCCCTTTCGCTAGGGAATTCCGTTCTATCGGAGAACACCCCTATCGCTAGGAAATTCCGTTCTATCGGAGAACACCCCTAGCGCTAGGGAATTCCGTTCTGTCGGAGAATATCCCATCGCTTGGGTATTCAGTTCTGTCGGAGAATACCCCATCGTCAGGGAATTCCGTTCTGTCGGAGAATACCCCATCGTTAGGGAATTCCGTTCTTTCGGAGAATACCCCATCGCTTGGGAATTCCGTTCTTTCGGAGAATACCCAATCGTTAGGGAATTCCGTTCTGTCGGAGAATACCCCATCCGTAGGGAATTCCATTTTTAATGGCTTTTATATGGCTTCTATATAGTGGCTTCTATATTCCTATTGGAATCTATGCAAACCTTTTTATAGTAGGGCTTGGAGCGCTTCTGTTTGCAATCATACATAAGATTGATTAATCATATTTTCTTTACATAAACATTTTGGCTAATGTATTTTAAACAATTTCTCGCTCAATGACCAGACCAGACAGAAGTCAGATCATTATAGTAGTATTGGTAGAATATTTCATTCAAAATAAATGACAAAATTTAAAACTTGTTCTTCGAAGTGTGGCCTCCGAACTGCTACTGCCTTATCATTGGTTTGCTAGTTGCTAGAACACTCTTAGCACATGCACTCAATTTAGGAACTTTAAATATTACTATAATTACTACTTGTTAGTAGACATTTCATTTGGACGCAGAACCAACTTCATAACTTGTGGCATGTTAGTCTGCAACAATTCGTTTTCTTATTTTTTTGCTGCTTCTCCTGTCTGCCTGTCCTTATGGTAGGATTAGCAAAATAGAAATCTAAAAAACAGACCTTGTCCCCCATTTTTTGTGTTTATTGCCACTTTTTGACTTAAAAAATGCGCTTTGCCTGCACTGCTTTTGTTAATGGTAGATTGGTAGTTTGATAAACTGAGGACATTGTCTCATTTTGCGTAAATTGAGGTGCCATTTTGAATTCAATTAGGGGGCCATTTTGCGTAAATTGAAGTGCCATTTTGAATTCAATTAGGGGGCCATTTTGCGTAAATTGAAGTGCCATTTTGAATTCAATTAGTGGGCCATTTTGCGTAAATTGAGGTGCCATTTGAATTCAATTAAGGTGTCATTTTGCGTAAATTGAGGTGCCATTTTGAATTCAATTAGGGTGCCATTTTGCGTAAATTGAGGTGCCATTTAGCGTAAATTGAGTTGCCATTTGAATTCAATTAGGGTGCCATTTTGCGTAAATTGAGGTGCCATTTTGAATTCAATTAGGGTGCCATTTTGCGTAAATTGAGGTGCCATTTTGAATTCAATTAGGGTGCCATTTTGCGTAAATTGAGGTGCCATTTGAATTCAATTAGGGTGCCATTTTGCGTAAATTGAGGTGCCATTTGAATTCAATTAGGGTGCCATTTTGCGTAAATTGAGGTGCCATTTGAATTCAATTAGGGTGCCATTTTGCGTAAATTGAGGTGCCATTTTGAATATGAAATTTTGAATACAATATTCTTCACTGAACCATCATTTCAGCAGTAGCAGCAACGCTTAGAATAATGCACTACTCATTTTTCGAATTTTTGTTTTCTAGTATAAATAGAAATAGATTAAGAAAGAGTCTAGAATTATTTATAATTTGGTAAAAAAAGTTGTAGTAACACATACTTTCGTGCTTGAGTATGTAATTTTGCTGACGCGTAAAGGATACGGTTGTCATGGAAGCGTTTACGCGCTAAGATCCTCGACAATTGGTTCAATTATTATTAGAATATTTTTGCCTAGGGTGCTGTCCCAGTTTGTAGTAACATTGGCTTGCTATATGCGTTCACCAAGTTCTTTTTTTGAGTTTTGTGTGCCCGTGCGAGTTACGGTACTTTTCTTTAGTTTACAGCAGCTGGTGCAGCGCCGCATTCAGTGCACTGACTAGCTTCTAAAAGTACTGAGGCACAACTTCTATATTAGTGGTAATTTTTTCTGCTAAGACAAGCAAGCACCTTTAGTTTTTTGCCGAAAAATATATAAATCTTTACCATATACACTTAGCAGGTTTTCTCTATTAATACAGTCCAACATCTGAACTGAAGTTTTGGCGTGCGTGTTCATTGTTCGTTTTAATTATCATGCAGGTCATTGATTATAGAGTTCTCAGGCTCTGTCCCGTCTCTCTGCCCCTCTATTTCTCTGTCCCTCTACCCCTGCCTCTCTATCCCTCTGTCCCTCTACCCCTCCCCTTCTATCCCTCTGTCCCTCTACCCCCTGCCCTTCTATCCCTCTATCCCTCTACCCCTGCCCCTCTACCCCTCCCCTTCTGTCCCTCTGTCCCTCCCCTTCTATCCCTCTGTCCCTCTACCCCCCTCCTCTATCCCTCTGTCCCTCTACCCCCTGCCCTTCTATCCCTCTGTCCCTCTACCCCCTGCCCTTCTATCCCTCTGTCCCTCTACCCCCCTCCTCTATCTCTCTGTCCCTCTACCCCCCTCCTCTATCTCTCTGTCCCTCTACCCCCTGCCCTTCTATCCCTCTGTCCCTCTACCCCCTGCCCTTCTATCCCTCTGTCCCTCTACCCCTCCCCTTCTATCCCTCTGTCCCTCTACCCCTCCTCCTCTATCCCTCTGTCCCTCTACCCCCTGCCCTTCTATCCCTCTGTCCCTCTACCCCTGCCCCTCTATCCCTCTGTCCCTCTACCCCCTGCCCTTCCATCCCTCTGTCCCTCTACCCCTCCCCTTCTATCCCTCTGTCCCTCTACCCCCTGCCCTTCTATCCCTCTGTCTCTCTACCCCTCCCCCTCTATCCCTCTGTCTCTTCTACCCCTGCCCCTCTACCCCTCTGTCCCTCTACCCCTCCCCCTCTATCCCTCTGTCCCTTCTACCCTGCCCCTCTATCCCTCTGTCCCTCTACCCCTGCCCCTCTATCCCTCTGTCCCTTCTACCCCTGCCCCTCTATCCCTCTGTCCCTCTACCCCTCCCCCTCTATCCCTCTGTCCCTTCTACCCCTGCCCCTCTATCCCTCTGTCCCTCTACCCTGCCCCTCTATCTTAGCCTATTCATCCCCTTTTGTTAGGTCTTTCTATTAGAAAAGCCCCTCCCAATTCTAACCTATTTAGCTCATTAATCGCAATCTCGATGTCCATCTTTACCATTATAAATGGCAAATGGCACAACCTGCTGGTCAGTGGCCAGCAGCAATGTTGTCTCTACTCAAACCCGACGCCGCTGTTCGAGCCAGCGCGCTCACCTTTCGCCTGCTGACAACGTCTGCGCCTTTGCATCGGCCGCCCGCCGCCGCTGCCGACGCCGCTCTGCAGGCAGCCGCCGAGCCGGTCCGCGGTATCGCCTACAGCCAGCTGACCATCGGCGTGCCCAAGGAGTCCTGGCAGAATGAGCGCCGGGTGGCGCTGAGCCCCGCCGCTGTCCAGGTGGGGAGTTGCCGCAGGTTTTATTAGCTCTGCGTTGATCTGCGATATTCTTTTATGCAGTTTTCTAGGAATTACCCGTGAATATTGTGCTGTTTTAATAATCACCTTTTATGGGTGTTAGAACACCTGCCCTAATGGCCAGATGTGCAACCGACAGCTCAGCCGCAGCTATTGCGCGGTGCATCTGAAGGCTGCTTACGGCTGTTCAGTCCATGCAAACATAGACACACACACCCTCAATTACCCTATCTAATGCTGGAACCCATTTTACAGCTGGGTGAACTAAAGTAATGCAGAGTTAAGTGTCTTGCTCAAGGACACAAATTGTTCGAGTTGGTTAATAATCTTGATAATTGTTCTTCAATAACATTCAACAGTGTATTAAGAACCGGTCTTTAAAGGCTTGCTGAGAACCAGCCTTCAAAACTTCATTAAGAGCCGGCGTTCAAAAGTTTATTGATAACCGGCCTTCAAAACTTCATTAGGAACTGGCCTTTAAAAGTTTATTGAGAACCGGCCTTCAAAACTTCATTAGGAACTGGCCTTTAAAAGTTTATTGAGAACCGGCCTTCAAAAGCTTATTGAGAACCGGCCCTCAAACTCCATTAAGAACCGGCCATCAAAACTCCATTAAGAACCTGCCATAAAAACTCCATTAAGAACCGGCCATAAAAACTCCATTAAGAACCTGCCTTCAAAACTTCATAAAAAACCGGCCTTCAAAACTCCATTAAGAACCTGCCATAAAAACTTCATTAAGAACCGGCCTTCAAAACTCCATTAAGAATCTGCCATAAAAACTCCATTAAGAACCGGCCTTCAAAACTCCATTAAGAACCGGCCATCAAAACTCCATTAAGAATCTGCCATAAAAACTCCATTAAGAACCGGCCATAAAAACTCCATTAAGAACCGGCCTTCAAAACTTCATCAAGAACCGGCCTTCAAAACTTCATTAAGAACCGGCCTTCAAAACTTCATAAAAAACCGGCCTTCAAAACTTCATCAAGAACCGGCCTTCAAAACTTCATCAAGAACCGGCCTTCAAAACTTCATCAAGAACCGGCCTTCAAAACTTCATCAAGAACCGGCCTTCAAAACTTCATCAAGAACCGGCCTTCAAAAATTCATCAAGAACTGGCCTTCAAAGCTTCATCAAGAACCGGCCATCAAAACTCCATTAAGAACCGGCCTTCAAAACTTCATTAAGAACCGGCCATCAAAACTCCATTAAGAACCGGCCTTCAAAACTTCATCAAGAACCGGCCTTCAAAACTTCATTAAGAACCGGCCTTCAAAACTTCATCAAGAACCGGCCTTCAAAACTCCATTAAGAACTGGCCTTCAAAACTTCATCAAGAACCGGCCTTCAAAACTCCATTAAGAACCGGCCTTCAAAACTCCATTAAGAACCGGCCTTCAAAACTTCATCAAGAACCGGCCTTCAAAACTTCATTAAGAACCGGCCTTCAAAACTTCATTAAGAACCGGCCTTCAAAACTTCATCAAGAACCGGCCTTCAAAACTTCATCAAGAACCGGCCTTCAAAACTTCATTAAGAACCGGCCTTCAAAACTTCATCAAGAACCGGCCTTCAAAACTTCATTAAGAACCGGCCTTCAAAACTTCATCAAGAACCGGCCTTCAAAACTTCATTAAGAACCGGCCTTCAAAACTTCATTAAGAACCGGCCTTCAAAACTTCATTAAGAACCGGCCTTCAAAACTTCATAAAAAACCGGCCTTCAAAACTTCATTAAGAACCGGCCTTCAAAACTTCATAAAAAACCGGCCTTCAAAACTTCATTAAGAACCGGCCTTCAAAACTTCATTAAGAACCGGCCTTCAAAACTTCATAAAAAACCGGCCTTCAAAACTTCATTAAGAACCGGCCTTCAAAACTTCATAAAAAACCGGCCTTCAAAACTTCATTAAGAACCGGCCTTCAAAACTTCATTAAGAACCGGCCTTCAAAACTTCATTAAGAACCGGCCTTCAAAACTTCATAAAAAACCGGCCTTCAAAACTTCATTAAGAACCGGCCTTCAAAACTTCATCAAGAACCGGCCTTCAAAACTTCATCAAGAACCGGCCTTCAAAACTTCATTAAGAACCGGCCTACAAAACTTCATTATAAATCGGCCTTCAAAAGTTTATTGAGAATCGATCTTAAGAGCATATTCAAAATCACTCTAGCAGTCGCCGTTTAACCAGCGTTATCTTAATGCTTGTTATGACCTAAAGTGCATCTCAGTCCTTAAAAAGTCGCTTCTTGACCCCTGCCCGCCAGCTGCTGTCTAAAAAAGGCTTTCGCATCAACGTGGAGAAAGGCGCCGGAGTTGGCGCCGAATTTCTCGACACCGACTTTCAACAGAACGGCGCCAGCATCGTCGACCAGATGGCCGCTTTCCAATCGGACATTGTGCTGAAGGTTAGGGCTCCGTCAACCTCTGAGGTCGACTTGCTGAAGCCGGGCAACACTCTGGTTTCATTTCTGTACCCGGCACAGAATACGGACCTGATCAAGGCGCTGCAGACCAAAGGCGGCAACGTCATCGCCATGGACTGCGTGCCCAGGATCTCCCGAGCCCAGGTGTTCGACGCCCTGTCCTCCATGGCCAACATTGCCGGTGAGAGCTGTGCGGATTATATTGGCCCCAATTCTACTTGAGAATCGCCCCCAATTCTACCTGAGAATCGCCCCCAATTCTACCTGAGAGTCGCCTCCAAACCTACCTGAGAATCGCCCCCAATTCTACCTGAGAGTCGCCTCCAAACCTACCCGAAAATCGCCCCCAATTCTACCTGAGAATCGCCCCCAATTCTACCTGAGAGTCGCCTCCAAACCTACCTGAGAATCGCCCCCAATTCTACCTGAGATTCGCCTCCAAACCTACCTGAGAATCGCCCCCAATTCTACCTGAGAATCGCCCCCAATTCTACCTGAGAGTCGCCCCAATTCTACCTGAGAATCGCCCCCAATTCTACCTGAGAGTCGCCTCCAAACCTACCTGAGAATCGCCCCCAATTCTACCTGAGAATCGCCCCAATTCTACCTGAGAATCGCCCCCAATTCTACCTGAGAGTCGCCCCAATTCTACCTGAGAATCGCCCCCAATTCTACCTGAGAGTCGCCTCCAAACCTACCCGAGAATCGCCCCCAAACCTACATGAGCATCGTCACTAAACCCACCTGAGAATCGCCTCCCAAATCTATCTGAGAATTGACCCAAACCTACCTGAGTATCGTCACTACTCCTACCTGAGAATCACCACTAAATCGTTACCTCTTATCCCACGCAGGCTACAAGGCGGTCGTCCTCGCCGCCAACAATTTCGGCCGATTTTTCGCCGGCCAGATCACTGCGGCTGGCAAGATCCCGCCGGCCAAAGTGCTGGTCATTGGCGGCGGCGTGGCCGGCTTGTCATCCATTGGCGCGGCCAAAAATATGGGGGCCATTGTCAGGGCCTTCGACACCAGGGCTGCCGTTAAAGAGCAGGTGCGTTTGTATTGTCTTGGGGTATGTTATGTTGTGTGTAGGTAAAAAAAATTGTTGGCAATATTCGTAGTTCAAATAGGGATTTGTACAGTTTGAATGAGGATTTTTACTGTTTAAATGGGGATTTGTACAATTTGAATGAGGATTTGTACAGTTTGGATGGGCATTTGTACAGTTTGAATGGGGATTTGTACAGTTTGAATGGATATTTGTACAGTTTGACTGGAGATTTGTACAGTTTGAATGAAGATTTGTACAGTTTGACTGGAGATTTGTACAGTTTGAATGGGGATTTGTACAGTTTGACTGGAGATTTGTACAGTTTGACTGGAGATTTGTACAGTTTGAATGGGGATTTGTACAGTTTGACTGGAGATTTGTACAGTTTGACTGGAGATTTGTACAGTTTGAATAGAGATTTGTACAGTTTGAATGGATATTTGTACAGTTTGACTGGAGATTTGTACAGTTTGAATGAAGATTTGTACAGTTTGACTGGAGATTTGTACAGTTTGACTGGAGATTTGTACAGTTTGAATGAGGATTTTTACAGTTTAAATGGGGATTTGTACAGTTTGAATGGGGATTTGTACAGTTTGAATGGGGATTTGTACAGTTTGACTGGAGATTTGTACAGTTTGAATGAGGATTTTTACAGTTTGAATGAGGATTTTACAGTTTGAATGGGGATTAGTGCAGTTTGGATAAGGATTTGTACAGTTTGAATGGGGATTTGTACAGTTTTAATAGGGATTTGTACAGGTCGAATGGGATTTGTACAGTTTGAATGAGGATTTTTACAGGTTTAGTGGGGATTTGTACAGTTTGAGTGGGGATTTGTACAGTTTGAATGGGGATTTGTACAGTTTGAGTGGGGATTTGTACAGTTTATTAGGGATTTGTACAGGTCGAATGATGATTTTTTGCAACTAAAACTAACCCATTCCCCGCAGGTCGAGTCATTCGGCGCGCAGTTTCTGGAGGTGTCGCTGAAGGAGTCGGGCGAAGGCACGGGCGGCTACGCCAAGGAGATGTCACCGGAGTTCATCAAAGCCGAGATGGAGCTGTTCGCCAAGCAGTGCCGCGAAATCGACATCCTCATCACCACTGCTCTGATTCCCGGCAAGCCGGCTCCCAAGCTCATCTCCCGCGAGATGGTCGAGTCCATGAAGCCCGGCTCCGTCGTGGTGGACCTGGCCTCCGAGGCCGGCGGCAACATCGAGACTACGAAGCCTGGCGAACTGTACAAGTACAAGGATGTGGTGCACATCGGCTACACCGACCTGCCGTCTCGTCTGCCCACTCAGGTTTCTTTACTGATAGAATGCTAATCCCTGTGCTCAGAATCCCAATCCCCTTGCTCAGAATCCTAAGCCCTCTGCTCAGAATCCTAATCCCTTTGCTCAGAATCCTAATCCCTTTGCTCAGAATCCTAATCCCTTTGCTCAGAATGCTTATCCCTTTGCTCAGAATCCTAATCCCTTTGCTCAGAATCCTAATCCCTTTGCTCAGAATCCTAATCCCTTTGCTCAGAATCCTAATCCCTGTGCTCAGAATCCTAATCCCTTTGCTCAGAAGCCTAATTCCTATGCTCAGAATCCTGATCACTATGTTCAGTATCATGATCACCTATGCTCAGAATGCTGATTCCTATGTTCAGAATCGTAGCTAATCTCTAAGCTCAGAAACTAATCACTAACCTCATAATGCTGATCGCTAAGCTCAGAATGTTATAATCCCTAAGCTTAGGGTACTAATCCTTAGCTCAATCTCAATCCCAAAGATGATGATAAATGCAACCCCTGGACTCGAATTGAAATCCCTAATTCCCCTATTGCTCAGGCCAGCACTCTGTACGCCAACAACGTGTCCAAACTGCTGCTGTCCATGGGAGCCAAGGACCACTTTTATTTGGACATGAACGACGAAGTTGTCCGCGGCTCCTGCGTCATCGACTCCGGCAAGCTCATCTGGCCGCCGCCGCCGCCGCCGGCTCCGCCCGCTGGCGCTGCAGCTCCAGCAGCCAAGGCGCCCACACCGAAGGAGCTGGAAGCCAAGGAGCCCGACTATTTTGGCGACACGTTGAAGAGTGCAAGCGCCTACGGTGCTGGATTGGGCACCCTGCTCGGTCTGGGCTACGTGTCACCCAATGCCGCCTTCTCTGGAATGGTGAGTCGGTTAGAAGGGTTTTTCACTAGCTTTGTCCCTGAAGTTTTCAGTGTCCCTGAAGTTATCAGTGTCCCTGAAGTTACCAGTGTCCTGAAGTTTTCAGTGTTCCTGATGTTTTCAGTGTCCCTGAAGTTATCAGTGTCCCTGAAGTTACCAGTGTCCTGAAGTTTTCAGTGTTCCTGATGTTTTCAGTGTCCCTAAAGTTACCAGTGTCCCTGAAGTTATCAGTGTCCTGAAGTTTTCAGTGTCCCTGAAGTTACCAGTATCCCTGAAGTTATCAGTGTCCCTGAAGTTACCAGTGTCCTCTGAAGTTATCAGTGTCCCTGAAGTTATCAGTGTCCTCTGAAGTTATCAGTGTCCCTGAAGTTACCAGTGTCCTCTGAAGTTACCAGTGTCCCTGAAGTTATCAGTGTCCCTGAAGTTATGTTTCCCTGAAGTTTAAAAAAATTAATTAGTGTTATACTTAAATTATATACAAAAATACTCTTGCATTTCTACTTATAAGTAGTCACTAAACGTCAATTAAAAAGCGCCAAAACTTTCTTCAATTTCGCCTCAGCTGACCACATTCTCGCTGTCGACCATCGTTGGCTACCACACTGTCTGGGGCGTCACCCCGGCCCTGCACAGCCCCCTGATGAGCGTGACCAACGCCGTTTCCGGCATCACGGCAGTTGGCGGCCTCCTGCTGATGGGCGGCGGCCTGACGCCATCGAATGTGCCGCAGTCGCTCGGCGCAGTGGCTGCCTTCATCTCCAGCATCAACATCGGCGGCGGCTTCTTGGTTACCCAGCGAATGTTGGACATGTTCAAGCGGCCTACTGATCCGCCCGAGTTCAACTATTTGTACCTGGTGCCCGGGGCCACGCTGGTTGGCGGCTACGGCGCTCTGCTGTACCAGGGCGGCGGTCACGACCTGCACCAGCTGGCTTATCTGGGCTCCTCGCTCTGCTGCGTTGGGGCGCTGACCGGACTGAGCTCGCAGAAGACCTGCCGCCTGGGTGAGCGGGGTTGCTGTTGATCTGTTGGCAGGTAGGGAATGGCTGATTGACGGGTAGGGAATAGTTGATTGACAGGTAGGGAATGGCTGATTGACGGGTAGAGAATGGTTGATTGACAGGTAGGGAATGGCTGATTGACGGGTAGAGAATGGTTGATTGACAGGTAGGGAATGGCTGATTGACGGGTAGAGAATGGTTGATTGACGGGTAGGGAATGGTTGATTGACAGGTAGGGAATGGCTGATTGACGGGTAGGGAATGGCTGATTGACGGGTAGAGAATGGTTGATTGACAGGTAGGGAATGGCTGATTGACGGGTAGAGAATGGTTGATTGACAGGTAGGGAATGGCTGATTGACAAGTAGAGAATTGATGAATTGATAGATAGGGATGATTGATTGACAGATAGGAATGATTAATTGGCATGTAGGGATAGTTGATTGACAGGTGGTTGATTGACAGGTATGGATGGTTGATTGACAGGTATGGATGGTTGATTGACAGGTACGCTAGTTCAGATTGGCAGTCTGCAAGCAAGCCCTAACACCCCGCTCCCACCCCACCCGCAGGCAACGCACTCGGCATGATCGGCGTGTCTGGCGGAGTGACGGCCACCCTTGGCATCCTGCAGCCCGAGCCGTCCGTGCTGGCCCAGATGGGCGCCGTCTGCCTGACCGGCGCCAGCATCGGCGGAGTCATGGCCAAGCGGATGGAGGTGACGGACCTGCCGCAGATGGTGGCCCTGTTCCACAGCCTGGTGGGCGCCGCCGCTGTCATCACCTGCGTGGCCACCTACATTCACGAGCAGCCGCACTTTGCCGCTGGCGACACCGCCGCTGCCAACCTGTTGAAGACTGTCGCCTTTCTTGGTACCTACATTGGCGGCGTGACCTTTACCGGCTCCCTGGTGGCATTCGGCAAGCTGCAAGGTCTGCTGAAGTCCGAGCCGCTGATGCTGCCCGGTCGCAACGCCCTGAATGCCTCCATGTTCGGCGCCAGCCTGGCTTCTGGCGGCGCTCTGGTGGCCCTGCCCGAGATGAGCTCCGGCCTGGCTGCCCTGGCCGCCACGACTGGCCTGTCCTCCGTGATGGGCGTCACCCTCACCGCGGCCATCGGAGGTGAGTCTGGGGATCCAAGGGCATCCCAGGGTTCGATTCCTGGCGCGTCCTGTCGTTAATTTGAGACTTGTGAATTATCATTTAGCTTGTGCAATGTGCGATGTACAAGGGGTGTGCAATAAGTTTCCGGATGTGTAAAGAAATAGTTAGAGAGCAACTGACAGTCATTTTTTCAAGGTACTCTCCAGAAGAGTCTATATGCAGCCGGACCACTCTGAACTTGGCACTTGACCCCATTGACATGCTTGATGAAGGCCTTGACTGCAGCTTCCGGCGATGAATAGCGAATGCCACGCATCTTCCGCTTGATTTGCGGAAACTAAAAGAAGTCGCACGGGGCCGAGTTCTTGAATGTGTTCTGTAGCCAGGAATTCGACCACTTGCCTGGACTTGTGGGCGCCCAGTCACTCGATCGACAACAAAAGCGGTAACTCGGACCAATATTCAACCAAATTTCATCGTCTCAGAAGGACGCCATAATCTGATCGATTTTTAACTGAAAATTTAACACACACAAACAAACAAACCAGATGAAATTCTAAACGATAACAGTCGTCATACGACTTTTATCTGTTTTAGTCGACCGATTTTTTCAAATCAAATCATTTTTTGTACGTAATTCAACGATTTTAAGGGTAAACCGTAACGACAACTCAGATATTTACTCGTCAGAACTCCGACTTTCATCTGTAGAAAATCGTGCCGAAAAAATGAAGCGTTTTTGCCCCGCTTTTCTCCGCAAATGAAGGACCAAATTTCAACTTTTTTTCGAAAATAAAATGAGACCGGACATGAAGAACTGCTTTCTTTATACAAAGAAGTCTAAACGCATGGACTTGCGTTACGTAGAATAATATAGGCGAACTGAGTGTATTTACTGTACGTTCGTAAGTGCCGTATAAAAGCAATAACTGTGCTTTTACATGAATTGCAAATACATGAACAGCTATAGAAAAAATTATTGAGCAAAGTAGTTTTATAAACAATTGTAACTGCTGAATAAACGCTAGAACGATAACTGCTAAAAAGAATTGCATCGCTTGCTAATACATGGATATAAAAAGTTTAGTAAGCAAAACTAGCAATCAGCGCCGCTGCTTGGTCTGCCCCGCTTTGCGGTTGCCGGCGACTTGGCTTTCTGCTGTCGCTTTCGACGCTGTGAAATAGCGTCAACGCAGCGTGCGAAAGCGATGCCAAGGTCTTTTCGCGCAATCTCAATTCCGTTGTTGGTCAGATTACTAATTATTATGTCAATTTTAACTTCATCTGCGGCATGGCGGATCTCGTCCCCGTTGTAGTGAAAGCATTCGAATAAAGCCACGTAGAAGCTAGCCCATTTTCTTTGCTTTCGTATCAGCGCCGTGAGCCTCTTTATATTCCTTGATGTTCTTCGACAGCGTGTTGCGATCTACCGAGCGCACGTGCACGCCAGACAAGCTCTCGGATAGTGGCACGAGAAAATTGTCTACCGTGGGCGCTGAAAGGCGCTTCGAAAAACCGCGCTGTGGTCCTCCGTTGCCACCCTCGTCGTGATTGTCGCCGTCGCCCTCGCTGTCGCCTTCGTCGTCGGCTGATGCCGTTATAGCTGCCGCGATCGACAGCAGGGTCTTGCACCTTGCTTGGGCAGCCTTGGTTTTCAAGTCAGTGAGGCTTTCGCGCATAAGATTTTCTTTTTCTTCTTGCTGCCTCAGCTGCTGCTGCAATCCTGAAACCTGCTCAGTGAGCTCATTTCGCTCTTGGCGCACAGCTAGCAGCTCACTTTTCAGCCGGCGTAAGCTGTCTTCCTTTTTTGGACAGTCCTGGCACGGCTCCCGATCGTCTGGCACTTCCAGGGACGTCGGCTTGTCAGGACCGTCGGAAGTGGTTTGGCAAAGTTTAAGCATTTTCTTTGCTTTGCCCGTTCCGTACGGGCCCTTGACAATTTTGGCGGGGTGGCGAGTGCCAGTCCTCTTATTTCGTGCAATGACGACGGTCACTTCTTGACCAACGCATCGAACTTCGTCGTCGATGTCGGTGGAATCATCGTGGACGTCGCTGTCGCTCACAACCATACATTCCTTCTTGCCAGACGTGAATTGTACAATCCAATACGTACCAGCACGGTTGTCTGCGGACATTTTTAGTTGTAGTGTAGGACTGAAAACACGAAATTCAATTTCTTCCTGTGCTCTAACAGGTTATCCAACGCCTTCTGGGCAACTTCCAATGCTGCCTCCGCTTCTGCAAAGGCAGCAGTGCAGATGGACTCCAGCCGCTTGTCCTCTTCAGCGCTGGTTACGTTCTCGGTGTCACCAGTGTCTACAGGTTTCACGGCCTCAGCATCTGTGTTCTCCGACCGTTGGAATTGTGGACAGAGGGCAAGCGCAATAGGCCCATCACTGGTTCCCACGGCAACATGCCGCATCGAAGCCTTTGAAACCAATTCCTCCGTTTCCACGGCAACGTGCCGCGCCGAAGCCTTGAAAAGCGGGTACTTCAACGACGACTAGCCATAAGTACTGGATATTGACGGCCTGGGTCGATGCGGGTCGGGCACTTAAAGTGGCGCTATCTTACAGTCTCCAGGATGTTTTTTCGCTGTTTGCACCGGGAAGCTGTCGACTTTGAAGTTTAATGCCTCCAACATTTGCACTGCCGGCAGACAGGTCATGATCGTGGTTCTCGGCACTGTTTATGCGAAGTCTGTCAATGTGGCGGCTGACAGCTTTCAGCACTTCAATTTCCTGCCGACGCGAACCGTGAATAAAGCTACGCAGACGGAAGTGCGTGGCTTCGAATAGCGACGCTGAAATCCGGTACATCGGCCCGAATTGAATGGCCGCAGACACCATGTGCAAACAGACTTAGTGAGCGTTGTACGTCAATGCTCTTGTTGAATACAGCACAGGCAAATACCTAAAATGATGAAACGAATTAGGTCTCAGATTATAATAAATACAAGAGCTACATTTAGCTATTTAGTTAGAAGAAAATCCTTAAGAAAATGAGTTCCAATTTTCTCACTTAAGCACGTGGTCCAAGGAAGTCTGAGCCCGCATAACTTCTACGAGCGATGCGCTATCAAAGCAGAGCCAGAAGATAGCTGAACTAAGTAGTAGAAGGTGAAGATAATAATCGACATTGTCCGGTTCACTTAAAAAGTCTTTCAGGAGCATCGGGGCCAGAGCCAAGACCCAGACCTCAAACTCGTGACCTCTGAAACGAGCAATCTCTTTCGGGGTGCGCAGAGCACGACGTTGAACGCTATGCGGCACGACAATTGAGGCCATGGCAGCGCGTATATCTGACAGGCGCTGATATAAATTTGGTGACTCAATTTTTTAATCTGGACGGTCTTGCTTTTGGCAGAAAAGCTTCCGCAAAAGCCACTTGCAGATGCCACCGTCGAACTCGTGCAGGAAGCAGGGAGGGCATCCAGCAGTGAAATCGAAGCCGTTTAACTGCTTAAAAGGTGATACGGCATACACCTGTAACAAATTTCAAAGAGGAAACTTTAAAAAAATATAAAGCTAGGGCGAAAAGCTCAATAAAATGCATAATTTAATTAAGGAACTCACGCCTAACAAATCGCTCCTGTGTGCGGGAATATTAGCGGCTAATTGAAGTGTGTCTCTTTTGGTGCGAACACCGGGTGAAGTGCAACCAGCTCGCTGTGCTGCCCGCTTCACGCTGTCGGTGACTTGAACAGAATAGTAGCGGCCTCCTGCAGTCGGTTGCGGCTTCGTTTGTACATAACATTTATCGCAGCCATAGGTGGCGTTGTAACGCTTCACTCCGATTACATCGGCGCGAACTGGGGCATCAAAAATTGCGATCAACGGATGCAAATGCATACGCCGCGGTGGTCCGTTTTCGTCAACAACTGTAATTCCCACCTCGCGCAAATCGTTTAGCACAGGAACAACCATCTGGAGAAATTGCGAAGCTTTTAGTTTACGTTTTCCCGTCCACAAACCGCAGAGTACGACAAAGCGCATTTTAAATTTGTCATTAACTTTGTTTATGACAATATAACGGGACAGACTTCGGCAGGGGATGTCCTCGAAATAGAGAAACCGTCCGTACACAAAGTGTAACTTAAATCGCGGCGGTCTTGCGGTTGAATTGTCTGCAGAAACCGCTAATATGCTATGCTTCCAGCAAAACTTAGACAACCAGGCTTGTACACTAGATCGCAAGGAAATGTTACAAACCGCAGCATATTATATTCTTTGATCATCGTAAGCAATTGCGCGCGAACGTCCAGAACCCAAAACTTAACAACCGCCGAATGACAATCTGGACAGCACTCGTCAGCTGCTACTACTTCAACGCGGCTCACATTACACGTACTACACACAAAGTCGCACGTAGCATTCTTCGGACGAAATAGGCTTTTGCAAGGTTGAATTCCGATAACTTGATCAAGTTGGCGCAGACTTATGGGGACGGAGTTTGCCCTGGTCAGAAGACGTTGCAACAGATCAAGCAATCGCTTTTTTGGTTCTCGGCGCAACTTGCTTTTTATGGCGAATTCTTCAATCTCGTTAGCAGCCTGCTTAATGCTTAGACAGGCACCCAAAAAATTGGATTCTCTAGCAGCATGGCATCGTCATCCGATTCATGGTTGGAGTCATCAGTCTCGGATTCGTCAGCGTTGGACTCAATATCGCTAATGGGGGGCTTGCTCATGATTGGCGTCGGATTCATCGCTGGACTCATCGCTGATGGGGGGCTGCTGCTCATGATTGGCGTCAGAGTCATCGCTGGACTCATCGCTGATGGGGGGCTGCTGCTCATGATTGGCGTCGGAGTCATCGCTGGACTCATCGCTGATGGGGAGCTGCTGCTCATGATTGGCGTCAGAGTCATCGCTGATAGGGGGCTGCTGCTCATGATTGGCGTCGGAGTCATCGCTGGACTCATCGCTGATGGGGGGCTGCTGCTCATGATTGGCGTCGGAGTCATCGCTGGACTCATCGCTGATGGGGGGCTGCTGCTCATGATTGGCGTCAGAGTCATCGCTGGACTCATCGCTGATAGGGGGCTGCTGCTCATGATTGGCGTCAGAGTCATCGCTGGACTCATCGCTGATGGGGGGCTGCTGCTCATGATTGGCGTCGGAGTCATCGCTGGACTCATCGCTGATGGGGAGCTGCTGCTCATGATTGGCGTCAGAGTCATCGCTGATAGGGGGCTGCTGCTCATCATTGGCGGCGGCGTCATCTCTAGACTGCTGCTTCATTTTCTTTTTAGATTCCCTGAGTCGCATTTTGCCGCTTTCTGTTCGTCTGTGGCATCACTGAAGCTAAAGGTATTGAGGAGTAATGTTGCATCATAATTAAAAAATAAATTATATTACGCAACAATCTAAGTGCCGACTTTTATACAGGAATGCAATGGACACCTACGTTACCCAACTACCAACTTATTTAACCGTAGTCGATAAAAAAACAAAGTAACACAACTCGAAATTAAGTTCAACATTCATCATCTTTATAATTTGATCAAATTCGGAGAAACACGGATAAAAAACGGATCAACACAACTCAAGATTCAGTTCGACTTTCATCGTTTTTTAAATGGGCGGCAACTGGGGAGAGCACTCAGAACTTCTGGCAGGCAGTAGTCGGTACACCAGTTGCCACTGACTGCGCTGCTGCACAAGTGGGACGGTCGCAATACATGTAGATGATCAGCTTTCGTCACAAAAACGGCCAACATCTGCTTTGCAACACTGCGCTCCCACTGCAGCTTCAATGATGGGGCGCCTCCAACTGGTGTCCACTGGGCCGACTGCTGCTTGGTCTCTGGGTCAAAACTGTAGATCCAGGATTCGTCACCACTGACGATTTCCCAGACCGAGTTTGAGCGGCCATCGTCGAATCTGTAGAGCATGGCATGGCACCAAGCCACCCGAGCCTCCTTTTGCTCCTCCGTCAGGTGATGAGGCACCCAGCGTGCAGAAATCTTGCTCAGGTTGAGCCTTGAGTGCAGGAATCGTGCGGATGGCTGCCGATGAGATGCCGCTTCTGCCTCTATCTGGGCCACAGTTGCCCTGGCATCATCCTCAATCATGGCCCGAATAGCAGCAACATTCTCATCCCTTGCTTCTGCAGTCATCATCATCCAGACTCCGTCGGCCATGTCGAAATTCAGCAAACCACTCAAAAACTGTGGACCTGGAAGGTGCTTCATTACCAAAGTTCCAAAGCTTAAAGTTCCTCAAAGCTCTTCTGATTGCCTTAAACAGCAGCGCAGGCTTTATAGAGTGAATTTGTCTGAAATTGCACAACTATAATCACAAGATAATTGTACATAATACCTGCTATGCCGAATTGTATACATCTCCTTCCCAATTTGTGCCTCCGGAAGCTTATTGCATACCCCTCGTAGCCTACTGAAGGATCAGGGATAGCCTACTAAAGGATCAGGGGTAGCCTACTGAAGGATCGGGGGTAGCCTACTGAAGGATCAGGGATAGCCTACTGAAGGATCAGGGGTAGCCTACTGAAGGATCGGGGATAGCCTACTGAAGGATCAGGGGTAGCCTACTGAAGGATCAGGGGTAGCCTACTGAAGGATCGGGGTAGCCTACTGAAGGATCAGGGGTAGCCTACTGAAGGATCAGGGGTAGCCTACTGAAGGATCAGGGGTAGCCTACTGAAGGATCAGGGGTAGCCTACTGAAGGATCAGGGGTAGCCTACTGAAGGATCAGGGGTAGCCTACTGAAGGATCAGGGGTAGCCTACTGAAGGATCAGGGGTAGCCTACTGAAGGATCAGGGGTAGCCTACTAAAGGATCAGGGGTAGCCTACTGAAGGATCAGGGGTAGCCTACTGAAGGATCGGGGGTAGCCTACTGAAGGATCAGGGGTAGCCTACTGAAGGATCGGGGGTAGCCTACTGAAGGATCGGGCGTAGCCTACTGAAGGATCAGGGTAGCCTACTGAAAGATCGGGGGTAGCCTACTGAAGGATCAGGGTAGCCTACTGAAAGATCGGGGGTAGCCTACTGAAGGATCGGGGGTAGCCTACTGAAGGATCGGGCGTAGCCTACTGAAGGATCGGGGGTAGCCTACTGAAGGATCGGGGGTAGCCTACTGAAGGATCGGGCGTAGCCTACTGAAGGATCGGGGTAGCCTACTGAAGGATCGGGGTAGCCTACTGAAGGATCGGGGTAGCCTACTGAAGGATCAGGGGTAGCCTACTAAAGGATCGGGGTAGCCTACTAAAGGTCTACGGAAAGATCAGTGAGCATTGGAAGTCTGACCCGATTCCCCTCGTCGCCACTGCACCGCAGGCGCGGACATGCCCGTCGTGATCACGGTGCTGAACTCCTACTCTGGCTGGGCCCTGTGCGCCGAAGGCTTCATGCTGGACAACAACCTGATGACCGTGGTTGGCGCCCTCATCGGGTCCAGCGGTGCCATCCTGTCCTACATCATGTGCAAGGCAATGAACCGCAGCCTGCCTAATGTCATCTTCGGCGGCTACGGCACTAGCTCTTATGCCGGCGGCAAAGCTATGGAGATCACCGGTACTCATACTGAGGTGAGGCGATTCTTGTCTTGTCACAGAGTTCTTTGACCTCGAATGACCCGCTTTGATCTCAAATTACCCACTTTGACCTTAAATCACCTATTTTGACCTTAAATGACCCCTTTGACTTCAAAGAGCCCAGTGGCTTAAGATGACATACTTTGACCTCAAATGACCCACTTTGACCTCTAATAAGCCATTTTGACCTTAAATGACCCCTTTGACTTCAAAGAGCCCAGTGGCTTAAGATGACATACTTTGACCTCAAATGACCCACTTTGACCTCTAATAAGCCATTTTGACCTTAAATCACCCATTTTGACCTTAAATCTAGTTTGAACTCAAATAATCCATTTGATTTCAAAGAACCCAGTGTAGCTTTAAATGACATACTTTGACCTCAAATGACCCACATTGACCCCAAATGACCCAATTTGACCTCAAAAAACCAACCTTGACCTTTTGACTCAATTTCATCTCAAATAGCCAATCTTGACTTGAGCCTCAAAGTTACTTGTTACTTGGTAACAAAGTACGACTCAAGGACTTCTAGACTAACAGGACGTAAAACTCAACGATCGTGCAATTTTTTGGAGGCCACGATTTCCTGGAAAAAATACACTGCGAAGATAGGAAAAAATCAGTTTTTCGTCACAAAATCTGTGATTGTATTTGATCTGGGGCAGTGAAGACTACCATTCTTTTAATTTAACATGCACAATATGTTACTCTATTATATTTTCAAATAGCTGTGTAGTGAAGTTTTCACTTTCATATTGTTTTCACTTTATTTCATAAGCCCAAAGTTGCAAACTCACAAGTGGCATTAGCCAAATATCAAATTCAAGAAAAGAAAAGCTATTCAAATTTGTAATATAATAATATTTTTAGCCTTTAAAATAAAAGTTATAAAAGGACTAATCAATGTTTTTTCTTATAGATACCTAGTAAAAATGGTTAGGGCCTATTTTTGTGATTAAGTCTATTCTTCTTAAATCTTAGTCCTAAATATAGGCTTGCTTAAAAACTGATAATACAGCTTTCTCAAGCCTAGGTAACCAACCATATGAAACTATTTATTGGTAATCTATATATAATAAAAAAATCTAAATATACTAATCTTTAAGTCATTGTCTAAATTTAATTTTAATTACTTATTAGGCTAGATAGTGTAGTGATAGGTCTAGTTCTAGTAGGCCTAGGAATTAGTATAGTTACTAAACCTACAATAATAGCTTAAGACTAAGAGTACCTACATGCAATGTTTTTATACTTTATTTTAAAAAGAACAACACAAAAAGTTTGGCTAATGCCACTTGTGAGTTTGCAACTTTGGGCTTATGAAATAAAGTGAAAACAATATGAAAATGAAAACTTCACTACACAGCTATATGAAAATATAATAGAGTAACATATTGTGCATGTTAAATTAAAAGAATGGTAGTCTTCACTGCCCCAGATCAAATACAATCACAGATTTTGTGACGAAAAACTGATTTTTTCCTATCTTCGCAGTGTATTTTTTCCAGGAAATCGTGGCCTCCAAAAAATTGCACGATCTTTGAGTTTTACGTCCTGTTAGTCTAGAAGTCCTTGGTACGACTATGCTGGTATAATCGATCTTTTGTAACCCGAATGACCCTAAATGACCCTTATTATATTATCGCCGGTTGTCATCAGGTTAACGTCGACCAAGTGGCCGACTGGGCGGTGAACGCTCGCAACGTGATCATCACTCCCGGCTATGGCCTGTGCGTGGCCAAGGCCCAGTACCCCCTGGCCGAGTTGGTCACCCTGCTGCGCAAG
This sequence comes from Macrostomum lignano, assembly GCA_002269645.1. Taxonomy (NCBI): domain Eukaryota; kingdom Metazoa; phylum Platyhelminthes; family Macrostomidae; genus Macrostomum; species Macrostomum lignano. Next base: position 138,719 of record NIVC01001505.1, on the reverse strand, counting down.
AAGGGCGTCAACGTTCGCTTTGGAATCCACCCGGTGGCCGGCCGCATGCCCGGACAGCTCAACGTGCTGCTGGCCGAGGCCGGCGTCCCCTACGACATTGTGCTGGAGATGGACGAGATCAATCACGACTTCCCGGAGACCGACCTGGTGCTGGTCATCGGCGCCAACGACACGGTGAACTCAGCCGCTGAGGAGGATCCCAACAGCATCATTGCGGGTGAGCCCTGACTGTCAGTGCATTAATTTGCACTCCGTGGCACTCGCAAGTGTACAGTGTAGGAATGTAAAATATGTACACTGTAGGATATACAATTTTGTGTACAGCGTAGGAACGTAAAAAGTGTTGGCGACCATAAGTCAGTACAATGCCTAACCTGCACCCCATTAACCCGCCACCCACACTCAGGCATGCCGGTGCTTCGCGTGTGGAACTCCAAGCAGGTGGTGGTCGTCAAGCGCACCCTTGGCGTTGGCTACGCCGCCGTGGACAACCCGATTTTCTTCAAGGAGAACACCGTCATGCTGCTCGGCGACGCCAAGAAGATGTGCGACGGCCTGCTGTCCAAGGTCAAGGAGTACTATGGCGACAACTGAGCTCTTGGACTGCGCTTTGGGGGTGGGGATACCGTCTGACCTGTGCTGCCGTTTGCTGCTGGGGACTTCGGTTTCGGATTTTATCGGTTGCCACCCTGAGAATCGCCCTAAATCTCACCCTGAGAATCGCCCTAAATCTCACCCTGAGAATTGCCCTAATTTCACTCTGAGAATCGCCCCAAATCTTACCCTGAGAAACGCCCCTAATCCAACCTGACAATCACCCTAAATCTCACCCTGAGAATCACCCAAAATCTCGCCCTGAGAATCGCCCCGAATCCAACCTGAGAATCGCCCTAATCTCACCCTGAGAATCGCCCCGAATCCAACCTGAGAATCGCCCCAATTTCACTCTGAGAATCGCCTCAAATCTCACCCTGAGAATCGCCTTAAAACTCACCCTGACAATCGCTCTAAATCTCACCCTGACAATCGCCCTAAATCTCACCCTGACAATCGCCCTAAATCTCACCCTGACAACCGCTCTAAATCTCACCCTGACAATCGCTCCAAATCTCACCCTGAGAATCGCTCTAAAATCCACACAGCTGTGGCTGAACTTTGCCCCTATTCGCTGCCAGACGTTCTCTATCAACAGGGTCTAGAATTGATTGGCACCTGAAGTTCTGAAAACTGTTTTTTTGTTGTATGATAAGCCGGTTAAATTGTAACACGTGTTCAAGGTGCCGCTAGTTTAGTAGACACTTAGATAGGCTCATTTTCTATGGTTCTAATGTTCTCATATCTGGGTCTCTGAACTCTGTCCCTTTCCCTGTTTGTTTATGATAAACCCAGTAAAATCGTGCTGTCTGTCAGATCATACTATATTTATTAATAATTAGTATTGTTCAAGTGTGTGTTTCACTTGCTTTAGCTTATTTTTAGATGTTTTTTATTTATAGTTAGGCGTGTTCGAATTTGCCCAAAATATCAAGATAGCAAATTTATTAATTCAATGTGCTTTTGTATCTCAGAATCAAGCACTCAAAAAAACCATTGATTCGTTCGGCTGTTAAACAAAAATTTAAATTATGAAGCAAAAATTTTCTCTGGTTTTTTCACGCTACTGTAAGTAGCTTTCAAATTCTACGTCTGCGTATAGAAAAATAGTGTACGTGTTTCTATTTATCCAAATGATGAAATAAACTTGGCTTGGCCTTATTAACTCTCTAATTTCTCTGCTTCCTGCTCTAACTATCAGATAGGCACTTCAGTTCAATTACACTAATCCCTGTCATTGCTGGGCTCTCGTCATCACCTGGCTAAGTTAGAAAATGGAAGACTTGAAATCCATAACAATACATTTGCTGTGTTTCTTCTGTATTGCTTATTTGGGTTTGTTATTATTCCACCGCTTGCAGATGATTCCTATGCCCTATCCCTCAGTTGCTGGGCCAGCCTCCCAGATCCTCAGTTGCTGGGCCAGCCTCCCAGATCCTCAGTTGCTGGGCCTGCCTCCCAGATCCTCAGTTGCTGGGCCAGCCTCCCAGATCCTCAGCTGTTGGGCCAGCCTCCCAGATCCTCAGTTGCTGGGCCATTCAGCCTCTCAGGTCCTTAGTTGCTGGGCCAGCCTCCCAGACCCTCAGTTGCTGGGCCATTCAGCCTCTCAGGTCCTTAGTTGCTGGGCCAGCCTCCCAGATCCTCAGTTGCTGGACCATTCAGCCTCTCAGGTCCTTAGTTGCTGGGCCAGCCTCCCAGACCCTCAGTTGCTGGGCCATTCAGCCTCTCAGGTCCTTAGTTGCTGGGCCAGCCTCCCAGACCCTCAGTTGCTGGGCCATGCAGCCTCCCAGATCCTCAGTTGCTGGGCCAGCCTCCCAGATCCTCAGTTGCTGGGCCATGCAGCCTCCCAGATCCTCAGTCCTAGGACTGGTAAAGATTTCCGAGTTAAAGAACCCCAAAGCCTGACAGACACCCAACCTGTTAAAGAGCAATCTTATTTAGATAAAACTATCGCTACATGTGGGTCATTGTGTCAGCACTTCATTTTTAACCTTTGAACCCAACTAGTATAGGGAAAAATGGAGATTTATAATTTGCATGAGTATAGTTTTGTTGCCTGGGGAATGCCTAATTTTAATTGAAGTAATTATCGCCTGTCGAAACAAAGTCTGACTGTAAACACACATATAAACACATAGCAACAGATTGGAGACGGCTCTACAGTTGGCAGTTGCTAAGAGGTCAGGCTAGTAGGAAGCGAAGACTTGCACCAGCTGATAAGGGCTAAATTGTGTTTCACACTTGCGCTCCGGTTGACCCCGAAATTCCCCGTGTCATGCTGGGCCGCCGTGGCCCGCAGCCCACTTCAGGGCTTGTTAATCGTAATTGAACAAAATGATTAACAATCTGTGCCGGCAGACTCTGCTACGCCACTCGGCACAAAGGCTCAATTGTTTCTGAGCGCTAAGGCTGTAAACTGTTTATAATTGTTACTTATCTGTCTATGCCTTGGACTCCAGGCCCTTGTGTGCTCAAATGCCTGGGCCCCGGCCTCTCCGCTAAGACTGTCTGCAGTGCACAGGAGGTGGGGTGAGCGAGTATAATGGAGAGACAGACAGTGGCGGCAGCCATATAAAAGGACCATTTTTCAGACCGAAATGACGCACCTCAGTCAGCTGTTATTGGCTGTCTTTTATCCCGAGCTGGAGGGAATTTTCTTACAGAGCCACAGTCTCCGGTCTTAGATAGATGCAGCCTGGCTGCTGACTTCGCTTAAACATTTATGAAACATAATTAGCTATGGCGTCTAAGGCGCTTCAAAAAGCCAACGTTGCCAATGGCAACGCGAATGGCAATAACAACAACAGTAACGGCTGCAACGGTGTCAAGGATGAGGACGCGGAAGCTGTCCCGGATGTCGAGGCGGAGCTGCTGGAGTTCGTGCCAGCGGATGGCGGGCTGCGAGCCTGGCTGGTGTGTTTCACATCCTTCTGCACCAACGGCACCATCTTCTCCATCATCAACAGCTTCGGCATCATCAGCGACTGGCTGATCACCACCAGGGGCATCTCGAAGTCCGTGGCGGGTGAGCGAGCTGTTAAAGTGCATGGAATCCTTCCTACCTTTCTTTATCTACCCTACCTAAACTGCCTACCATGCCTACCTTACGTACTCTGCCTACTCTACCTATATCCAACCTACCCTGTCTACCCTGCCTACCCTACCTACCCTACCTATCCAACCTACCCTGCCTACCCTACCTATCCAACCTACCCTGCCTACCCTACCTATCCAACCTACCCTGCCTACCCTACCTATCCAACCTACCCTGCTACCCTACCTATTCAGCCTACCCTGCCTACCCTACCTATCCAACCTACCCTGCTACCCTACCTATTCAGCCTACCCTGCCTACCCTACCTATCCAACCTACCCTGCCTACCCTACCTATTCAGCCTACCTGCCTACCCTACCTATTCAGCCTACCTGCCTACCTATCCAACCCACCCTGCCTACCCTACCTGGTCTACCTACTCTACCCTGACCACTCTATCTACTCTGTCCATTCTGCCTACCTATGCTCGACCTACCCTGCCTATCCTATACCTACATGTACTGACCGTATAACAACCAACCTACAGTATTTAGGTCTACTCAACATACTCAGTCTACTTACACTTGCAAGCCCACCCAACACAATATACCCACCAAAGCAGTCTAACAAAACTCCGAGCACATTTTAAAAGCATTTCCAAAATTTTCCAGGGATTTTCCAGTACCGAATCCGCGGGCCCCCTCAAACCATCCATCCAATGTTCTATATTTAGCATCAATTGTTTTGAGACCACATAGTACAGTGCGCATAAAATTCTCACCACTTGACTCAGAGTTTGTCTGCCCCAGAGCATTGGCCTCTCTGCACTCTTTTAAGTGCAGCAGAGTTTCGTCACAAGCCTCAGCGAGGTGGACGGCGGCTCCACGCCTAAGTTGTGTGAACAAGAAGCTGAAGAAATACAGTAGACTGAGAAACTTGCTTTCTTTCAAAAGTGCAAAACGTTGCTTTTGAGTAGATAACAGTGGTTGATAAATTTAATTTTTGCATCTTAGAGAACTCTAAGGGGTTAACAACCATGAAAATATTACAATGAAGCGGCTCGCGTGCGGCGACATGAAGACCGCTTGTCCTTTAATAAAGTGCTGCGGCTGGGCCTGTTACGGCTCTAGTATATTTGGGCCATAGACAGTTTGAGCAGGAAGTGGCTGGCTCTGTCAAAAGTACATGTGTCCGCTACGACAAAACGTTTTTAAAGTTTTTTTACAAATTATTTTATGCTTGTACAATTGCTATCAAATAGACATTTTCTGTCCAAAAAGCCACCACAACCTACCCAACCTACTCAACCAATCCAACCTACTCAACCTACCCAACCTACTCAACCAATCCAACCTACTCAACCTACCCAACCTACTCAACCAATCCAACCTACTCAACCAATCCAACCTACTCAACCAATCCAACCTACTCAACCAATCCAACCTACTCAACCAATCCAACCTACTCAACCAATCCAACCTACTCAACCAATCCAACCTACTCAACCAATCCAACCTACTCAACCTACTCAACCAATCCAACCTACTCAACCAATCCAACCTACTCAACCAATCCAACCTACTCAACCAATCCAACCTACTCAACCAATCCAACCTACTCAACCAATCCAACCTACTCAACCAATCCAACCTACTCAACCAATCCAACCTACTCAACCAATCCAACCTACTCAACCAATCCAACCTACTCAACCAATCCAACCTACTCAACCTACTCAACCAATCCAACCTACTCAACCAATCCAACCTACTCAACCAATCCAACCTACTCAACCTACTCAACCAATCCAACCTACTCAACCAATTCAACCTACTCAATCAATCCATCCTACTCAATCAACCCAACCTACCCAACCTTCATAAGCTACCCAACCTACCCAACATACCCAACCTACTTTATCTAGCCAACCCTACCAAATCTTCCTAAACCTACCCAATCTACCCAATCTACCCAATATACCCAATCTGCTCAGCCTACCCAACCTACCCAACTTACTCAAACCTACCCTACCTACCAAACCTACTCGAACCTACCCAACCAACCCAACCTACCCAACCTGCCCAACAAATCCAACCTACCCTACCTACCAAACCTACCCAACCAACCCAACCTACCCAACCTGCCCAACAAATCCAACCTACCCTACCTACCCTACCTACCCAACCTACCCAACCTACCCAACCGCAGGCTCGATCGGCTCGGCCACCATCGGCTGCGTGTTCTTCTTCTCCTTCCTCGGCAGCATCGTGATGGACCGGGTCGGCCTCCGCCGCTGCGCCTTCGCCGGCGGCCTCATCGCCGTTTGCAGCTTCATGGCGAGCTCCTTCGTGCCGCCAGAGAACGCCACCGTCCTGTTCTTCACCCACAGCTGCCTGTTCGGCTTCGGCGCAGCCCTGGTGTACACCCCCAGCCTGGTGATCCTCGGGCACCATTTCGACAAGCGGCTGGGCCTGGCGAACGGCATCGTCACCCTGGGCAGCGGCGTCTTCTCCGTGGTGCTGTCCCGATCGCTCAAGCCGCTGCTCCTCGATCGCATCGGGGTGCACAACACCTTCAGAGTGTACTGCGGCATGGCGGCCTTCATGCTGGTGTACTCATTCACCTGGAAACCGCTGAGACCTGTCAGGCACGCAGAGCTGGATCACTACCTGTCGCAGGCGTCCCTCACCGAGCGCTTGGCCGGTGTGCGAGCTTTTCTTACCAAGTTTCTCAACGTCAGCATCTGGCGAAATCGCGGCTTCTTGATCTGGATTGTCGGCTGCCCGTTCGCCCTGTTTGGCTACTTTGTGCCCTTCATGTTTCTGGTGAGCTCCGCGGCTTTTCCGTGTCTCCCCTCCCCTCTGTGCCCTTCATGTTTCTGGTGAGCCCGCGGCTTTTCCGTGTCTCCCCTCCCCTCTGTGCCCTTCATGTTTCTGGTGAGCCCCGCGGCTTTTCCGTGTCTCCCCTCCCCTCTGTGCCCTTCATGTTTCTGGTGAGCCCTGCGGCTTTTCCGTGTCTCCCCTCCCCTCTGTGCCCTTCATGTTTCTGGTGAGCCCTGCGGCTTTTCCGTGTCTCCGACTCTACCTCCTCTCCCTATCTCCCTCTCTCCCTCTGCTTCTCCCTCTGTCTCCCTCCCTCCTTCCCTCTGCCTCTCCCTCTGTCTCCCTCCCTCTCTCTCCCTCTACCTCTCCCTCTATCTCCCTCCCTCTCTCCCCTCTCTCTTACTCTATCTCTCTTCGACGTTTTTTTTATTAAAAGGAAGTCTGCTACGCTCAGACAGAAGCATTTACTGCTGCTTGGGTCACCGGGTGCCCCAAGTTATTCTATCAATAGTTAGACTTCCTCACTGCCCACTCTGAAGTTCCCTAACTTAATTTTCCCCAACCCTAACCCCAACTCCAGTCATTCGTAAACAATGGTGTGCTGGTAATGAGTTTTACTTTTGTGGCAGGTCTGTGAAGAGTTTCTAATCTAATTGGCTCACTGCACAGTTATTGTCATTAGCTGGCGTTGTTCTTGTCTTCATATATTCTTTACATATTACTGTTCACCAACTCTCTCCGTCTACCCCATTTTCCACCTCTCTGTCTACCCACTGTCCACCTCTCCGTCTACCCCACTGTCCACCTCTCCGTCTACCCCACTGTCCACCTCTCCGTCTACCCCACTGTCCACCTCTCCGTCCAGCCCACTGTCCACCTCTCCGTCTACCCCACTGTCCACCTCTCCGTCTACCCCACTGTCCACCTCTCCGTCTACCCCGCTGTCTCCCTCCACCCCCTGACTCCATCCTCCGTCTGCACCCTCTGCCTCCATCCTCTCTCAACTCTCTCCCTTCACCCGAGCCCGGTCACCCAGCGCAGCACCCTATCATGCAGCCTCCCGTCCCCCGCCATCCCGCAGCCCAACTTCGTGCAGGAGCGGGCCCTGGAGCTGGCCAACCTGACCCTCGCCGACATCGACACGGCCCTCGCTGCCTCAGCCAGCAACGCGACCTCCGCAGGAGCAGCCGAAGCCGCCGCAGCGATCCTGGCTGTCCAGGAGCAGGCCCAGACAGACTCCGCCGTGCTGCTCATCTGCATCAACGTGGCCAGCGGAGTCTGCAGAATCGTCACCGGCCGTCTGGCAGATTTTCGCTGCGTCAACCGCGTCCGCCTGCAGCAGGCCGCCTTCTGCATCCTTGGCGTCAGCATCTGCCTGTTCCCGCTGTGCAGCCACCGGGTGCCCATGATCCTGCTGGCGCTGCTGTTCGGCGCCTGCGACGGCACCTTCGTCTGCATGATCGGCCCCATCGCCTTCGACTTGGTTGGCCCGACCGGCGCCTCGCAGGCCATCGGCTTCTTGCTGCAGATGATCTCCATACCCACCACCACCGGCCCGCTCATCACTGGTGCGCCTTTGGCTCGTTTAGTGGCCTCTGCCAGTGTATTGCTTGCACTTTTATCTCTGTGCTCTTATATCGGCTCACTCCTGCCTCCACTATCCATTTCCCCCCTTCTCTTCTCTCGCTCTTCTCTCTCTCTTCTTTCTCGCCTTTATCCCATCCCTCTCTTCTCTCTCTCCCTCCTCCCCCTCTCTTCTCTCTCTTCCCTCTCTCTCCTCTCTTCCCTCTCTTCCCACTCTCTTCCCACTCTCCCCTCTCTCCTCTCCCTCCCCTCTCTTCCCTCTCTCCCCTCTCTCTCTCCCTTCTCTTCCCCCCTCTCTCTCCCTTCTCTCTCCTACCTCTCTCTGATGTATCTTCCTGCTCCCCTCTTTTTCTGCAATGTCCACTTTGCCCCTGACAAGAAATATGTTTCTAAATCGGCAACCACACCACTTTTACGTGCTGTTGTTTAGGTTTACTCCTTCTCTGCTTTTGTTTTTCTTACTCTCTGCTTACTTACTTTTCCTACTTTCCCAGGCTACATCAACGACTGCACCGGTCGCTGGGACCTGCCGTTCTACATATCGGGGGCGTCTCCCATTATTGGTAGCCTCGTCATGTTCTTCATTCCGCCAACAAAGCAGGTGAGAAAGGGGTGGTAATGTGTAAAAGTACATTTGATAATTTTTCCCAAGAATAACCTTTAATTCTGCTGTTCACTCAAGAATTTCTGAGTAGTTTGCAGCGCGGTTTGATTGACAGCTGCCCAGAATCTCTAGCTGCATCAGTCCAGTGGCGCTAAATAGATCTCATTGGCGCTAAATCGATCTAATTGGCGCTAAATAGATCTCATTGGCGCCAAATAGATCTCAGTGTGACTAAATAAATCTCATTGGCGCCAAATAGATCTCAGTGGCGCTAAAAAGATCTCATTAGCGCTAAATAGATCTCAGTGTGACTAAATAAATCTCATTGGCGCCAAATAGATCTCAGTGGCGCTAAAAAGATCTCATTAGCGCTAAATAGATCTCATTGGCGCCAAATAGATCTCAGTGTGACTAAATAAATCTCATTGGCGCCAAATAGATCTCAGTGGCGCTAAAAAGATCTCATTAGCGCTAAATAGATCTCATTAGCGCTAAATAGATCTCATTGGCGCTAAATAGATCTCATTGGCGCCAAATAGATCTCAGTGTGACTAAATAAATCTCATTGGCGCCAAATAGATCTCAGTGGCGCTAAAAAGATCTCATTAGCGCTAAATAGATCTCATTAGCGCTAAATAGATCTCATTGGCGCTAAATAGATCTCATTGGCGCCAAATAGATCTCAGTGTGACTAAATAAATCTCATTGGCGCCAAATAGATCTCAGTGGCGCTAAAAAGATCTCATTAGCGCTAAATAGATCTCATTAGCGCTAAATAGATCTCATTGGCGCTAAATAGATCTCAGTGGCGCCAAATAGATTTCACTGGCGCTAAAAAGATCTCATTTCCGCTCCCTCGCAACAGATTGAGTCACCACAGTCTAAAAAATGTATTTGGTTTGTTTTACTGTGGTGTATTGACCTCTGCTCATCCTGCATGTCTCTTGACTTGGGGATCGATTTTCAAATCATGCTAAATCGATATAGCACTCGCGAAAGTACTTTAAATATAAAAAATTGAGTTAATTTTTCGCTGCTATTGTATCAATGAATTCTACTAGTACAAGAGCCACTCTTCAAGCCGGGACATCCGGTGCAGTTGTCCCTGCCCTCCGGTCTTATCCAGGGCATTAAAAAAGGACAGCTCGAACCAGTTAGTTAGTGTTTATCGCGCACATCTCCCAGCTGGCCTTGGCTTCCGTCCTTCCCTTTTTCTTGATAGCGGATTTCTCTACAGTCTTCCAGCTGAATGTACGCTGCAGTCCCCGCCCTCCTGCATCCCCTGACTGACCATCCCCCAGACTCTCCAGCCACCAACCCCTATCCAGGCCGGGCCTCCCTCCCTCGCCCCTTCCTGAGCAGCCAAACCGGTCTATATCAAGGGGGGCTTCTTCATCAGGAATTACGGAGCTAAGAACTGCGTATAACATATAGTAGAAGGTAAGATTTTTAGTTTACTATTCACAGTAATATTATTTCTTTTGCAACAGGCATATCCGGCAGCTACAGTGGCTGAAGACTTCGACCAGATGACAAAGTCGAATTTGGATATTCAAGGTGAGTAACTGCTGATAACGACAGCTTTCCACGAGGCGTCTTCTTTGTGGACTTATGCAATTCGTGTCTTAAATTACAGATATTTAGAGATAGGCGGGCAGATAAGCAGATGTAGGGAGAGATGGCGGAAGAGGGGGAGCGAGGAAACAGAGGGGAGAGGTTGAAAAGGGTAAGTGAGGCTGAGGAAGGCTGAGGGAGGGTGAGAGAGGGTGAGAGAGGGTGACAGAGGGTGACAGAGGGTGAGAGAGGGTGAGAGAGGGTGAGAGGATGAGAGAGGGTGACAGAGGGTGACAGAGGGTGACAGAGGGTGAGAGAGGATGAGAGAGGGTTAGAGAGGGTGAGAGAGGGTGAGAGAGGGTGAGAGGGGGTGAGAAAAGATGAAAGAGGGTGAGAGAGGGTGACAGAGGGTGACAGAGGGTTACAGAGGGTGAGAGAGGATGAGAGAGGGTTAGAGAGGGTGAGAGAGGGTGAGAGAGGGTGAGAGAGGGTGAGAAAAGATGAGAGAGGGTGAGAGAGGGTGAGAGAGGGTGAGAGAGGATGAGAAAAGATGAGAGAGGGTGAGAGAGGGTGAGAGAGGGTGAGAGATGGTGAGAGAGGGTGAGAGAAGGTGACAGAGGGTGACAGAGGGTAGGAGAGGATGAGAGAGGGTTAGAGATGGTGAGAGAGGGTGAGAGAGGCCGAGAGGGTGAGAGAGGGTGAGAGATGGTGAGAGAGGGTGAGAGAGGGTGAAAGAGGGTGAGAGAGGGTGAGAGAGGGTGAGAGAGGGTTAGAGAGGGTGAGAGAGGGTGAGAAAGGGTGAGAGATCCCCAGAACCGCGAACCCAGCAACGGCCCTGCAGCAGCTGCCTCCCCTCTCTCACTACCCTCAGCCTACGACGAAGCGCTGACCGACCCGGACGGCATCTGGCAGAAGGCGCCCAGCGTGATGTCGCTCACTCGGTCCAACGCCAGCCTGGCCGCCTCCGGTGGCAACATTGTCGCCGGCCATCTTCGTCGCCGGCGCCTGAACACGTCGGAGACGAGTGGCACGGCTGTTGCGATAAGCGAGACGGCGCCGCTCACGTCGCCGGAGGCATTGTCGGGTGACGAGCTGACCGAGGCGGCTGGAGACGAAGCTGCAGCTGAAGCCGCCCCCGGCTCTTCACCTCCGTCATCGCCGCAGTCGCCTCCGCGACCGACGCAGAACGGCAAGACATTTACGGAGATCACGATTCGAGAGTCGACAATTTGAAATCTTGTAAATGAAAATTAATTTGTTACAAAAACGTCCTTCCGTATCCTACAGTTCGTGTCCATGAAAATGATGACTGCTTTATCAACATTTATCCTTCTGCTTTATAATTTCCCCTTCATTTTTGTGAGGCTCCCCAGCCTGTGACGATTAATTTAAGAGTAAAAAAATTGACAAAATAAGAACTAACAGCTGCTGTTTCCTCGGCCTTGATTCATCACGTGACCCCGCTATGCATACACTGAGCTCGTATCGATTCGCTTGCGAGTGCAACTTCTGAAGTGAATTTATAGTTTAACACTCAGTTACTCATGTTTTAACTTATTTATATGTATTTATTAGTGTCATTCATCTTTGGCTTAATTAATTTTGCTTCTATAGCAAAATGCACGTGCTTCTCAAGCATATGAACAATAAATGTGCATTGTACACAACATTGGATCTTAAAATTAATTTCTACTATTTTGAGACGTTGGGTCCTCTTACTAAAAGTAGTCCTTATCGTACATGTATGTATATAAGCATTCTGGAGGGCACGTTTGATACATGATCGACTAGGGCCCAATGGGACAGTTCCAAAAAGTCAACCAAGTTCCAAGAAGTAATGGATCAACTATAAAGGAGATATTAGCTCGTGAAACAAAATTTACGAGTATCCTACTGCTGCTAGGGTTCGAGGTCGAGCTAGGAGACTTTATCAAATGAAAATTAACGATATGCTGCCCAATATCCTTCACGTAGCTGAGAATTAGAAGTTTTGCGAGTACGTACATGTAAAGCAGAAAAATGGACCAAATAAAGCTAGCTAAAGGGCACCACAGTGGAAATCCATTTAGTGGCGCCGCGGTGAAGAATGGAAGTTTAAAACTAATTGAATGGATATAACAGTTAAATTAAAAGACTTGCAGCTGAAAGTAGATGTAATATTGTAATATATTATAATATTATGATATTACAATATAATATAACATTACAAAATACATTGTAAAATAAATTGACGGAGTAGATCTTCGGTCTTTATTGTCGTTATTGTTGACTCGTGTGAGTTCGCGGGGCGTCATGGCGTTAGCAATCCATTTATTCCTCACTGGCTTTCTTATAATATACGTAAGTAATTATATCTGACTGAAAATATAAGAAAACCCAACGCCTATACTACGAGTATACTTAACTTTAGTACATGTAGAACGTACGGAAAACCTATCTCGTTTCTTAGAAAATTTTAGAAGGCAGTTTATTCCGGAAACAATTCAATTGTACATGCGCTGGGCCTAATTATAATATTACGAATAATAATTTCACGCCCCGCGCCGACCATACAAGTGGCCAAAGGGGGGGGGGCGTCAAATCGCGCGCTTCAGGTCAAGGTCCTTGACGTGCTTCACGCCGGCTGCCTGGCTGGGGGCTCGCGCATTATTGAAAAGACGGTCAATGTAGCGAGCAGCTCGTCCCTGTCCGCGCCTGCGCGTGGTCCCTGCGGAGTTCACATTAGGACGTCCTGCAGCCGCTCTGGGCAGTAGGCTTCGGCCCGGATGACATACCCGGCAAGCCGCAGGACAGAAGGCCGCGTTAGACGCGCTCGCTGGTACAGGGAGTCGGTCGTCTCGCTGCCGGGGCCGCGGCGCGGGCGCCGTAAGCAGCACGAACCAGAGCCGCATGCGCCGCGTCGAGTCGCCTCTCGAGCGCCTCGGTCAGCGTCCAGGTCTCAGTATTTTACAGGAGGGCGGTCTCAACAACAGCCTGGAACAGCTGGGACCTGGCACTGTCCGACAGGGCCTCCGAGAGTAGCACCGCCCGAACAGATCGAAAGGCGGGCCAGGCCTTGTCGCTCACGTCCGGCACCAACCCGTCGAGGTAGAGGAACTGACGGCACCTCGGGAGCACCGTCCCAGGGCCATCGCCGTCTCTGAGTCGAATCTCGGCGAGTAGATCGTGGGGCACCACGGCAGCACCTCGGTCTTTTTGGCGTTGATGACGAGGCCACCCTCGAAGCCGCCACAGTCAGGCCATCCAGCAGCCGTTGGGCGCCTCGGCCGTCGTGGACAGCAGGGCGAGGTCGTCCGCGTAGCCGAGGAGGGACAGCCTCTCTTCCCCGGGTGTCGCCGACTGGTGCGCCTTTGCAGTAGAAAAAAGCCGTCCTCTGCGGTCGGCAGGCCGGTCCTGAGCACCCAGTCCATCAGCAAAACAAAGAGGAAGGGCGCCAATGTCACTCTGCAGCACTCCGCGGAGCTTGCGCTAAACAGGTCCAACGGTCCGTCTGGTGTCGCTTCCGCAGCGGTGGTGTCCTGGTACACAATGATGACGGAGATCAGCTGCTGCAGTACGTTGTAAGGCACGGAGCACGTGAGGCAACCGCGGGTCACCGAGTCGAAAGCCTTGAGGAAGTCAACAGATGAAAACTATAGGCTTGACTATAGTGGATGCGCTATTCCTCGATGATGTGGCGGAGGGCCAGGATCTGCGTCACTGTGCCACGTACGACGTGGCCAGGCCTAAGCCTATAAAAATAATTAAAATTTTTTAATAAATTTTATCATTTTAGTACTATAGCTGACTGTGTGTAAGATTAACAGGTGTAACAGCTCGAGATGAAAAAAAAGGATTTATAAAACCAGAGTCGAGCTGTGATTGCATTACATTGTTTTTAGGTACAAGAAAGGTACGTAGAATAAAAATTACCATAGAATTCTAATCTTTTAAGCGAAAAGCTTTATAAATATCATAAAAGCTGCTATAATTGCAGGCGCGTCGCCACCGGGGGGGGGCAGGGGGGACATGTCCCCCCCAGTAAAAGCTATGGGGGGACTGCCAATGCTTTGTCCCCCCCACCCCACTTTGTGACCCGTTGTAATCAACAATTTTTCTCCAGAGCGCAAAATATAGCGCATTCGGCGCCAAAAGGAGTGCCTATAGCCTGCGGCGCTAAAAGGAATGCTTGTGGCGCTAAAAAATTGCCCGCGGCGCCAACAAAAGGAATGCCTGCGGTGCCGAAAGCTGGAATGTATTCGGCGCTAATGTGAGTGCCTGCGGCGCTAAAGAGTGCCTTCGGCGCTAAAAGAGTGCCTGCGGCGCTAAATGAGCGCTGACAACACGATTCTCAAAATAATGGAAAATGTAGGAATTTAGTTATGTACATGTACATGTTGAATTCTTGGCTTTGTCCCCTCCCCACACCATAAAATCCATGGCGACGCCCCTGGCTATGAAAGGCACAACATTAGGTTTGCTTCCTGGCGAAAGAAATAAAAATTTTTGTGCTGAAAAACTGAAAACTCTATCTCCGTAGAGTATTTTTTCAGAAAAATACAAGGTTTCCCGTCCTTCTACTTAAGTAGTCCTTGAGAAAAACTCGATCTAGCATTTTACATTCCTTTGAGTAATACATTGCCGGTTTTAACATTATTTAATGTCAAAACAAATTTAACTTAATATTAGCGTAATTTTAGTTGATTTAAAAATAAATAGTAGCTGTGTGTGAGAAAAATAACTATAAGTTGTTTAAATCTAGCATGCATTAAAAATAAGTTCCTGCCAAAAGCGAAAAGTGTATTTTTTAATTTCTGTAGAGTACATGTCCAGTGCACACTGGTATTATCATCATATCCGAAATCGAAAATTCAACTCAAATTCATACAAAGTAGAACGGTGTTTTAATTAATTGCATAAAAATAAATCAGTTTGAGATCTTGCTCTGCATACGTTAAGTATATTAAGGCAACTTGCTTTTATTAGCCGCTTTGTGTCGGAGTTAGTTCCGACACAAAGTTAACTATGGAGAGTGACTCCATAGGCATAGGCACGGGTGCTAGTGATCAGAGTGTCACAGTGCAATTTAGCATAGGTAAGATCACATTTAAATGATTTTTATGCCTATGAAGCAACTTTTCGCGCCTTTCTGAAATGTTTCAGTAGGCCTATTGTCTAAATATGTTTTATATATAATTATAAATTTCATTTAGCATTTTTGCCTTTAGCCTAGAATCATAGACTAAATCTAACTAGTTGCAGAGTCTAAAAGAATTGCAAAAGAGTAGTTTAAAAATTGTTTTTTGGGTGTCTAGACTAACTTTCATTATATATTTGAATTTATTTAGTGATACAAATATGATTTAAAGCCATAATCATAGTCAGGAAAGTGGTAGGTTTTGCCCAGGATGGAATTCTTGCTTGGGGGTAGGAAAATGCACGTGCACGTTTTTGGAGCGTACACGCTATTGCTGTTGCAACTTGCAATGTAATGTACATAAACATAGGTATTTTTTAGGAAGTTGCACAATAATTTTAAAAATGGAATTTATGTTAGAAATACATTCACTTTAACAAAATATATTCCTATCTTTTATTCTATTGAATAATTTTTATATTCTAATAAAACCTGCTGCTAGAGGCATAATATATATTTTACTTGCTTGCAGTATAACAGGGATATATATAACATAGATGTAACTGTATTTAAATTGTAATATGCTCCATTTTTTGTTAACTATTTGTACCTGTAAGTGGCATACAGTTAGGGAAGGTAGAAAAAAATTGGCATACATTGGATCTATCAAGTTTTAGTTTGGTGTATACCCTGCCATGATCCGGACTATGATTCTATACCAACGTAAATTAAAAAATTGTACTTCAAGTTTAAAGTAGCTTGAACACAACATTTCTTTTAAGAAAATATTCTTTAGAAATTATAAGAGTTACTAAACTTTAAAGTAACTGCTTTTGCTTAAAACTATTATTCTTTGTTTTACTTTTGTTTTAAAATTTTCCAGCATAAAAACAACTTTCCAGACTATGAAAAGTAGGAAATCTTAAGCGCGCATATGCCACATGGCCCATAACCGTGTTGAATGCATATAAAAGTCAAATCCTATTTATGATTCTTCGGCAAACAGTTTCTTGCGCAAGCGCATACAATGGAGCGCACACACACCTTCTTTAAAAGTGTGCAAGTAGGCTCCCTTTTAGCATATAAGCGCGCATAAATTTGACAAGCACGCACAAATGAATAACAACTTTTGTGCCAGAATTCCATCCTGGGGTTTCACACTACCACTTTGTATAGATAAGAGAAGTAGGGGGTCGAAAGTATATTTAAAGAGAAAAATAAGCAATAGACAATCCAGGGGTGAGATATATACATGTGCAATAATCGGCCAAGTCGGCCAATCTGGCCGACCAATTTGGCAGTCGCTAAAATGCCCACCTGAAAAAATACCTAAGTAGTAATACTAAGTAGCTGACGAGGCATTTTGACTTAATAAGGCATTTATAGTTACTCCTGCTGTTTATCAAAAGTTGCGTTAATTTTGCTCTAGGGTTTTTTTACATGTCACATTTTTGGCCAAAAACTAAGTTGCATTTTTGTTAAAACTAAGTTGCATGGCTGACTGAATTTTAAAGGTTGCGCATGTATGGTGATATACATGGGGGCCGAGGCAATGATCAATTTAGTGGTAGATGGTTAGGTGGATGGTTAGGCAGAAGGGAACAAGTGCAGGCGCACTCATACTGAAATAACAATTTAGTGACAGTGCAAAATATCTTTATGGCAATTAGTAATAGTTATCTCTGATGGTAAATTAATGAACAATTGTTGTTTTATTGATTGTGTGCATTTTAGTAAACAATGGACAACTGTTGTCCAAAGTGTCTATTGTCTACTATAAAACAAGTTGACCTGCAACACTGTTTTATGCGGCCATTTTGTCGTGTGGCCATTTTGACAGTGTGACCATTTTGTCATATGGCCATTCTGTATGTGGCCATTTTGATAGGCATCTATCCCTAGTTCCTTAAATGCCATAGTCTTGATAGACATTTGTTGGCTTTATTTTTATTTTAACAAAGTAAAGTCTTTCAGCCTAATAACAATAGTTTTAGTATTTTTTTAATTTACATTTTTAGCAAAATATTTTTAGTATATAGGATTGCAAAACACTATTTTATTAGTCTAAAATTTTGTTCCTTTAAGTTTTTCTCCCTTTTTAAAATCCTAGCTACACTACTGTTGAAGATTAAGATTATAATTATTTAGATTATTATATGTGCCCAATACAAGATGCATGTAATTTTTTTCTTGGGCATATGAACTTTTTTACTTGGTACATAGTGCATAATTAAAAATTTGATTAAGGGATTTATTGTGGCATATATGGTGCACTTTCTTGACCATGGTTCAAATCCACTTTTAACATTTTTAATAGGCCTCAAATATGATTAACTATCATAATATATTTAGAAAAAGCCAAGGAGCCAAGGTACCATTGCCATACTCCTTAGCCTAGGTATCAGTTTATCAAAAAGCTCTTTTGAAGATTAGATAAGCTTAAATAAAAACTAAAATGAAATAGTAATATAACTTATGTCCATGAAAAAAATAAGGATTTAATTAAAAGTTAATGCTTTATAGGGCCTAGTTCAATAAAACTATTGTTTCTAAAAATATATTATATAAAGTAGATATCTAAACAGGTTTGTTTTTAATATTTTTTATTTCTGTCACCATTAAATAAAAAAATAAAATTTGCAGTCTAGCATATGCAATGCTACCATTAACTGTTTTTAATGTAGCTATATTTTTATCATTGTATTGTGCTTTGTGTTTTTTGTTATTCATATTACTAGCTTATTGCAGTTTTTGTTTTTTGTGACTTTTTTGTGCTATTTGTACTAATAAAACAACTATAAATTTGTTAA
This sequence comes from Macrostomum lignano, assembly GCA_002269645.1. Classification (NCBI taxonomy): domain Eukaryota; kingdom Metazoa; phylum Platyhelminthes; family Macrostomidae; genus Macrostomum; species Macrostomum lignano. Next base: position 120,601 of record NIVC01001505.1, on the reverse strand, counting down.
AAAGGGGCAAATTCTGGAAGATAAAGACATGGGAGAGGGGTAGAAGGATGTTTCTGTTTTTGGAAAAAATTTACTTGGTCCCTCTTTTGTTTTATACGTCTCCACCTAAGGGGGGAAATTGCCCTCCCCTCATTGATGCCACTGATTTGTACCACTTTTTTGTCTAAAATATATATTGCTATTGTGTTGGCCAAGCAGCTGCTAACAATTGTTAGTCAAGATAAACTTGACCATCTTTGCCAAGAAGTGCAGCAGCTGGGCCTCTAAGGCCTTTTAGCTATGGAATCTCCAATATTAACAATCTTTTGGCAATAGGTTAAATTGCAGGTTTTTTACTTAGTCAGCCTACCCCTGTTGATCAGCTGCCATAACATTCTGCCATATCAATGCTGATCCTAAATTTGTCATTGGCAAGTCAAATGATATTGACAACTTCTTCAAGTGCAACTCAATGGCCAATAACACACATTTAGTACATTGTTGCATATGCAGCTTCTTCTGTTCGATCAACTAAACAGTCATGCATTGATGTCCACATCAATCAATATCTCTTAGAGCATAAGGTCGAAGGGCTTGAAGCACAAGCAAAGTATGTGCATACCAAGCAAAGAAGAGGAAGCAGAAGGCTTAGGAGACTGCCAGATAGGCGGAAGAAGTAGATCAATAAGCCAAGCTGGTAGAAGCTGTACAACAACAAGGGAAGCAACTTTAGAGAGCAACAAAGATTTGAGAGCAAGAGCAGTCTGCAAACAATCTGGAGCAGGCTATCAACTAGAAGGTTTCAGAAGCAGATATAACATTGCAAAAGATTGCAGAATGTCTGAGACAGCCTCAGCTTGAACGAGGCACTGCATAGAAAGCCAAGCAAGCTGTGGATAGAGGCCACCATCTTTAGGAGCAGCATGCCCAGGAGACAGCTCTCAACTGACCCTCATGGACTGCATGAAACTTGTGCAATGTAATTATATTTTATTGTGTTAGCAACCTGCAATGTGTCCATTAGTATATTGTGTATTAGTCTACTATATGCAAATACTACATATTCATATAACCTTTTAATGCATATGCCCAATACACAATTGCATGTTAAGCTCAGTTCACCCTCTGGTAAATAAACCAGATAACACCACAAGATAATTTGCGAATCTTGTCAGATTCACTACCGATTTCCTTGTTTGAGGTGCGAAACTGGTGAAACCACCAGATTCGTCACCAGGTAATTTTTTGTTTTCTTGTTTGACTGTTATCTGGTGAGTTATCTGAATTTCACCAGATAACATGGCCCGAATCTTGCTTAGAAATCAGATTACATGACAAGATTCGCCACCAGATAATTTTTTGTTTTCTTGTTTGATTGAATCTTGTTTGAATCGGAATTTCACAGGATAATATGGTGCGAATCTTGTTTGAAAGACAGATAACAGTACAAGATTCGCCACCAGGTAATTTTTTGTTTTCTTGTTTGATTGAATCTTGTTTGAATCGAAATTTCACAGGATAATATGGTGCGAATCTTGTTTGAAAATCAGATAACAGTACAAGATTCGCCACCAGATAATTCTCTGTTATCTTGGTTGATCGAATCTTGTTTGAATCGGAATTTCACAGGATAACATAGTGCGAATCTTGTTTGAAACAAGGAAACGTAAGATTTCGTCACGCAAACAAGATTCATACAAGATAACATTTTGCATAACCGGAATAGAGCATGTTATCTTGTTTGAGAGAATGTTATCTTGTGGTGTTATCTGGTTTATTTACCAGAGGGCATGAAGTAAATGCCTAAAGGAAGCCAATTTTGTAACTATTGTTCAACGGTAGAATTTATTTGGTAAAATTTACTCAACTAGCTAATTTGTTAGTAGCGTATATCAGAAAACAAATGTTATTTTATGCTGCTTATAACAATTTTAATTTAGAGCGCAACCATTCTAACAAACATTTTTCTTTACATTCATTCAAAATCTAGTGCCATATGCAGTCAAGAAGGGCGTCAAGTTCAGTTTACAAGAGTCGGCAATATCCAAGGCGCTGGACATACTAAATGAGCGGCGCCAAGATCTTGCCGAACTGCTGCAATTCGCTGGTCGGCTGACAGAAATCGAGCTGGTCCTCGAGGAGAGCGACGGCAACAGCGACGATGAAGAGGATGAGAATGAGGAGGAGGACCTGAGCCAGCTGTCTAAGATCAACATCAGCGTGGCGTGCCAGCAAACTGAGGGGCTGAAACAGCTCAACGAGTTTCTCAAGCCAGACCAAGGCTTAGCCAAATGGATTACTGATAATGTTTCTTCGAACGTGAAGAGTTTCAAGTCTTTTTTTGTGCTATTGGAGGAGAAATACTTCAAAGCGGTGCTGAAACGAGTTCGATCGATTGAGTAAGTAGATGCTACTATTTAGGGCCAGACAGGGTATTGATTAAAAAGATGTAGAGGATTGTGTACTGTAGGGGAAGGATAGAATGATTGAAGACTGGCGAACTCTGGGGATTTGTTGGGGAGTAATTGGAGAACTGACTCGTACTCGCTGGTCTTGCCTTGCGAGCTTGTATTATTAGTTTTTGTTACTTTTGCTTTCAGGAAGCAGCTCAAAGACACGGCACCTACGCCGCCACCAGATGCTAGCAAAGCCGCCTATGTTAGCACCAAGCCTAAGGAAGAGGCGTCGCGCCCATCAAGTGTCGATTCAGAAGCTGCTAAAGCACCGGTTGCTCCCGACTCAGAAGTCGCAGCAACGGTTGCTCCCGACTCAGAAGTCGCAGCACCGGTTGCTCCCGACTCAGAAGTCGCAGCACCGGTTGCTATTGACTCATCAAATGCCGCAGCACCGGTTGCTACTGACTCAGCAAATGCCGCAGCACCGGTTGCTATTGACTCATCAAATGCCGCAGCACCGGTTGCTACTGACTCATCAAATGCCACAGCACCGGTTGCACCTGAATCAGACAATGCCGCAGCACCGGTTGCTACTGACTCAGCAAATGCCGCAGCACCGGTTGCTACTGACTCATCCAATGCCGCAGCACCGGTTGCTACTGACTCAGCAAATGCCGCAGCACCGGTTGCTACTGACTCAGCAAATGCCGCAGCACCGGTTGCTACTGACTCATCCAATGCCGCAGCACCGGTTGCTACTGACTCAGCAAATGCCGCAGCACCGGTTGCTACTGACTCATCAAATGCCACAGCACCGGTTGCTACTGACTCATCAAATGCCACAGCACCGGTTGCACCTGAATCAGACAATGCCGCAGATCCAAATCCAGCTACGACAGTCCATTCAGACACAGACAAGCCAGATACGTCAGGCGCTTTAAAGGACGAAGCAGCCGATTCTGCAGCAAATGCAGTTACAGACGCAAGCAGTGATGCTGGCGCTGAATCTTCTAGCACAGCTACTGGCAAGCCAGACAAACCGGCTGATCCAGCGACCGTTACACGTAAAAGAAGTGATGGTAAGTAGTAATAATTTCAACGAATAACGAAATAATATTTTACATGTATTATTAGTAGAGTAGGAAGTAAAATCTCATTATTATAAATTTATGCATGTAATAATATTCTGCTATCTTAATAATTAGTAGAGTATCAAGATGCTATGGATTTCTAACTGTATTTTAGTATCTTAAATTTAACAGATAGAAGTATCTATCATTAATATTGTAGCTATCGTGCTCTAAAATCAGGCACGTACATGTGTAAGATAATGCTAGGCCTGGTTTGTAAGAAAAGTTGTACTGTATGCCATTCTTATTATTTATTAAGCTAAGTTTAGTTTAAAATGTCTGTTTATATTATGTCTGTAAAGCTCTTAAAGTTTTGATGACTATACTGCCGTGAATTTATTAGAGAAATAAACATAGCGACCGTCTAATAAATTAAGTGTCAGTTCTTTTTTATTACGTGAAAAAACTAAAACTTATCTTTTTTAGGCGCTTGCAATAAGCAGCAACAGCAGCAGGGCAAAGGCCGAGTTGCCAACACAGCTGCTGGTGGCACCAGAGATTCCAGCGAATCGCGTACTAGAAGTGAAACAGCGGCTAAAGATGTAAAGATTAAAGACAAACCAGATAAGTTGGACTCGACTGTGCCTGCTGCGAGTAATCAAATAAAAACTGAAGCTAATAACGCCGATAGTTCAGCAGCTGTGGCTGATCAAAGCCAAGCTGATGCTTCAGCTGACGTCCCGGTTTATGCCAACTCTGAAGCTGCATCTAAATTGGTAAGTAATCGTTTTGCTTTCTGAGAAATCAACAGCATATGTACTCGTAGCTCAGTAGTCGGCTTGTACGCTGTTTACAGTTCTCACGATTTGATTGCCTGAAAGGATTTTCTGCCTGCTTAGACTAATCCGATACTTATATTTAAACTATAAATGAGTGCGCACTGGCCTTCAAAGCCTCTCTGACTTTTCTACCTTGCAATCGCTTCCTGCATCTGCGTTATGTTTTTTTTACTAAATAATTTTGCCCGGTTCTTATATTTTCCATGCAGCTAGCCATTCGCTCTAATTACTGTGCCCTTCATTAGCAAAGTACAGTTTTAATTAATGGCTATCATTTTTACTCTGCTACTTTTCTTCAGTATTTTTTTTTAATTCAAATATCGTTAAAATATTTTTTAAACTTCAGGATTCCTGGGTGGAACCTCAAGACTTTTTAGATCTCGATGAAGATCACAAAAAGTTTTATGTAAGTGCATGCAATGTATTAAATTCTTTTGATTTATTTTGTCTGCATATCGCTAGCTGTAACTTAGAACTAGCTTTCACTGTATGCTTGACAAAGTTGAGCTTTGTCAACACAAGGAAACACAAAGTTAGCTATGATTTTTATGCAGTGTGCTCCTGTTGTTAAGATTAAGTTAGGCAAGCGACGTGACAATATTGTGATGCTATATTTTCAAAAAGTGAGACAAATGCTTTTTTACCGAGCGGATTTATATGTAGAGATAAAATAAATTAATATAAATACATATAATTATTTAGTCTATTAACAGCTTCGCGAATCACGAAAACTGAAAGTGATTTGTAAGAATTAAAGGCCTTTAGATAACACGTTATAGTGTCCTTAATGGCTCGTTGCATTTCTAAGAATTTAAAGTAAGAAAATTAATTAGCTTTTTGTTAAGTGCAATATTTTTTGTATTTTAGACGCCCTTCGACTTTCGGCTCTACATCGCGGACGTCATTAAGTTTACTTTGGATGGGATTTTGAGTGCCAAGAGGGGCGGTTCAGATAATCAGCAACTTAATGAAACTCTATCGACGTTCCTTCTTGACGCTAAGTGTGACATTACAATTTCACTTGTAGTTTATGAAAAGGAGATAAGTAAGTCCTTTTCAGTGAAAAAGCAGGTTAATTTCATCAAAGATTTTTATGCTCTTCCGTCTTGGAAACTGTTTTTTCTATCCGATCGACTTAATGACTTTGTCTATAGTTACACGTTGCACAGTCGAAGACCGACATTAGAATTTCCTAATCAGAAGCAGTTTCAAGATTTGCTGAAAAACATTGGGCCATCTGCTTCAGCACCCATTGAAAGAGCTGTGAATAACTGTGCCAGAATTCTAGACGCAATCGTAAAATGCTGTTCTAAAAAAGGTAGTGCACCTACTGATGGTATAATTAGTGAGCTGCAGAGTCGGCTTCTCAAGAGAGACCGACTCATATATTTTGACGCTCTGTTGGAGCCGTTCATTGATTCAGTTGTCGGAAAGTCCAACGTGTTCTGGCGGATATTCGCTTCTCATGCAGTCTCACTGGCCATGGCCGACTCAACATCGCTAATAAGCAGCAGCGATCCAGTCGAATCTATTGAGCAATGCTACTATTCACTCGTGTCAAAATGGCTTAGAAATGTCACAAAGGATGATTCCAAGAAAGCGCTTGAAGTCAATACGACTGAATTCCTATGCGTCACCAAGAGAATGCTGAGTCCTCCATTTGCAGAGCATTTCCCACTGAAGCCAGGAGGAGGCATTCTGCTGTGCCGACTGTCGCTCTTCATTCATGGCAGATTCGCTGCAGAAAACAAGTCGTTTTGGAAAACCGACGAAGCCACTCTGCTTCTGAGTTTCTTGCAGAAACCCGCACTAAAAAGCATCAGCTCACAGGCCATACGCTTTCTAGATTCGTCTCTGCCTTCTTTCCTGTGCCTGTGCTATTGCGCCAAGGTACTGCATCCGTCTGCAGCACCTGGTGAATTCGTACAGCTTGTGAAGAATCTCGGATTTGTTGAACGAGGTGGCAACAAGTTTAGAACTGATTTTACTGAAGCTCTGATCAAATCTGGATTGCTCAGGAGCATCAGCTGCAGCAACTTCGTGAGCATTTCAGCCGCAGTTTTCAACGATGCAGAAGACTTCACGTGCTTCAAATCGCTGCTAGAAGAATTTCTAAAGATCAAAGACGCCGATGAGACGCTGAGCGCCTTCGAGTCTTCAGAATTTTTGAGTGCTTCGCTTAAGGATTGGGTACAGAGCTTTGGATCCTCATTGATGTACACGAAACTTTTAGATGATCTACAGACGGATTCTTGGCAGCGATTCTGTGACATATATCCAAGAGTAAAAAAACTGTTCGGTGTCGAGGAGTCTGTGTGGCACGAGCAGGTTCTTCCTGTTGTTCGGAAAGCCATCATTGCATCAATTAGCTCAAAACTGTTCGAAAATGACGGTTCAGGGCTCAATCGTCGTGACCTAGCTCTATTGTTAGATGTGAAAAGTGTTTTCGATGAAAGGTTTGCAATTCAATTCTTGTCTATCATATTTTCATCGAAGACGCACTGGCTGATTAAGTTTTGCCTCGAGAAATTCGCAGATGTGTTTTTAAACCATCTTTTAGCTGCCGGTGTTGAACAGCAAACGAATTTAATGTGCCAGTTTATTCGGTTGAGTTGTGACTACCTGCACAAGTCCGTGTGTGCAACGATAATGCCACTCTTCGAGATGTCACAGGAGAGCTCTCTCGTAAGCTTGTGCAAGGAAGCAGCACTTGATGTTTTGAATGAGAAGAAGCTGACTAGAGCAGTGATTGAAAGCAATGTTGAAGATGGAAAGTCTGCTGGTCTCACTGATATTGTATTCCGAGTCTGTCTGCAACAAGTTAGCGACACTGGCGGCTGCGATCAACGACAAAAAGAAGAAATTTTAAAGTTCTTCCAGCATCCGAGCGATGCATTCTGCACTGATCACCTGTCAAGGTAGGTCTTCCGTCATGACTGTTTATAGCACTTAGACTTTATATAGCAATCATTTTAGTCTGGTGCAAAATCGCTAATGAAACGCTTCTAATCATTTAATGAGGCATTATAAAACATCTTTAAACCTTATGAAAATAATGGAGTTTACATGCAGGTAGGACGACTTAGGTAGACGAAAACTTCGTTTCTCAAAAATGTTTTAGGCTGTGTTTGCACAAAATGGCTATACTAGGGAGATAGGAAGTTGTCATATTTCGAGACAAAAAGCAATAATTTGTTGGAAGAAGATCAAATGCTTATCTTTTAGTATAAAATTACTTTTATTGAATAATATTGAATAGATTGTAAAGCCTTATTAAAATGATAGATTCGTATAACATAAATATTTTATTCGTGGAATACCTAATTTCTTCTGAATTTTCACCAGATCGTTTTTGAATCCCTGTATTCTAAATATTACATTACATCGTCTTCGCAGGTTTTATTAAAATTATTTAATAATTTTGTTTAATCTTTTTTATTAATTAATATTTAGTTATTTAATAATAGTTTTTTATTTTTATTAAAATAAGGAAACCATTAAAGAAAGCCATTTAACTGTCATTTTGTGTGGAAAAATGAAAAGTTCCTATTTGTGTAGTGTCCGTTGTGTATATTTTCCTCAAACCAGCTTTAAAAGCTTCCCATCCTACACTAGTCGTCTTTGGCAGGTAAGTGGATATGTTAGAATTTTAACTATTTAGAAGGGATGGAGAATCTGTCCTTAGCACACAAATTGCATAGAGAGACTTGGAGATCAAAGAAAGAAATAGGTTTGTCTAAGATCTCAATTATTCTTATTGGAATTTGCTATCAAAGTATTCTTATTAGTTCAAAAACTTTAGTGTTCCTTGTCATTTCCAAAATGCCTCTGCAACCTCGAATTTGCTCTGCTAAACTACTTGAAGTACTTATGATTGTAGCAGAAGTTAGGGTACAAAATATTTTAATGCCAGTTAAGTTTTCCTGCTTCACCGACTTCATCGTACCCGCTTTCACTCTGCTTTTCTAGTTCAATGTGCCAACCGTTTAAATATTTGATAAGTAGACAGAAAAGGATTGATCCTTAGTAAAAGAGTATAATTGTTATAAAAATAATTTCCAGATCACTGTGTGCGATTTTCGGGCTCAGTCTGGAGCATTTTCTGTCGGCACAGCCAAGTCAGCATCGTCCAACAAGTGCGCTGGATCTTCTGCCTTTACTGCTAGAGAAGAACTTCATGTGGATGTGGATGACCAGCGACTCGGATCCCAGCATCCAGCCGCTTGCAGAGGCTGTTCGTCTGAAACTGAGCAGCAAACTGCAGTGCATTGCTGACTTTGCCAGGGTGTTTTTCAATCGCAAGGATCTGTCCTTAGCCGACTTCAGAGAATTCGTTGCCATCTTTGATAGACTTGATAAGACGGGAAAACTTGTTCGTGGAAGCATTGAGTCCAGTTTGTATGACTACTTTGATCTGCTGCTGAAGGCCTTCTTTGTCAACTTTGATCGAAATGGACAGACAAAAAAAACTGTACGTTGCTTAGAGCAAAATGAAAGAAGCTGGAACGAACAGTGCGCTGTTGTTGGCCAAATTTTTGATTTTCTGTTTCTCATTTCGGGAGAAAACTCGCAACTCAACTTAAAACTGCTGGATCTGAATGACAAACAATCTCGATACCAATCATTAAAGCAGCAGTTTTTAAACTCCATAGGTTCTTTTGGAAGCGATGATTTGGTTTTTCAGATATTCGAAATCAGAAATGTTCAGAACCTTGAACTGATGAAGTCACTAGTCAAATCAGAGTTGTTCAGGAGAGTGTTTGTCCGATCCAAGCCTGCTTCTGGTGGCTCACGCAATTTGTTTGAAGCTGAGTCTCAATCTGCAGTCTATTCGAGACCAGGAGCTCTGATCACTGTTCAGTGTAGCTATGTGCTTGATAAAATGCTACCTGATGCATGTACTGCTTACAAGCAGTTCTGGGTTGAGGTAGAGAGAGGAAGTTTATTGTTAGAAAGTATAGAATCTTTTATTTCGGAGGGCTCAAAAATCGAGTTTAAGCTGGAGGAGGGCATTGTCGCTAATCTTGGCATCTCCAGTTCGGTTGTTGAAAAGCTTCGCAGTATCCAGTTGCGCGACATTTGGCTCAGTCGAGTGCATCTGCTTCAGTTCTTCCTCACCGAGTTTTTTGCGTTGAACGAATGTTCTGGTGACTCCCCCGAAGAGTCATATGCATCGGCCAGTGAAGTTTCTGATGATGAGAATACTAAGAATGTAGCCAGTTTCTGCAAAGAAGCATTCATTAACCATGAAGACGCAACAGCTCTTATTGAAGAGTTCATCAGCCGTTGCGAGAGCACTGCAACACTCAGTGAGTATTTAGAAGTGTTTCATGATGTCCATGGAGCGTTTGGTGGTGTCGATCCGAATGTGTGGGAAGTCTTAGCCAGCATGTATGAGTGTAGAAAGGAAACGCTGCCATTCTTGAGAGAGCAGCAGTCATCCGACTTCCAACAGTTACTTGATAACACAGACGATACTATTGCACAGGACTTGAGTCTCTCCGTGATTAATTCCTTAATTTCATTGCAGCAAGCACTAAGAAGTTTTTTGTCATCTTCGCCAAGAACTTCTGTTAAGGCTCTCGAGCAGTCAGTCTTTCAGGCTTTAAAGTATTTCGAAGCAGCAGACAATGAGTCTAACATACAAAATGAAGTTAACCAGCGACAAAAGGCTGCTAAAAATTTAATTGATCGGATTAAAGAGTGCAATGGCCATATCAATTCCATAAAAACGCTGCATGCCAGTATGGGCTCTCGTGGAGAAACATCGAAGCTGCTTGCTATTGGCATTGTCGGTGAAAAAGAGGTGATCCGGTTTTTAATTAAAACGCCGCAGTGTGACTGCACACTAAAGAGATCAGTGGGTTCATCAGAATCTGAGTACACTTTATTGCAGCTTCGAGATCACAGGAGTAGAATAATTATTTCATTAAGCTCTCAAAAAGACCGAAGCTCTGTTGAGCAGAATGATTCAGTAACGCTCAAGGAGTTCGTTCACTTGATCGATTTACTAGAAAATACATTCGAGACTGCTGAAAGGCTTCTGAACAAAGGCCATCCTTTGTTTGCGAATCAAGAGCTTTGGGGAAGCTTGTCGGCTTGTGAAAACGAGCTTAAAAAATTGCAGGTGCAAGAAGCTTCGTGGGACAAGTTGCTGGAAGACCTACGTTTCACTCATCATTTGGCGAATTACGTATTTGGCTCCAATTTATTGAAATTGTTCCAGGTTTTCTATCTAGGACACGAAAAACGTGACATAATGAACCTACTGTACTTTATGAAAGTTGACGGCAGCAGTTTCGACGAAGTTCCGCTAAAAAATCTGAATATAGATGAATTAGACGCCAGTGAACTGTACCATCTCTTTGACGAAATGTTTTCCACTTTAGATGCCCTGCCTCGCATTGAACCTCGTGTGTTTAAAAGCTTGCCAATACAAAAGACCGACATGTGTGTGAGACCAGGGGAGCTGCTTGTTTGCCAAATGAATCCTGCAGAAAAGGATGTCATCAGTATATTTCTAAACGTCTGGATTAGTACGCAGAGAGAGTTTCCTTGGATAAGTGAAGTTGTTTTCTGTTCGCAAGACACTGTTTCAGATGAAGTTGTCCTTGCTCTAAAGAGGTGTGCAAGAGAAGACACACACACGACCTTCCTTGTTGAAGTGCAGAATTTACGCCAAAAAGTACTTCGCGAAGTAATTGCTGAATTAATTCAACAACAATCTCAGCGGAAGCTAGGCAGAGTCGCCATTTTATGCCGAGCTGCTGACTCTCACAGTATTTTTACAGTTTTCCGTGACAACGTAGTGAAAGCAAAATCATTGACAGAAGAAAAACTGAAGATTGTCTTAAAGGATTGCTTCAGCGACGTTTTCTTTTGCACTTCCGATAGGCCATCTGTTGGTAAATCTGAGCAGATTGTTACCGCTTCTTGCAAAAGGTCTCAAGATTTCAGCCGAATTCATATCAGTGGTTTTGTTCAAAAGCAGGCAGTAATGGAAAAGATTCAGAAAGCCAGCATAACAAAGAATGCATATATGCACATTGACATTGGCAGTGTGCAAAATGCTGACCTTTTAGAACTCATTCTTTTTGAAGCTGTATTTTGTCAGACTTTATCGACAGCTCAGGCTATCGTTCAATTCAGGCCTAAAGCGCTGTACTTGGAGATAGCAAACAGCATAGACAAAGAGCTGGAAGACTCGTTCACACTCTTCTCAAGCTTGCCTGATGCAAAATGCGAATGGAAGCATTTAAAAAATTTGGAAGTATCAAGCGAACCGACAAGTCCTATTCAAATAGTTTGCAAATATCTGTATTTGCTAGCTACCAACACTGTTGATGATACTGAAGTCAACTTAGCAGATTGTGTTCCAAGTAACGTCTGCCTAAATCTGCTTGGTCAGTTTTTTAATCATCCTCTGGAAGATGGCAAACGACCAAGTGAGATAATGTCTTTTCTCGTTTTAGAATCGTGTCTAAAGATTTTAGGAGAGCAGCTTAAAAAGTTCACTGCAAGCGCCTACTTTAGAGTAAAGAACCTCCAGCTTGTATACGGAGGCAGAGTAGAAATCCGTGCCAAGATGGTAGGACTTATCATGCAGTCTACCTTGAAGCTGACATTAAAATCAGTGTCATCAATTAAGTATCAACAAAGCGAGAGCCGCAAGAATGTTTTTGATCACACTGTCCAACGTTTCAGAGGCCTTATCAATTGGGAAGACTCTTCATACGTTCTGCCAGTCTTCATGAACCAAGACATATCCACAGTCGAGTTAATTTACCGAAGACTAACTGATGTTACCTCTGAAATTCGGGATCTATTCTCAGGCGCTTCTTCGCAAGAACTAAAAGAATTCAGCACTCTATCTCAAAAGGAATTATTTCAAAAGCTTGTGAAAATTGCGTCTAAAGGTCAAATCGGTTACATACCAGCTTTGAAGAGAGAACTGACAGAAAATTACACCTTGACTGCAGACAACTTTTTAAAAATGCTTTTAATTACTCTAAGGATTGACGCTGATGTACCGGTAATTATTATCGGCGAGACAGGCTGTGGAAAGACCAGTCTCATCAGGTATCTTGCGGCTGTACAAGAGTGCACACTAGAGGTAATGAATTTTCACGCCGGAATTTCCGAATCCAACATTATTGAACGTGTCTCTCAAGCAGCCTCAGTTGCAGAAAGCCAGCTTAAGGAGTTCGTTGAGTCATCTGAGCGCTCTGGAATCGTGTGGATGTTTCTAGATGAAGTTAACACTTGCGAACACCTTGGAATGCTGAAGGAGATTGTGTGCCATCGCAGATTCCTCGACAGAGAACTGCCGTGCAACTTGCGTTTCATTGCTGCTTGCAATCCATATGTATTGCGCCCGAAATGTGACGTTTCAAAGCGGGCTGGATTAGAAATCAAAGAGCTGCGTAATGACAAAATGATGAATTTAGTATACCGAGTTCATCCTCTGCCTGAGACAATGGTGGAATTGGTGTGGGACTTCGGCCGTCTTACAGACTCGGATGAACATGCCTACATTTCTCAAATGGTCGCACTGTCAATTCCTCAGAAGATCCTAAGCAAGGAAATAACCGAGTGCCTGTCTAGCGTACAGAAATTTATACGAAAATTAGAAGATTCAGAGTACGCAACAAGTCTAAGAGACGTGCGACGATTTTGTGAATTTTACAAGTTTTTCATTGATTACTTCAAGAAGAAGGTAGCTCTTGCGGATCCAAAATCGACAGAAAATCCGAGCAAGAAGGCATTTCTATTTTCTCTTTACATTTGCTATTATGTTCGAATCGCAGATTTGAACGATCGCAATGACTTTGCTGCGAAAATATGCGGCTTTTTCGATAAAACAGCAGCGCAGATCCAAAACGATTTCATAAAGGAAGAGCTTGACGTTCTCAAGCGAATGCGTGTTCCACGTAAAACAGCTAGAAATCTTGCCCTTCGAGAGAACGTATTTATTCTTTTCTGCTGTATTTACTGCCAAGTTCCTGTGCTTTTAGTTGGAAAACCTGGCTGTTCTAAATCGCTGGCGGTAAATCTGATTCGTAGTAACCTTCGAGGTAAAGATTCAGAAGATCCTTTGTTTCGCCAATACCCATCACTACGCTTTTTCAGCTATCAAGGATCAGAGGCTTCAACTTCAGAGGGTATTCGTCGAATTTTCTGTAAAGCTGAGAACAGCATCGACGCATGTAAGGCTGAAGATTCAAAGCCTATAGTTCTGATCGATGAAATCGGGTTAGCAGAAAAGTCACGATATAACCCTCTTAAAGTTTTGCACAGTCTTCTTGAGCCTGAGTCTTCACTAGACTGCAAGAGTCGCGTTTCTGTTGTTGGAATTTCAAATTGGGCTCTTGACCCTGCAAAGATGAACCGAGCTATTCATATTTCACGACCTGACATGAATGAGGATGAACTATGCGAGACAGGAAAGGCTATCTGTGCATCTGACGGAAGCAAATCTGACAAGTTAATATCGGATGAAGTACTCAATCGTGTTGCAGTTGCGTGTCATCGCTATTTTAAAGACCAGCCGTTTGAAAACTTTCACGGCCTTCGAGACTTTTACTATCTGTTAAAGTTCATTTGCGATCGCAAATCGGATAGTGACAATCAGATTTCGTCTATTAAAGAGGGCCTTTTGAGAAATTTTAATGGAGACAAGTCATCCCGAAAACAAGTTATGAGACATTTCGAGGATGCATTTCCTGGTCTGAAAAGTGCGGAGATTTCAGATCATTCCATATCAAGCGAGTCTGTGACTGAAGCACTAATTAACAGAAACTTACGCGATTCTCAAGCAAGGCATCTTATGTTGATATATGAGAGCGAAGGCTGCCTTGATCTTCTGTGCTTTATGCTTTCGCAAAACCATCGAACATTTAAAGTCATGTACGGCAGTCAGTACGAAAAAGACCAACATTCGGAAGAGTTTACGTACAGAAAGCTAAACGAAGTGATGATGTGCATGGAAACTGGAATGGTTTTGATTCTAAAAGACTTCGATTTGATCTATGGCAGTCTGTACGACATGCTGAACCAAAACTACTCGGAATATGCTGGCAGAAAGTACTGTCGAATCGCAATGGGCGTTCAAGCCAATCAGAATTGTGTTGTCCATAGAGACTTTCGTTGTGTTGTACTGGTGAGCAAGAAGGAAGTTCGGAGGCTAGATCCGCCGTTTTTGAATCGGTTCGAGAAACAAGTATTTGATTTCGAAGACAAAATTTGCAGCATGAAGTTAGAAAAGGCAAGAAACGGTCTCTCATCTTTGATGGATAATCTCTGTCGTATTGTTTCTGATGATGTGGTCAGGACATTCAAAAGAACTGAAGTGTTTCAAGGATACACTCCCGATCTCGTTGCCAGCTACCTGATCCAAACTGGTCGATCAGATTTGGAAGATCACCAAGCAATCCGAGAAATTCTTCCTCTGCTATCTCGTCACATGTTCCCTGATGCAGTTCTTCGGACAACGTATTCCAAGTTTGAGCGCAGCCGACAATATCAGCAAGAATATTTCGATACAGATAGATTGATGACGACCTTGGCAGTGTCATGCGCAACGTTACTAGGTCAGAAGAGTTAATTCAGAAGGTATTTGTGTACACGAAATTTTCGCTGTATCTGGACATTGTCAAACCGCTGCTAGGCCTTGAATCTCACTCTGTGAAAGAAATTCGCTTGATGGATTTTAGTCGAGAGATCGACCTACTGGACAGCATCGTTCCTTTCTTTAAAGAGAACAAATCTGATGGAGTCCTCTTAGTTCGCATCAAACCTTCGATTGATGAGCGCTACATCCTTCATGTTCGGTGTCTTGTTGATGGACTTTGCCAAAGATATAGCGAAGAGATTTCTGTTAAGAAAAGCATCGTCTTTATAATTCATCTCCAGCATGAGGACCTCGACGTGCAAAACTACTCTTGGAATTGGAGTCCTCTAATAGACTGGAAAGCGTATTTTACAGAATCGCTCAATCCAGAATCTGACGTCTGTCTTTCTGAACTGGTTTTGAGCGACTGTGCGAGTTCGATGTTTGAAAATACAGAACTGATTGAGGGCTTGCACAAGAGTGTAGTCACCAGTGCCTTTGCAGACGCCATTCGTAGTCCGGAAATTCTCGACAAAGCTGTTAAATTTTTTAGTCGCTCTACTGAGCTAGAAAAGCAGATCAGTGGTTTTATTGTGGAAGAAATGCTGACAAAATCATCAAAGAATGTACAGCCATTCTCGCCTGATCACTGGCTTGTTAAACTCGCACTTGAGACAACGCAACTTGCCAATTTTCCATCATTTTCAACATTTGTTATGCACGGTATTAAAACCAGTTACAAGGAGAGTCTAATAAAAGTCCTAAGAGCAATGAGTGAATTTGGCATTTTTACGGATGACCTAAGTGATTCCGATTTAATCTTAAAGGCTCTTCCTGTCATTTTGCGATATGTGCTTCAGAAAGCTTCGTCAGACAGATTTTCGCGTGTACGTGGCCTTCGAAATTTGTCGCTTCCATTTAGCACATTTTTGTTTTGCATCGCATACGATGCGTTTTGCCGCCATTTGAATGACAGAAACACTTTTGTAACTGAGATGGAGAACCTTCTTAAGCAGTTTCTTGAAGAGTCTGAGTGGTCATCTAAGGACGGTTCACTAGCTTCCGATCTGTGGAAACTTATAACAACTGCTTTCTGTGGACGCGATCGCAGTGAGAATTTGCGCATTGTGTTACAAAAACAGATTGATCAGAGCTCTCAACTTATGGAGGCAGTATTTAATGTTCTGACACACTTCAAACAGCACGAAAAAGATCTTGCAGACCTACTGAATGTTCATTACCATATGAATAAGTTGGTTAGTGTTGCTGATGAGGTCGTAAAAGAAAGCTTTGTTGATGGCAACGAGTTTTCAGCGACGCTTAACAATCTTTTAAATTTATTGCTACCAACAGAAGAAAATTTAGGAAAGTTGAACATCAAAGAGTTCAATTATTGGCGCAGAGTGACTGTTAGCTTTCTTGGCATGCTGAGAGCCCGCAGTGAAGGACTGGAATGTGTGGCTGAACTGGAGGGCATGCTTAAATTTTGCGACTTTTTTCTGGAGCAGAACGGCGACGTTGAAATGTCAAATGTGTTTGCTGACCTAAAAGAACGAGGCCTTTTGACTTCTCAAGACAACTCCACGCAGCTTCTGCAATGGAGAGCCTTTGCAAACGCGCTGACTGAAGGCGAAGATTGTAACGATCGGTTGATTTCTGCAGAGATTAGC
Source organism: Macrostomum lignano (assembly GCA_002269645.1). NCBI lineage: Eukaryota > Metazoa > Platyhelminthes > Macrostomidae > Macrostomum > Macrostomum lignano. The sequence continues at coordinate 104,038 of NIVC01001505.1, read as the reverse complement.
TTTTATTATGCTGTTTTAAGTGGTACTAAGTTAAGTGAGAACTTATTAGAAGACGTTGTGAAGAAAATATTTGATAGCATTTTGCCTGTCGGATTTGTTGCTATTCTATGGAGCAAAATTAAGTACGAGTCCAAAGAGCTGCTGCCCTGCTTTGGAGAGCTGATGGAGGGCTGCAAGTCATTGGAAAAGCGATGCAGCATTTATTCAATTATCGCCACTTTTCTTACCACTGAAGAACAAGTAGACGTAGAAAGTTTAATGGAAACAATAGACTTTATGCGCTCTCAGCTGAATAAATCGCTAGCTATCAGTTTGGCTGAAATGGTTGATATTTCTGACATTTTTAGTTACTTTGAGGAATCTATTCAAAACTGCAAAATCACTCACAATGATTTGGTTTGTTTTGGAGACCATCGAGATGAAATGCTTGCTATGATTAACAAGCTGGTCCAAACAAGCATCGTGCATCCTCTTTGGTTGGCTTTTTTGCGATTTCTTAGACGCCGTTTTTCACTATCTGAGATGGAAACATTCCTGAAGTTTGATCGTGTTACCTCCGTTGTCAGCAGCTTGTTCAGAGAAGATTTTCTAAAGTTTGGGCGTGGCTCGGAGTTCATCGCAGCCTATCCTCTTCGTTTTCCGTTTGCTATCTGTCTAAGCACTGATGTGTTTCAGCAAGCTCTGTTTGCTTATCAACAGGGTATGGTAATCAAGGATTGGAATGAGTTTCAGAAGTTGCGGCAGCGGTTAATAAGCTTAAAAAATGACGTACCAACTTTGCGGGGTGTTCTGACCGACTGTATCAGCGCCTACGTAGAAATGGTTGGTCTAAGAAAGGCACTTAGCAATTTCAAAGTACAAGAGAAACAAGTAACCCGCGAGGTTTTGGGCCTTGTGAATATAACACCGGCCTCATCAAGCTGTCCAGCAATTGTTCGACTTTTGTGTGGTGAAGTCGAGAGCAAATTCAGTTGCTTCAATCTCACAGCCCAATGCAACAATGAAAGTGTGTGCTTAGCTACTCTCTACTATGCAGGACTTCTTGTGTGCTTACCGAGTGAATTCAAAGAAGGCAGTCTACTGCACGAGCTGGGAAAGATGACTGTAACAAATGCCAGCACTAAGCTTGTTGAGCATTTTGCATCGCGCGACGACAATAGACAGATTCCAATTCATGTCAGAACATGCTCGTGTTATAATGTGACTATCAGCTCCGAGAATGATGAGAATCCGAATTCTATGTATCCGTGTCAATTTTGTCAGTCGGAGTGGACGCAGGACTTGTCTTCAAAGATGGTAGAGTTTTCTGAGGAATTCCTGACCGTCGTAGTGCCCTTGGTATCAGAGTTCATATGCATTGTAATGAAGGCTGTGCTGCTTGATATCGAGCGTGTGAAATCTTCGTCCTCTCCTGCCAGTGGCGATCTGAAGATTGAGGAAAAGTTCAGACAATTACAAAACATTCTGCACCTGTCAAATGAGGAGACAACCTGGTTGTTACATTCGATCATGGAAAACAAAGAGGAATTGTTCTTCAAAGTGCCGCAGTCTGATAGCAGTGAATTGTTCGAGAATATGGCTTTCTTTGTAGGAAAGCACGTGCTGAAGGCAATGCATAGTATCCGCGAGTTCAAGCACCGTAGGATGACTGAGCGTCGGGTTGTTGAGAACTTTGCACTGGCTTGTCTTGTTGACAACGTTGATCTGTCAGACGACCAGCTGCCAAGTGAGCTGATGCCACCAGGTCGTTCGAAGGAGGATGTAAAGGCGATCGCAGCCAATCCGCTTTTCTTCCCAAAGCGCCAAGTGACATTTGATGATGCTTGTATGCTCTTTGACTGCCAGCTTGCTGAGGGCGAGCGACGTCCACTGATGCATTTGATTTTACGATTTTCCGACAAGCTCGTCGGAATGCGACACGCTTCGAAGCTTGTGCATTGGCATCAGACAGTACTCAAAAAGTCAGAGAACGTATTGAGCCAAGAAGAGCTTGAAGCAATGCGAATTGATGATTTTATTCGGCGATTCCGCAACTCAGACATTCTGGAATCGGCGGCAACTGCTTATAGAGCGCTGAGGCCTTCAGCAGCTGCAAGCCCTGACAACCCGTTTGACAAAACTCGCTCGCTGCTCAGCAGCCTCTTGACTGACAGAACTGAGGTCACCAAAGTCTTGAAGGAAGGTGTGGATGGTGTCAATGAGTTCTTTGAACATGTTGCCGTGCTGTGCATCGAGGAGAAGCATCTCCCAGAGCTGCTCGGCGATGATGGCTCGTGTGTGCTGCCTCTGTGCGACGTAGTGACTCGGCCAGACAGCGTTCCCAGTTGCTCGAAAGAAGAGCTGGATGAGCTCGTGCGAGTTCTGGCCAGCTGTCCTGGAGGCGGTGACCCCAGCGTCCACTGGGAGCTGCTGGAGGCCGCTCTGGCGAAGCGGCTTCTTGCTAGCAAAGGATTCGGCTGCGTGGAGCCGTGGGAGGGTCGTCTGAAAGGTGCCACCGAGAGAGACCTGGGCACCCTGGTGTCAGCATTCAGACAGATGTGCCAGTGTGAGCGGCTGTCCGAGGCGGAGCTGGCTGCGTTCCAGCGTCGGCAGAAGGAGGACTCGAGTCGGGCAGCCCGCACTGCCGCGCTTTGCCGCACGCTGCTCGGCTTCTGCCATCGAATCGGCGTGCCAAGTGGCGCCTGCACCGTCGCCGAGTTTCTGCAGCAGCACGCGGGCTCGCTGGCTGGAGGCGCTGCGCTGGCCGAGGCAGAGGCGGAAGGCGCGGGCGGCCTCGCGCTGTCCAAAGTGCCGGCGCTGCTGGAGGCTGCAGAGCAGGAGCAGTTCAGCGTTATCTTCGCCGACCTGCAGCGGCGTTTCGGCGGCCACGAGGAAGCAGCGGAGCGGGTGGCGGCCTCCGTGCACGAGGGCGACAAGCCGGCGCTGCTGGCGCTTCTGAAGAGCGCCTGCGTCCGGCTGCTGATGGCCGACAGCACCCAGTGCGGCCTCACCATGGCCGACCTGCTGGCCGACGCCTCGCTGCTGCCCGTGGGCGCTCCGGAGCTGCGGCTTCGCAGCGACCCGGCGTTGGACAAACCGGCTGTGGAGCTGCTGTTCCCGCTGGCCCACTGCCTGCACAGGAGCGTGAGTGCTGCTTCAGTCTGTCTGTCTGTCCGCCTGTCTGTCTGTCTGTCTGTCTTTCTGTCTGTCTGTCTGTTTTTCTGTCTGTCTAACTGGTTGTCTGTCTGGTCTGTCTGTCTGTTTTTCTGTCTTGTCTGTCTGTCTGTCTTGTCTGTCTGGTCTGTCTTAGTGTCTGTCTGTCTGTCTATCTAGCTATTTAGTTCACACTCTCCGCCATCAAATTTCACTGCAGGAGCAAAACAAGACCAAAGGACAGCGCAAGTTTCAGAAGCTGCTTAACCGAATGTGAGCGACAGTCATTGCAAGCCTGCAATGCACGCTCTATTAATAAACTATGCACTAAAATCGTTTATTTTCGATTTACTTCACGTTGCGTTCCGTACTACTTATATCCTATTGTTTTTGTGTAAGTTTTGCCAGTGCAAGAAAGACACGATTAACATAATTTCAAGAATATTTATAACAAAAAACAATTTATCAAGAACCTTGAAAAACATTTAAATTAAAAGTCTTTGTTTCTTTCTGGCCTGGCTTAACACGTTTCGTATATTTATTTTTAAAAATTCATTTTTTGTTCTTCAAATTCCGTACTTTAGTACTTCTAAATAGTAGTTTAAATCGAATATATCACCAAGCTACCCAATTCTAATAATATCCTTAGGTATTTTATTATAACCAACGCACTGATACGTATATATGTTACTCTACTGCAGGGGTCGGCAACCATTTTACCTCAAGGGCCAGATAGGGAGGCTAGAGGAGGGGATAGAGGAGAGGGAATAGAGATGAGAAATAGAAGAAGAGAGAGGAGGGAGCGAAAAAGAGAATGGAGAGGAAAAAAAGAGATAAGAAGCGAGGAGAGAGTTGAGGATATGAGGAGAGGAGAGGAGAGGAGAGGAGATAAGAAGAAGTGAGAGAAGAGACACAAACCTTGAGCGGGCCGGATTGCTATTGTGAATTTTCAAAGGACCCGATGGCCCGAGATAGAGAGGCTTTTGCCGACCCCTGCTCGACAGCCTATCTAAATAAATTCAAGCTAGCAAGCTGTTTTTATGTATGCCTAGAATCCTCACTTGTTTGTTAATTGATCGCTTAAGCTAACAAATTTAAATTAAAAAACAAATATTATTTACTTTTTTCCCTCGGTGATTTGCTACAGTTATTATTATTTTTCTATCATTCACTAAAATGAAGTCTAATATATATTTCATAATATTAAATACACGAACACATATTCTAGCTAGTAGCCTTGTACTCTGTTTGAAATTTATGCGCCCTAGTTTTTTTCTCTGATTAAATAAAAAATAAACCTGTTTACTCCAGTCTTACCGGTCATTTTCCCCTCATTTTCATAACTACGCGTCTTTGGATTTAGTTGATTTTTATAACTAAAACTATTATGCTAGTTTCAATTAGAAGTATTATAAAATATCTAAAAGTTGCTCAAAGCTCTGACTACTTACTCTAGTATATAGTAAATACGTAGTGAAGATGCTTGCGATTAACGCGAAAAAATGAGTTGATGACATGAGACAGGTGCTTTCGCTGTGAGTTGGCAAGTGCATGTGGGGATGTGGGGATTTTCGTTTGCATAGAAAGAGTATAGCTCAATCAGTTAGTAACACAAAAATTCTCACCTTTATGCATTCAGACTGTTAACTTCTATAGTTTCTTATTATTAAAGACCAAACAAAAAATCCTTAATGTACTGGATGGTCCATAAAATGTTTTCTGTTTTTAGTATCTAGCTAGCTACTTTTGGGCATATTGAGCGCGAATTACCCTCGAATTTTGCTACGACGCATCAGATCTGTCGCGTCGGTTTTGACTTCAAAATCAACGCTCAAATTATCACTTGCCGTGTTTTGCGAAGCGGTGGGCATGCCAATTTTACTTTTTTGTAATTAACTCAAGAAAGTAAGCTATAGACAACTCAATTTTCAGGCTATGTGGATCGATGAGCCAAACGAGTTTTTATTTACAGAAAAGTATAGCATTTTCCAAGCCTATTGAGCCTTGGAGCAAGCAATTTAATCCTTATTGGGAGAAACAAGCTATTGAAGACTTGTTTTTCATTGTCTATGGAGCAACGAATTTGAGAATCTGGGCGCGCAATTAATCCTTTTCACAGTGCTCGCATATCCTTTACTAATAACTTCACTGAAATAACGTCTGCAAATAGATGGCGTATCAAAAAACGATTGATTTTACTTTGATCTCAGAGAAACCAATCAAAACCATGGCATTCAGTATAAGCCGAGAACAAGCAATCATGTCTCTCAAAACAGTGTTGGGCAGATTTCAATCAAACCCGATCAATGTTCAGAGAATTTCTTCCTCGTTTAAGCAGTGCGTGATGAAGCGAAGCATCTGTTTTTCTCTTTACGTCCAGCCATGGCGAAATGTGCTCAGCACTATCACCTCTCTCGATGGCAGCGACAATCAGGTCGTACTTTTCGTTGCTTATCTTGCAATAAGGTTCTCGCCCTGGAGGATTCTGCTCATCCCCGACCGAAAATATTTGTCCTTTCAAAAACAGTAAGTGTGCCAGTTGTGCCACAAATATGCCCTTTGACAGAGTTATAAATGTCTTTGTATGTCATATTTGGCATACTTGATACAATTGTACCAATTGTGCCGTAGCTATGCCATTTGGCACAGTTTGTAAATGTCGATGTATGTCCTATTTGGCACACTTGACACAAATAGTATTTTTACTGCTAATTGGCCAATGAAACCAATTGGCACACTTAACACACTTGCTACAATTGTGCCAGTTGTGCCACAGCCATACCATTTAGCACAGTTATAAATGTCTTTGTATCTCCCATTTGGCACACCTGGCACAAATAACCTTTTTATAGCTAATTGCCCTTGGAAACCATTTGGCACACTTGGCGCACTTACTACAAGTGTACCAGTTGTGCCACAGCTATACTATTTGACACAGTTATATATGTCTTGGACTGTCCTTCTTGGCACACTTGGCACGAATATCCTTTTTATAGCTAGTTGGTTATTAAAACAGACTGGCACACTTGGCACACATGCTACAATTGTACCAGTTGTGCCACAGCTATGACATAATTGGCACAGTTATATGTCTTTGTCTTTCTTGGCACACTTGGCTCAAATAACCTTTTTTATTGCTAATTACTAACAAAACTATTTGGCACACACCTGGTGCAACTTGCACTGAGGCTGCGACGTCAGTAGCTTCGATTTCGGCAGATGACCGGCAGGTTTTCACTCCCAACTTGCGGCATGATCTGCTCAGACGCTCGAAAATGGCGCAACCGCGTTTGATTGACGCCATTACAAAAGAACTAAAGCAGCAGATCACGCAGCATTTCGCCGTCCATCTAGATCAGCTCGTGGACCCAGCCGTCACAGTTGACAACATGCTGGTCGACGACAATGGAAAGAAATTATACCACGGTAAGAAATTAATAGTCCTTCATTTATGATCGCGCAAATATCCTATTGTTACTCTCAAACGCTCTTCAATCCTTAAAAAAACACCTCTGCAGCCAATCGGTTTCGCCTTTACGTCCAACGTCGCTCGGACCAGGGTCACGGCCAGTAAGGATATATCAAGAACCAACGACTCCGGCCAACCTCAATGCACTTCTCCGCGAGATGGTGCGGGGGTGCTTCAGCGACGACGAGATTTTGGTAACGTCGTTGAGCGGTCGCGCTACTGAGCCTGGTCGGCCACGCCTGCTACCTGGCTGGAATCGACATCCCAACCAATGAATGCGATTGAAAAGGCCTACGTCCGATGCTCCATCACCGTCAGTCGGCGTGAAAAGCAATCCGGACGTTTGCCTGTAAAGAAACTTCGTCAAGGTGCGGCTGCCAATGTCACTGACACTGTGCAGTCGGAGGCGGCTAATGCACTCGCGAGGACTGAGCGCGGGATATCTGCTGTTGCATCTAGCAAAACTAAACTTGTTTGGCAGATGCGGGACCCGTCTAGCTTGGCCTGTCTCCCTCATGTTTCTGGTTTTGTTTTCCCCTGGAAATATGCTCTTTCCCACATAAAGTAACCAACTACATTACTATAGTTAGTTCCAGACTCGTAAATTACAATAGCACCAGGAATCAGACTTGTTGTCTAACTAGAAAAGTATAGGGGAACAGAGGTATTGGAGTTGGTTTCACTAATTGCTTGTTTTTTATCTAGTTGTTTGTTTGTGCTTTTTAAATTAATACATTAGATGTATACATGTTGTTACATTAAAATCATGTGCCACGTGTAGTCGACTCAGTAGTTAATTTGTTACATTGCATGTTATAGTTTCAAATGTATTAGAAGTGTAAACTCTTTGGCTGGCACCACAATTTTCATGCACCGCGCTTTTTAATTACGTTGTTTTTTGTTTCCTGTCCAATGTCCGCTGTCTGTTATGTTTCTTTCCGTTAACTTCTAGTATGCATTTTTTAATTCCGCAGCCTCCCCTTTTTCCTGTTTTATACATGTTTTTTGTCCTATTTGCTACTTCCCATTAAATATATACGTACCTGGTATTTATGCAACATCCCTTTTTCCAACTGTTTCAATCTGTTTATGTTCGCGCTCAACATTTTAAAGTTAAATTTACATTAACAACTCTTTTCAATTTGTCTTCCCTCATTTAAACATGAGAAGGACTTCTCGCAAAATGTTAGCTACTTCATACACTTCATAACTCGTAGTTGACTAACGGGTCAACTATGACAGCATCAGATAGCATATTATGCGCTTAGTTCAACTGCTTTAAACTGCAAATTCACTCGTCTGGCGAATTTACGCCAAATGGCACAGTACGCGCTAGTTTAACTGCTTCTAGCTGCACATTTACTCGTATGGTGCCAAATGGTACATTTATGGCACAGTTGTGCACAATTATAAGCACTCAAAAATAGCTGAGACAACTGGCACAGTTGTGGCACAGTTGTGGCACAGCAGTGCACAATTAAAAAATTGATTCTTAATTGTGTCACATGTGCCAATTGGCACAGCTTGGCACAGTTATATTTGTGCCAAGCTGTGCCACCAATTGTCGATTCTCACAAATTTCGTGTCGTTTCGACAGTTTTTTGGGATTCCCCCCAGTTCATTTTTTATGTGCTATTTGACGCATTTAAAGAACAATTATTTCCGGTCGGGGATCCACTGCATCTTGGGCTGTAGCAAAACTTTCGTCACTGCTATGCTCGCTAAATTCTTCGTCTGCCATATCTATGTTTGTCTAATGAAATCTGTTATTTTCTATGGTCTGAGGCTTGCACAACTGTGGAAAAGCGCGCCCAAATTCTCAAATTGGTTGCTCCATAGACCCCCCTTCGGACCATAGACAATGAAAAGCAAGTCTTAATAGCTTGATTTTCCCACTAAGGACTAAATTGCTTGCTCCTAGGCTCAATTGGCTTGGAAAATGCTATGCTGTATTTAAAAACACATTAATAAAACAGCACTTCATTTAATGACAAATGATGTCCATTAAATTCAAATTTTCAGCGCTATTATGGCTTTCACTCGTTATACCGAAAGCGGGGTTGTAGCTTAGTGGTTAGAGCGTCGGACTTACGACTGAAAGGTTGGGGTTCGATTCTCGACCCACTCGGAACAATTTGTGGCCTTGAGCAGTTAATTCAAACTCTTGAGACCATAGAAATGGATCGTTTTTGCATGCCCACTGTTCCACCACATGGCACGACAAGAAAACCAGTAACTATCATAACGGGATTGATCCATTTAGTGTTGATAGTATTGGTTTTGTCAGCCTAACTGAGAATAAAGCCATCCAAAGTGAGAATCCTGCCTACGCTGACTGCGAAGGGCCTGGCTGCGTGCAGCCTAGTCTATGAGCCATAGACTATAAAGGACAAGCAAAATAAAAGAATACGACGCATAGACCAATCGATTCTCACATTGGATGGCTTTTTATCACTCTGCTTGTCCTTTATTGTCTATGGCCCATAGACTAAGGCTGCACGCAGCCAGGCCCTTCGCAGTCAGCGTAGGCAGGATTCTCACTTTGGATGGCTTTATTCTCAGTTAGGCTGACAAAACCAATACTTGTCTAATAAACTGCTTGGGCGCACAGAATTTCAAATATCTCGCCTTCTGGACTTGCGAATTCTAAATAAAGCGAGTATCTGTCGTGTACGTGTTTTCTTAGCGGGTTTTTTCCCCAAAAATTTGCTTTTTTGCACAGCGCTGAATAGACAAGTTCGATATTGAAAAGTACATTAAAAAGACAGGAACAGCTGGAATTTTAGCCGTAAGTGTTGCTTGGTTTTTGTGTCACAGGTAGCATTTTATGAGAAAATAAATCGCTTGATAAACTTGTCAGTTCCCTCTCTGACAATAATCCTACTTCATATGCAATTGGGAAGTGCAGAAGGTGAGACATTTTGAATTTAGTGCTAAAAACGGAAGACTTCCTATAGAAGTATGGTTTTTGGGCGCTAAAAACTCTGAAACTACTGTAAGCTACTTAGTAAGTAGCATGTATACATAATCTGAGCATTTATAGAAACTCTGATGTACCGGTATAAAACTTGTTTGTTTCGAGTTTTAATAAACTTTATGGTAATTTCTGCCAGTGCTACTATTATACACATTAGCAAACCATGGAGTGTAAAATTTGCAACGTGAAAAAGTTGACATCGGAATATCCGTCTAATCCGCTGTCTGATCTGTGCGAGCACCATCACCTGCTGGTGTGCCTGCGGGTAAGGTGGAACTGGACTGATGCATGTGTACCTGCTGATTATGTACCTAGCTGATAGCCCTTTATTAAAGTTGTTTGGCAGACACGAACAGTAGATGATAGATAGCGTAGGGAATATACAATGGATAGTAGGGAATAGACGGTGTAGGGAGTAGACAATGTAGGGAGTAGACAATGTAGGGAGTAGACAGTGTAGGGAACAAACAGTGTAGGGAGTAGACAATGTAGGGAGAAAACAGTGTAGGAAGTAGACAGTGTAGGGAGTAGACAGTGTAGGGAGTAGACAGTGTAGGGAGTAGACAGTGTAGGGAACAAACAGTGTAGGGAGTAGACAGTGTAGGGAACAAACAGTGTAGGGAGTAGACAATGTAGGGAGTAGACAGTGTAGGGAGTAGACAGTGTAGGGAACAAACAGTGTAGGGAGTAGACAATGTAGGGAGAAAACAGTGTAGGAAGTAGACAGTGTAGGGAGTAGACAATGTAGGGAGTAGACAATGTAGGGAGTAGACAATGTAGGGAGAAAACAGTGTAGGAAGTAGACAGTGTAGGGAGTAGACAGTGTAGGGATTAGACAATGTAGGGAATAGACAGGCTAGGCAAAGCTCGGCAAAGAAAAGAGAGTGCCAAAGGTTGGGCATATATTGAGTAAACATGATGGGGGGGAATGAGAAATATCAGTAATCTGACAGCTTAGAAACAGAACGGGATCGCGGATGAATTTACATCTAAGTTGCTTGCGCATTCAATGGCTTCTATTCCTGCAGTGCGTTATCAGAGAAGTTGACAAGAACTACCAATGCCCAGTTGAAGGCTGCTCCATCATGATTGATGCTGGTGAATGCATTCCACTGTGGGAGTGCAAGGCTAAACTTAAGCAGCTCACATTTGACTACTCAGATCGGGAGAGAGCTCAGGCTGCTGAGGCTGCTGCTGCTGCATCTGCTTCCGGTGCCTGTGAGAATTGTGCCCAATTCAATTGTATCGCTTGATCATTTTCCTAATTTGTAGCTAATTCACGTTTTTTATTTAACTTCAGCTCCTGGCATTTTCACTGTGAACCTCACCACTCTGTTGGGCGAGTCTTTAAGTGTTGATTTGGACTCCAACCAGCCGGTGGACAAGCTGAAGGATCGGGTGCTGCAGCAGTGGACAGATCGTAGCAAGAATAAGATTAAACTGCTGTTTAATGGGGACGAGTTGACTGTGAGATGCTTTTGTTTTATAATTGCGTTTTACTTATTTACTCTTTGATTTCCACCTCTGAACTTATCTCAGAGTATCCCAGAGTACATGTAGTATCCCCGAAGTATCCCAGAGTAATCCGTCCCTCCGCCCCATATCCCAGAGTAATCCGCCCCTCCGCCCCATATCCCAGAGTAATCCGTCCCTCCGCCCCATATCCCAGAGTAATCCGCCCCGCACCCACCCGCTCTGGCAGGACAGCCAAAGCTTAGCATCAGCCGGCCTCAGCAGCGGTTGCCGGGTGCAGGTGCTGTTCGTGCTGCAGGAGCTGACGCCGGACCTCACCGAGGTTCGCATGTGCATGTCCTGGGGCTGGCCGGGCGGCAAGGACCACACGGATTACCTGGACACGGCCTGCTTCACTTTCTCAGCCGGCGCCACCGGTCGCATCCAGTTTCTGCACTGCATCGATTTTCGCAGCAGCCATCGGCAGAACGCCATCAGCGCCGGGATCAGCCAGACCTACAATCAGGTGATTCGACACGACGGACCAGCTAGGAAGTGTGGGCAAACTCGAACTTCGGAATCTTCTTTCACTGTCTGGCCGCAGAATCTTGACGAGCTTCGAGCTCCGGTGGGCAGATTCGACCAGCAGAACGTTCCAACTGTGCCGGTTACCCACCTGTTCTTTGTCACCTTTACCTATCGAAATACCAATATTGACAGGTTCAACCACCCGCAGCTGCAGGTGAGTTATGTCTATTGGCGCTGGGCCATTGTTTTCTGAATTGCCGCCTCTGGCTGCTTGTTTTCTTTGAAAATCGCCAAATCTCTTGAGAATCGGCCTATCATGAGAATCGCCCTGTTTAAGAATCACCTTTTTTGAGAATCGCCCTCTACTTGAGAATCGCCCTGTACTTGAGAATCGCCCTCTTCTTGAGAATTTCCCTCTTCTTGAGAATCGCCCTCTTCTTGAGAATCGCCCTCTTCTTGAGAATCGCCCTCTTCTTGAGAATCGCCCTCTTCTTGAGAATCGCCCTTCTTCTTGAGAATCGCCCTCTCTTTAAAAATCGCCCTCTCTTTTAGAATCGTCCTCTCTTTAAAAATCGCCCTCTCTTTTAGAATCGTCCTCTCTTTAAAAATCGCCCTCTCTTTTAGAATCGTCCTCTCTTTAAAAATCGCCCTCTCTTTTAGAATCGTCCTCTCTTTAAAAATCGCCCTCTACTTGAGAATCGCCTTCTTCTTGAGAATCACCTTCTTGAGAATCGCCCTCTTCTTGAGAATCGCCCTCTTCTTGAGAATTATTTTAAGAATCGCCCCCTCATTGAGAATCGCCCTCTTCTTGAGAATCGCCCTCTTCTTGAGAATCGCCCTCTTCTTGAGAATCGCCCTCTTCTTGAGAATCGCCCTCTTCTTGAGAATCGCCCTCTTCTTGAGAATCGCCCTCTTCTTGAGAATCGCCCTCTTCTTGAGAATTATTTTAAGAATCGCCCCCTCATTGAGAATCGCCCTCTTCTTAAGAATCGCCCTCTTCTTAAGAATCGCCCTCTTTTTGAGAATCGCCCTCTTCTTTGAGAATCGCATTGAGAATCGCCCTGTTATTAAGAATCGCCCTTTCCCATGAGAATCGCCAACTCCCAAATGAATGGCGCAGGTATTCGACCAGCGCGATCCCCAGACGCCGCTGTGCAGCACCAATTTGAATCCCCGAGCCAAGGGTCTGGTTGTCTGCCTGCTGAGCAAACCCGGTGGTCGCGGTGCCTGGCAGGTGACAGACGTCGGCCAGCCTCTGGCCGAAGGCAGCATCAGAGACTACAGACCGGTTGAGAGAGCCTGTGTTCGAATCATCAACTCAACTCGACGCGGTTGAGCACTGTGAACTTATTTGTCCTTGAGAATGAAGTTTACTGAAGTTTGTGCCTAATTAGATAAACTGGAAACCTCGTTTCTTAGAAACCATTTTTTAAGAGAATTAAATGAACAACTTTTTTTATGAATCTTTGGCTGAGGACATTGTTGTGTCGTAACTAATCAAGAGCAAATTTTTCAGTGTTAAACTTTTTGTTTTCATAATTCTTATTCGTTTTTAACTAATTTTCTCTATATTTTTACTATTAGTAGAGTAGCGAGGGAAAGCTCCTTGTAATATTTTATACGTGTAATATTCTGCTGTTTTTACTGTAAGTAGAATATCGCAACGAAATGTTAATTACAGTAGTTGTGTTAGTGTATTTTTGCATTTTATTGAAATTATAAAAAAACTGCTACCAATAAAGCTTTGAAAATTTAAATTGAGTTGTAAATATCCGCAGTGTATGGGGGCGCAGCCCAGTGCTCTGGCTCGATTCCAAGTGCAGTCACGTGTCTGTGCGTATGACTGGGTACGTATCCGCGCGCTTGTATGCCTGCTCAGGGAAGTCAGCGGAATGGGCAGCACACAGCCTCCTTAAAAAGGCTTAATTGATTATATTGATAACCAGTTCTTGTCTTTGATTGCAATTGCCCTGATCAACGTAATATTAATTTGATTATTACTCCAGTTATTATTTTGCACTACATGTATCGTGGCACTAAACGTTTAAAACGGTATTTATAATTATATAAGGGCAAATGTGTATTAATTTATTTATCTTTGTTTATTGAATAATTCCATATTGGACTCGAAAGTTATTTTAGTTTTGCGAAATGCAGATTTTTTTATTTTTCATACTTTTTATCAGATATATTGCTCTGATTATTTACTCATCTGTTGCAGTTCAACTGCTATAGTTACAATATAACTACAACATTTCATTTCATATGGTAAATATAAGTGCACATCCGGTGTTTATAGTATAAATTAAATATCACATTAAGTTCTGTGCAGCATGTTTTTCAACTGCTTTGCAAGACTAGAATTTTCATTTTTACTTAATTTATTCTCAGTCATAGCAATTGAGCAGTCTAAAGAATCTCAGCGTTTAATATCTCACCTTAGTGATTGAGCAGTCTGAAGAATCTCAGCCTTAGCGATTGAGCATTCTTATGAATCTCACCCTTGGTGATTGATCAGTCTTAAATAATCTCACCCTTAGTGATTGAGCAGTCTTCAATAATCTCACCCTTAGTGATTGAGCAGTCTAAGGAATCTCACCCTTAGTGATTGAGCAGTCTTAAACAATCTCACCCTTAGTGATTGAGCAGTCTTAAATAATCTCACCCTTAGTGATTGAGCAGTCTTAAACAATCTCACCCTTAGTGATTGAGCAGTCTTAAACAATCTCACCCTTAGTGATTGAGCAGTCTTAAATAATCTCACCCTTAGCGATTGAGCAGTCTTAATAATCTCACCCTTAGTGATTGAGCAGTCTTAAGAATCTCAGCATTTAATTATTGAGCAGTCTAAAAGAATTTTGGAATCTCATACATGGATCAACACCGCCTGTCTCTCCAGCCGTGATGGAGTGCCAGCTCTGTCACAAGAAGAAGCTGACCTCTGAGTATCCCTCTAATCCTTTGTCTGAAGCCTGCGAGCACCATCACCTGCTTGTGTGCCTTCGAGTGAGTTCGGAAACCCTTCTTTGCCTATCTTTTCATACAGATTTTTTATAAGCATGCTCAACCCCTTTTCCCACCCAACCAGTGCGTCATCAAGGAGGTTGAGGACAATTACCAATGCCCAGTTGACGGCTGCTCCACAATGATCGATGCTGACACAACTCCACTGTGGGAATGCAAGGCTAAACTCAAGCAGCTCACCTTTGACTACTCGGATCGGGAGAGAGCTCAAGCTGATGAGGCTGCCGCTGCTGCATCTGCTTCCGGAGGTGCTGGTAATGCACACGCAGCTGCTTTTGTTAGAGTTGCAGGGGAATCAAAAGAGCGACTGTCATTCCATCATAATTAAGCACTAATTTATCCAAAAACCCCTCATTATATAACATTCTCAGGACTCCTGAAGGTGAATCTCACCACCCTGCTAGGCGAATCTCTGGTGGTGGAGTTGGACTCTTCCCAGCCTGTGGACAAGCTGAAGGATCGGGTGCTGCAGCAGTGGAAAGATCGCAGCAAGAATAAGATTAAACTGCTGTTTAATGGGGAGGAGCTTTCTGTGAGTAGCCTGCCGTTCTTAAAGTGTGCATAGATAGATAGATGATAGATAGATCTGTCTATCTGTCTGTCTATCTGTCTGTCTGTCTGTCTGTCTTTCTGTCTGTCTGTCTGTCTGTCTGTCTGTCTGTCTGTCTATCTGTCTGTCTGTCTGTCTGTCTTTCTGTCTGTCTGTCTGTCTGTCTGTCTGTCTGTCTGTCTGTCTTTCTGTCTGTCTGTCTGTCTGTCTGTCTGTCTGTCTGTCTGTCTGTCTGTCTGTCTCTCTCTCTCTCTCTCTCTCTCTCTCTGTCTGTCTGTCTGTCTGTCTGTCTGTCTGTCTGTCTGTCTGTCTGTCTGTCTGTCTGTCTGTCTGTCTGTCAGTCTGTCTATCTGTCTGTCTGTCTAGCAACTATTTTCATACTCGATAAAAAGTTACCAGCCGAGCATTCTCAAAGAGCCCCATCAGAAAGTTCCCCTCTCCTACCCATTTCACACGCCTCCGCAGGACAGCCAAAGCTTAGCATCAGCCCGCCTCAGCAGCGGTTGCCGGGTGCAGGTGCTGTTCGTACTGCAGGAGCTGACGCCGGACCTCACAGAGGTTCGCATGTGCATGTCCTGGGGCTGGCCGGGCGGCAAGGACCACTACAACTACCTGGACACGGCCTGCTTCACTTTCTCAGCGCTGCCCGGCTCTGCGCCCAAGTTTCTGCACTGCATCGACTTTCGCACCCAGCGCCAGCAGGGCCGGCACGAGATCGGCGCCGCCATCAGTCGAATCTACGACGATTTTGTTCGGCACGATGGCGAGTCCAGGAAGTCCATGCAAGATCGAAGTTCGGAATCTTCGTTCACTGTCTGGCCGCAGAATCTGGATCGCCTGAGGGCGCCGTCTGGTAAAATCCGCGGTCCCAGAGGTCCATTGGTGCCGGTCACGCACCTGTTCTTTGTGGTGTTCACGTTTCGGGACGATACTAATATTTCCGTGTTTCGGAATCCGCAGCTCAAGGTAAGACTTTTTTTAGTTGGGAGTCTCTAAATAATAAGAGTGAGATTTGCCAGTCTCACTGATTGATAAGGGTAAGATCTCTCAGAGTCTCACTGATTGATAAGGGTGAGATTTCTCGGATTCTCACTGATTGATAAGGGTGAGATTTCTCAGAGTCTCACTGATTGATAAGGGTGAGATTTCTCGGATTCTCACTGATTGATAAGGGTGAGATTTCTTAGAGTCTCACTGATTGATAAGGGTGAGATTTCTCGGATTCTCACTGATTGATAAGGGTGAGATTTCTCAGAGTCTCACTGATTGATAAGGGTGAGATTTCTCGGATTCTCACTGATTGATAAGGGTGAGATTTCTTAGAGTCTCACTGATTGATAAGGGTGAGATTTCTCAGTCTCACTGATTGATAAGGGTGAGATTTCTCAGAGTCTTACTGATTGATAAGGGTGAGATTTCTCAGAGTCTCACTGATTGATAAGCGTGAGATTTCTCAGAGTCTCACTGATTGATAAGCGTGAGATTTCTCTGAGTCTCCATAAGATATAAATTAATGCACTGATATTTTCACTTAAAATACGTTTGAAACTACTCATGCCGCTTCTGTCATCGGTAGTACTAAAACTGCTCTTGTTTTTAATTGTTTAGAATTTTTTGTTTTGCAACAGATACTACTGACAGGAGCAGTATGAGTAGTACTAGCTATGGTAATATTTCAATGTAATACTGACTAGTCTGAAAAAATAGTCCATTTTTAAATCCCAATTAATCTTGAACAAGGTATTCGACCAGCGCGATCCTCAGACGCCGCTTTGCAGCACCAACTTGAATCCCCGAGCCAAGGGTCTGATTGTCTGCCTGCTGAGCAAGCCAGGCGGTCACGGTGCCTGGCAGGTGACAGACGTCGGCCAGCCGCTGGCCGAAGGCAGCATCCGGGAGTACAAATCTGTCAGGCAGATCTGCGCAGACATCATCGACCGCCAGCGGCTGTGAACTGAAAACTTTAATTATTGACTTTTTTATAGGTGCCTGTTTCATTATTTTCCTAATTTATCGTAGGAGTATAGTAAATAAAAAATTGATTGAAGTGCAGGCAGGATAGGCAGTGCACTGCTGATTATATTGCCTTTAGTAGATAGTTGCAACTCCTTGTGATCTATAAAATATATGAATTCCTGCGTATGAACGTGATTTTTTTTCGTGTGTCAGCTGACTGACTGACTGAAGTTGTACAGCTGAAGTCGCGGATTTTGCCAACGTGATTCTTCGAAGTGTGAGGGGATGCGTCGCCAAGCACCAACGACCGCGGCAGTACATTTCTGTATGTAGGGACAGTTTTAAGAGCTTATTTGAACGCTTGATTTCGCTTCGAACTTCACAGGATGGAGGATGCAACTCTTTTAGCACCCAACGAGAGATTTCGAGACTTTTGAACCGACGGAGACCAGACGAAGATCAGTTTACACAGAATCAGAAAATAAGTTAAATCACAGCACTTCCATGTCGATCATTGAAGGCCTACTATTCACAAACGCTATAGCAGCTCTGCGGGTATGCATGCTCAATTCAAGTAATATATTCAGTTGGTTCAGATACTCGTAAGTTTTAAAATTAATTGAAATTGCATATCGCAACAGGGTGGTCTTAGTCCAGTGGTGCCATCTACTGACCGTGCCGACGGAATGCTTGAGAGTCTAGCTGAGATATCCACGTGACCACTGTGGAGGACTTGGTCAGAGACAGAGAAAGTCTTGAGCAAGGTGGCAATCATAGTCCCCTGTACCAACAGTTGAAGGTCCAGAAGCTCCAGCTGAGAAGGCTGGTTGGTCACCAAGTCACTGGTCAGAACTGATACGGATACGTGTGGAACTGATATTGAATTTGTGGGTAAGAAAAATTCAGCCCCCGTGTTCTGGAATTTCGTGTGCCTGCGCTGCTCCATTCCGGTGCAGCGAAATTGTCAGGGGGAATTAATTACCCCTTGATACTCGTATTTTTACTGTTATTATACATGTACATTTGTATGCTTTCGTACTCCTCTGTATAAGCTTAACAATTCGTGCATCATTGCATCAAAGCAACTAATCGTAACGTGGGCCTCCGGTTCCTCTTTAAAATCAGTGAGCTCAGAGCTGCGATTTAGAAATAAAATCATATTAACGTCTAGTTGAATAAGCGTCGATCTAGGGTTTGAACTTTAGCAACGCTGCGCTAGAAACAAAATCACCCCCCGAGCCACGACGCGAAAATTGAAGCTTAAGCCAGGCTGCGCATGCAGACCCTGCAGAGAGAGAGAGTACGTTCACTAGCTTGCGTACATCGAAAGTGATATTGGAGAAAGTAAATGAGCAGGTATAAAGAGCAAGCAAGTACTCTCCAATGAACCCCTTCCATCATCTCGAATCTCATATTGGTTTTTACCACGGGATCTGCTGGGGTATAGTTTATTTTCATAGAAATAAGTAGCTAACAAGCAATGTGACTTGTAGTTCCATTTGTCACCCCAAGACAAAGCAGTGTTTATAAATATTGGCACGATGTGATTTGGAAGAGTAAAAAACAACAATTTAATATTATGTACCAGCTAGATTTCATTATAAAAATAGTTCAATCACCAAAAAATTTATATCAAAGTTTAAATAGTGCCGTAGGAACTTTCAGCCAGCTACTCATCGGGACAAAATCTGCAAGAAAGGCGCTCCGACCTGCATTACTAGCATACATATATAGTTTTTACAATACCTATATACTAAAAATTTACAGAAAAATTTAAACTGTAAATCTTCCGGGAATTTTTTATACATCCTACTACCAAACTATAGCTAAGTATTTTCGCTGTGTCTAGATTCTATTCGAAGCATTTAATAGCGCAACGTTTATAACATAGGCCAATTTTTCTCGAAGAATCGACTGTTTCCACAATTAACAGGCTAAAATAATGTCACAATTATGTTCCAAATTATGTATAACTTGTATGACATCTAATCAGAGTATGAACAGAGGCTGGCTATGTATAAGTAAACCGTTACAGAAAGTTAACGACTGTACTACATTACAACCCCTGGTGATGATCTGTTAATTCCATCCCTTCTCTACTAAATAATTGACAACCTGTTTAGTCTGCCTTTTTCGATCAAAGTTAGCAAAGAAGGCTCTCAGCAGCAGGTCAAAGTAGTCATACAAACTGGACTCAATGCTTCCACGAACAAGTTTTCCCGCCTTCTCGAGTCGGTCGAAGATGACAACGAATTCTCTGAAGTCAGCTAAAGACAGGTGCTTGTCAGCATCTCTATTGAAAAATACCCTGGCAAAGTCAGCAATGCACTGCAGTTTGCTGCTCAGTTTCAGACGAACAGCCTCTGCAAGCGGCTGGATGCTGGGATCCGAGTCGCTGGTCATCCACATCCACATTAAGTTCTTCTCTAGCAGTAAAGGCAGCAGCTCCAACGCACTTGCTTGACGCTGCTGGCTTGGCTGTGCCGACAGCAAATGCTCCAGACTGAGCCCGAAAATCTCACACAGTGGTCTGAAAATCATTGTGATGATTAGAGCAATTATTTGCCATACAAATTGCTATTTTTTATTAAAACATACATTAAAATTCTGTTTATTCCATGGTCTACTAATCCTATTAAAATACAATAGGAGCCAGGTTTAAACCACTGTTTGCGGCTGAGTGAGAGTAAACAGTGACAAAATACAAGTAGCTATTTCTAAACGATTCGTTTTTAATAAATACCATCGTCAGTTACTGTAACAATAGAAGAGTAGCAAACTGTTAATTAATAGGAGTTAAGGTTACAAATAAAGGATTAGACTGATTGTACTGTACTTTCAATCTCGGAAACTAAATTTCAGCAAATGTGTTCCGTCTTTTTCAAATGAGTCAAACAACAAATATCTTGAACTAAAAACGAGTTGTCCGTTTTGACAACTGCTGAGTAACCGCTTTGAGTAACCGCTGATAATTTGGTTTCCCAGTTTTTGACTGTAGTCGGTCGAAAAAGTGTTGAGCAAACAATAACATTACAAACACTTTTAATAATGTTAATTACAGTTGAAATTATGAAGTTTTAGTCAAAAATTTTACAATATCTAAGGAAAAGCTGCATGCGTTTGCTTTTATTGAATTTAAAGGTTAGTCTGAAAGCCAAATGCTAGAGTTATAAGAAAAAACCAAGGAAAAATGAAGCTAATAGAAAACAAACCTATGACGCAATATGACGAGCGTATTTAAAATCAAGCTTGAAGCCTATACAGAACTTTTTTTTTAAAACAAATTTTCACGTCTGCTTAATTCGTCTTCCCTACATGCATGCTCAACACTGTCATAAGGTTTAATTCCGTTTTATGATGTCGATTTAGTTAGTCATTGTATGTTTGCCTATGACAGTACATCAAAATAAAACCTAGGCTTAGTTATGTAGGAATTTAATTTGCTTTAAACAATCATGACGAAATAAAATCGACATGCCTACCTTGACAGGCCGTCAGTGAAGAACGCATTGCTCGGATGCTGAAAGAACTTCAAAAGCTCTTCTTTTTGCTGTTTTTCGCAGCCGCTATTGTCCCTAACTTGTTGCAGGCAGACTTGGAATACAATGTCAGTGAGATCAGCAGACTTTCCATCTTCAACATTGCTTTCGATCACTGCTCTAGTCAGCCTTTTCTCATTCAAAACATCAAGTGCTGCTTCCTTGCACAAACTGACTAGAGAACTCTTCTGTGACATCTCAATGAGTGGCTTTATCGTTGCACACACGGACTTGTGCAGGTAGTCACAACTCAACCGAATAAACTGCCACATTACATTTCTTTGCTGTCCAACATCGGCTGCTAAAATATGTGCTACAAAAAAATCTGCGAAATTCCCGAGGCAAAACTTTATCAGCCAGTGCGTCTTCGATGAAAATATGATAGACAAGAACTCGATTGCGAGCTTTTCATCCAAAACACCTTTGATGCCAAACAATAGAGCCAGGTCACGGCGATTGGGCGCTGAACCGTCATTCTCGTATTTTGAGCTTATCGATGCAATTATGGCTCTCCGAACAACAGGAAGAACCTGCTCGTGCCATACAGACTCCTCGACACCGCACAATTTCTTTACTCTTGGATAAATGTCACAGAATCGCAGCCAAGAATCTGTCTGCAGCTCAGCTAAAAGTTTCCTGCACATCAATGAGGATCCGAAGCTCTGTACCCAATCCTTAAGCGAAGCACTCAAAATTTCAGAAGACTCGAAGGCGCTCAGAGTCTCATCAGCTTCTTTGATCTTTAGAAATTCTTCTAGCAGCGATTTGAAGCACGTGAAGTCTTCTGCATCGTAGAAAACTGCGGCTGCAATGCTCACAAAGTTGCTGCAGCTGATGCTCCTGAGCAATCCAGATCGGACCAGAGCTTCAGTAAAATCAGTCCTGAACTTGTCGCCACCTCGTTCAACAAATCCGAGATTTTTCACAAGCTGTACGAATTCACCAGGTGCTGCAGACGGGTGCAGTACCTTGGCGCAATAGCACAGGCACAGGAACGAAGGCAGAGACGAATCTAGAAAGCGTAAGGCCTGCGAGCTGATGCTTTTTAGTGCTGGTTTCTGCAAGAAACTCAGAAGCAGAGTGGCTTCCTCAGTTTTCCAAAACGACTTGTTCTCTGGAGCGAATCTTCCCTGAATGAAGAGCGACAGTCGGCACAGCAGAATGCCTCCTCCTGGCTTCAGTGGGAAATACTCTGCAAATGGAGGACTCAGCATTCTCTTGATGACGGATAGGAACTCAGTCGCATTGACTTCAAGCGCTTTCTTGCTATCATTCTCTGTGACACTTCTGAGCCAGTAAGATACAAGGGAATAGTAGCACTGATAGATAAAAATGATTGGATCGCTGCTGCTTATTAGCGATGTTGAGTCGGCCATGGCCAGTGAAACTGCATGAGAAGCGAATATCCGCCAGAACACGTTGGACCTTCCGACAACTGAATCAATGAACGGCTCAAACAGGGCGTCAAAACATATGAATCGGTCTCTGTTGAGAGTTCGACATTGCAGCTCACAAATTCTGCCATCAGTAGGTGAGCTGCCCCTTTTAGAACAGCATTTGACGATTGTTTCTAGAATTTTGGCACAGTTATTCACAGCTCTTTCAATTGGTGCTGAAACAGACGGCCCCATTTTTTCCAACAAATCTTGTAACTGTCTTTGATTAGTAAATTCTAGTGGTCTTCGACTGTGCAATGTGTAACTATAGGCATAGTCACCAAGTCGATCGGATAGAAAGAACAGTCTCCAAGACGGAAGGGCATAAAAATCTTTAATGGAATTTACCTGCTGTCTCAATGAAAAAGACTTGCTCATCTTCTTTTCGAAAATAACAAGTGAAAGTGTAATGTCACACTTAGCGTCAAGAAGCAACGTCGATAGAGTTTCAGCAAAAAGTTGCTGATTATCTGCAATGCTTCTCCTGACATTTAAAACATTATCCAAAGTAAATTTGACGACGTCTGCGATGTACAGCCGGAACTCGAAGGGCCTCTGAAATAAAAAAATATGCCGCATGACAGAAACTAAGTACTGAATTTTTCACTTTAAATAATTTCTTGCCTCTTGTGTCTCGCTTTTGTGAGGAAATCTCAACCCACAGTTGTATTTTAATAGAAACAGCGAGTTTGCAGTTTAGTGTCGCGAAGGTATTTATGTATAGTTTATAATCGGCATTTACGAATATATTAAGACAAATTTAGACAAATATACACCATTTTACCCTCGCTTTTGAACAAACTCCGTTTCACTTTAGACAGTCGGAACTTCAGTTTAGACACTTTTAGACTGGAGTACCGAATCTACATTCACTATCGACAAACTCCGTTTCAGTATCGACAGCTAAGCTTTGTGGTGCTACACTTCTATCTATTTACATAGGCAAGTAAGGAAACGCACATCGCACATCCTAGGCGAAACTCCCTTTCACTTTCGACAAACGCCACTTCTCATTAAACAGTCTATGGTCTAAGCTGCTGAAACTCCGTTTCACTTTAGTCAACCAACATTCAAGATAGACAAGATACATTCACTTTAGACAGATTCTTAGATGCGTCATTTGTTTACGCCTAGTGTTGGCTGAAAGAGGGGTTTTGACCATAGATACCTTTTAAGACACCCTTTTCGCCCCTTTGAACAGTGTTGGGTGGCAGGGTCGCCGGCCAGACCTTCCGAACTTCCGAACCAAAGTCTCAGCCTACTCTCCCTTCGCTCCAAACACTGAAGCCTATTCGCTAAAGATATTCGCTAAAGCAAGCCCTGAAAAATATGGAGGACAGTGAAGATTCGTACCTAGAAGAGGAGCCTGGTTACGAAGACGAAAGTGAAAGCAACTTTGAAGAGGAGGCTCCAGCGCAACAGCGACAGCCAGTGAGCAACCATGACAGGCAGCGACTTCTCTCCGCTTACCAGAAGGGCGAAGATTTTATCCTACTGGCCTCTCAACTTGGCATCAAGAGAACGACCGCATATTCCATTGTGAGGAATGGATGAGTGGAGAAGCTTTCGTGCGGCGGAGCCAAGAACGTGAAGTGGGATGGTGAGATGCAAGAATATTTGTGCGCAATCGTGGAGCAGAATCCATTGCTGACTCTGAAAGTGATGAACACCATGCTCAGACAAGCTTTTCCTGAGAAGCAGCATGTCTCAGAAAAGACACTGAGCATAAAACTCGACGGTGCACTGTTCACAACGAAGCTGGCACGAGATCTTCCAGCTGAGCGCAACTCGCCAAAGGTTGTAGCCGCTCGTGAGCAATTTGCTCAGTGGATGTGCTCGCCCGAAGCATCTGACACAGAGAAGATCTTTATTGACGAGTTTGGCTTCAACACATGGATGCGGCGATCCTATGGACGATCTCTTCGTGGACAGCACGTGTACCGACAAGTTTCTGGACAGAAGGGACAGCGCATCACCGTCTGCCTGGCAGTAAGCCCGGCTGCTGGAATCGTGCACTTCCAGTCATACGACAGCGGCATGACAAAGGAGAGATTCGGCGAGTTTCTCACAATCACAATCGCCGACTTCCACAGCGTGTTTCCAGACAGCAGCATCAGTGTTGTCATAGACAACGTCAGCAGCCACAATGACGCCGAAATCTACGAGGTCGAAGACGCTGTAAAAGTGAGATGACTGCCACCCTACAGTCCATTTCTCACCCCAGTTGACAACGCGATATCATGCTGGAAGGCGGCTCTGAAGCGTCGACTGTCGGCGATCCAAGATTCCTTCATCAGGCCGACCGAGCAGCAGCTCGTGAGGTGGACGGCACCGCCGACTGCATCACTCCAGAGAAGGTGGCACGGTGGCTCAGCCATTGCTTCAGGTATCTGCCACGGTGCTTGGCGTCTCAGCCAATTGATGGCTAATGGAAATCAGAACCCATCGCTGAACTATCGCTTCGCTTCTGCTGGCTTTGCCGTTTTAATCACGACGCTGTTAAACAAACATTTTTCGGAACAGTCCTGCATTCTCAAATTCCTTTTTAAATTAGGCCGCCAAACTAACTTTTTATTGATAAAAAATCCTCTTTGCACGCCATCTTCCGTTACAATGAAAGTTTTTATCCTTGGAAATTTCCATGAACATGCTTAATAAACCTTTGCACACCTCCCGTGTGAGTTCATGTCTAAAGTGAATGTATCTTGTCTATCTTGAATGTTGGTTGACTAAAGTGAAACGGAGTTTCAGCAGCTTAGACCATAGACTGTTTAAGGGGAAGTGGCGTTTGTCGAAAGTGAAAGGGAGTTTTGCCTAGATTTGGATGTGCGTTTCCTTACTTGCCTATGTAAATAGATAGAAGTGTAGCACCACAAAGCTTAGCTGTCGATACTGAAACGGAGTTTGTCGATAGTGAATGTAGATTCGGGGCTCCAGTCTAAAAGTGTCTAAACTGAAGTTCCGACTGTCTAAAGTGAAACGGAGTTTGTTCAAAAGCGAGGGTAAAATGGTGTACCATTGAGCTTTAACCCATTATGATTACTTGTAGATTTAGCTTAGACTGCTGGTTAGGAGCAATAGTAATTTGTCATACTGATTTGTTTGTTGATTATTATTACCTAAGATATTTCCTAATCTATATTTTGCTTTTAACCATAAGGCGAGTCTAAACTGGGGTAATCCGGTTGACCTCAATTTTAAAGGCGGTTTTCCTACTTAGTGATCAATGCAAACATATTGCATTGCGGGTCCAGAACGAGAATATTCTGTCACAGAAGTTACTCGGACGGCTGAGCTCTTTTCTACCATCAGCCTTCAACAATTTCACTCTTGCTCGTAAAAGGCTCTGTAGTGGTAGGCAATGGCTGCCGTACAACTCTCATACAAAAAGCTACAACCTATTACCTATGTTTACTAGAGCTGCAGCTGGATTTGGAACGCTCAAGGACTTTTTAGTGCAGCCTTAAGACCAGAAGTTTGGAATGTCCTGACGGCAAATCAGATGGTGCACAGTAAGCACAGCAACGGCCAAAGTCAACAAGACCACCATATTGGCGTCAACAGGTTTTCTGAATGTATCAACCGCATAAACTGATCGGGCCATGATCAAAGTAAGCAGATGGACATGTTTGATGATTGACACTGCATTGATGCAGCTTTTCAGACAGGTGCTTCAGTTTTGTTCATGAGTATTTATTATTGGCTTAAATGCGCACTTTGGTACAGCGAAAATTACTCGTACTTGAATTGCAGATAAAAAATTTTGCTCTAGTTTTATAAATTTTCACTTTTAAACCTTTGACCTTCGGTGTATATTACGAGTGCATACATTGGTTTGTCGCTTTTGAAAGAGCGAGAGCAGGGGTTACGCTTAACAGTAAGAGATTAATGCACTAAGTGTTTGCACTAACCACACATTGCTAATAATGAAATCAGACATGTTTTCATGTAGAATTGAGTGTTATCTTCGTATGGCAAAAAACTAGTGCAAATACATCCATGAATCTTTGCACGAAAACAGAAGTTGGATTTCGAATTTCGAATTTCTCAAAGCTGCCAAATATATTTGTAATTAATGTAAGCTGTAACATGCCGAAAAAATGAGTTGCTACCTAGATACTCGCACAATTAATCAATGCTAGTACTTTGGTGAGGTGATCTAAAGAATTCCTTGGCTTAATCAAGGTTTTAAGCCGTTCGTCAATGGCAGCATTTTGATCTTGATTTTTGAAAATAAATTATCACGTTACTTGCCTAAAGTGATCGTGATAGAAGAAATAGACTGCATAAATAGCTACCTTTGTTATTTTATTCATACGCTCGTAGCTATCTTTAAAAGGTCTCTGCAGTTTTGATCAAACATACGTGGATTACTTGGGTAGACAGTTTTCAGTTACAGCTATACTAGGATATGCAAACAAAATGAATAAAAACATTATATAATATTTCATGCACTTACATAAAACATCTTCTGACTCTCATTGAGTTTTAAATAGTCTTGGAATTCCAACCAGGGATTCTGAAGTTTAAAAGTTATTTTACTTTTTATTTTAAATCTCTAATAAAATACTAAAAATTAATACCTACAGACAGGTTTTTATCGAAAAATATAATACGGAGATAGGAGACCCTCATCTTTTCAGCAAAAAATTGCTACTTCTTTTGAAACGAGGCAGACCCCCAATCTTTTGATATGCTGCGCATTTCTTAGAGCTCTATTGATATTTATATAGCCTTTCGTTTAGAAAATTAGGATTCTGTGTTAATTTTATACCCTACGTACATAACCTGTATCTAAAGATCATGAATCAGAAGAAAAAGTTTTTTTTGAAAAATACCCGCCTCCTAAAACTTTCCAAGAAACGTAGCTTTCTGTCTGTAGGGTTCTGACGGAGCGAGTTCGCGTAGACGAGCTGAGCTGCTATTTTTGGCTAGCGGAGCTCAGAGCCATATATTAGAATGATAAAACAGTGTTGCCCAATTTCGATTTGATGGAGAAGAAATAGAAACTTATTGTAACGAAATATCCGATGATTAGTATATTTAACGATTGTACAAGTATATTAGGAATTGGACGACAACAACTTAGCCACACACCACACGCCTACGTGTCACCAAGGTATAACTTAATAGATAACAGCATTTAAATTTGTGCCAAGAAGAATCCGATAAAACAAAATCGATGAATTTTAACTTAGATTCATAAACAGAAGAAAACAGTTAATAAATAAATTACATACATTTGGAATAATTGATTATGGAAATTACGAGACCGCTACACGTCCTTCTACTTAAGTTGTCCTAATACAAGAAATATTAGACAAATAAAATTATTAAATTCTTACTTCTATTAAACTTAAAACAGCCAATTATTTATTAAAGGAATACGAAAGCATTTACTGCTATGCAATATGTACATACGAGCGTATGCGTTATACTGTGAGGCAGCGCAAGCGACTTAACGCAGATGCGAGAAGCGATACAGGGTAAAAAAGTCACAGAAGCTTGAAAGGCCAGTGCGCACTTATATTTATAGTTCAAACACTAGCCTGATTTAGCAAATAGTCAACCCTCCGTTCTTAAATGTACATTTCGTCGGTGGTAAACTATTTTATAATGGATGAGATATTTAGGCCTAGTAATATTATATAAAGTTAGTGCGTTTAAAACAGTTTAAAAAATTTAATCTCCTACGAGTACGGTATGTGAATACCGCATTAGATTGGAAAATAAAAATTGCGAGTTTAGTACCCAGCCTAGTAACACAACTCGAGAACCCGGATGGTGAGGAACACAGAGGCCAAGCAACAGCTTCCACAAAAATTTGGGGAAGGGCCGATGTACATCCGACGGTAGAAGGGGACCGACAACCGCCAACCCACTGCGCACGCACAATGCGTTAAGCCAGACCCCTCCAGGACACTAAAACTGGTACTCATAACAGATACAGAACAGGCAGCAGTGCCTTCAACTTGGTTTTTAATTTTCCCTCCTCGTCTAGCATGAAAAACTGGTCACTGTCTATCCAGGACATCTAAAACATACATTCAAAACCTGAAATTACACCGGCCATACGACTTTAGTTTGCGACTAACCCAAAAACAAAGTAAAACTTTCTTCATTTTGTCATCAATTTTGCGACTTACCATGAGTCCGTCACAATTAACGCTGGCCAGTTCGGTCGGGTCTGTCAATGGGTGCACAAATGGGACCTAAAATTGTTGCATTTTATGCGCGAAGTTAAAAAAATAAACGAATTGCCTGTCAGAAAGACATGAAATATTTAAGAAAATCCCTTTTTAAAAGCCATTAAAGGCTTTAAAAGTTTATGTAAAAATGGCTAGATACGTATAATAAAAACTAACTATATAGATACCTCAAAAAAATTGAATATTTCCAGCAGCGGAACCCCAGTCGACAGCATCAGCTTTGTTTCCAAGTCAACATCCATCACAGTGCTGGAATCCATTGCGATCACGCGTCTGACGTCACTTAGTCTCTGGCCAGAGCGGGGAAGCTGCTTGTAGGAATTTAAAGCATCAGGTAGCATTTTGTCAAGCACATAGCTGCACTGAACAGTGATCTGGGCTCCTGGTCTCGAATAGACTGCAGATTGAGAAGACTCGGCTTCAAACAAATTGCGTGAGCCACCAGAAGCAGGCTTGGATCGGACAAACACTCTCCTAAACAACTCTGATTGGACAAGTGACTTCATTAATTCAAGATTCTGCACATTTCTGATTTCGAATATCTGAAAAACCAAATCATCGCTTCCAAAAGAACCAATGGAGTTTGAAAACTGCTGCTTCAATGACTGGTATCGAGATTGCTTTTCTTCCAGATCAATCAGCTTCAGATTAAGTCGTGAGCTACCAGCAGAAATGAAAAACAGGAACTCAAAAATTTTGTGCACAACAGGAGACTGCACACACCAGTTTCTCTCAATCTCTTTTAGGAATCGAACAATCTCTTTCGTCCGTCTAGTCTGTTTAAAGTTGACAAAGAAGGCCTTCAGCAGCAGGTCAAAGTAGTCATACAAACTGGACTCAATGCTTCCACGAACAAGTTTTCCCGCCTTATCAAGTCTATCAAAAATGGCAACGAATTCTCTGAAGTCAGCTAAAGACAAGTGCTTGTCAGCATCTCGATTGAAAAATATCCTGGCAAAGTCAGCAATGCACTGCAGTTTGTTGTTCAGTTTCAGACGAACAGCCTCTGCAAGCGGTTGGATGCTGGGATCCGAGTCGCTGGTCATCCACATCCACATGAAGTTCTTCTCCAGCAGTAAAGGCAGCAGCTCCAACGCACTTGCTTGACGCTGCTGGCTTGGCTGTGCCGACAGCAAATGCTCCAGACTGAGCCCAAAAATCTGATAGAGTGATCTGAAAAGTATGGTATATTTTTCATTAAATTATTAAGGATCAAGTAATTTCCAACCTATCATAAAATACATGAGCGGAAAAGCAGAATAAAAGCTGGCACGAGGTCAGACGCGCATTTTATAATGCGTGTAGAGTGTTGGCGAGGCAGCAGAAAAAACTTAACTGGCATGAAATTTTTTCTACTTTAAATTTTATTATAATATTAATATACTGTATAATAGGCTAAAATCGAGGTTACACAGGCGTTGTAAAAGAAACAAGGAATATTAAAGCCTTTGAACTAAAATAATACTGTGGCAGCAATCCCAATTAAAATACGAGCAACTGAGGCATGATTCTCCTCTCAGCGATAAACCATTCAGTAAGCGCTCTGTTTTACCTGCAAACAGCACCACAATTTTGAATTCATTACACGCCAAATTCTGTTGGGACCCCCACCGAAATTAACTATCTCCTGTAGAGGCCAAGATGCTACAAAAAAATTACAAATTTTGTTAATCTTACTCACAAATAGTGAACCACGAGCATAAAGTATAAATACGGTGTTTCACTTAAAGCTCCAAAACAGTCCTGCTTATGATTCCATTAGAATGCGACCCCGTAAAAAAAATGCTATCGGTAAGTCAATAAAAGCATGACAGCTAGCCGTCCATCAGTATTGTTATCGTTGGGCATCTTTCCAAGGTTATATCAAAATGCTCAAACAAGGTGACAGCTTTTTGTAGCTCGTTGACATTTTTTAAAATCATCTGACATCTGACACTCTATTGGAAAAAGATTACAAATACATGATCCGTGACATCTAAATCTAAATGAACTAGTAGGCTAGCTCCGAGGAAAGGCCGGCGCTTCGTTAAACAAATAAAAAGTCTCTTTTACTCTTACCTATCGAGGATGGGATAACCGTTTGCATGATACTTGCTACTAACCGAAGACTACTTTTACCGATTGAAGACTACCAGAGGACTATTTTAGCTTCTGTTAAAATCAAGCAATAGGGTTTTTACTCGTATTTGTGTCTGGGCAAATTGAAATTGGAATTGCGGCCTTAAACAAGCCTATTTTTTCTTCAATTCTTTAAGTCTCCGTCTATCTACCAGTTATATGCTAAGGACTGACTCTTTATTCCATTTAAATGATTACGCTCGTAGAATGAAATTCTAACACAAAAATCCATCCATATGCCAAGAACGATTTTAAATGACAAAAAGTGCTGGATAAGCGACATTAGAACAGACGAAAATCCTAGCAATGTAAAGATCAAGGTGCTATTAACAATTATGAAGAAATAAAATTGAGGTTCCTACCTTGACAAGTCATCAGTGCAGAATGCATCGTTCGGATGCTGAAAGAACTTCAAAAGCTCTTCTTTTTGCTGTTTTTCACAGCCGCTATTGTCGCTAACTTGTTGCAGACAGACTTGGAATACAATGTCAGTGAGATCAGCAGACTTTCCATCTTCAACATTGCTTTCGATCACTGCTCTAGTCAGCCTCTTCTCATTTAAAACATCAAGTGCTGCTTCCTTGCACAAACTGACGAGAGAACTCTCTAGTGACATCTCAATGAGTGGCTTTATCGTTGCACACACGGACTTGTGCAGGTAGTCACAACTCAACCGAATAAACTGCCACATTACATTTCTTTGCTGTTTGACATCGGCTGCTAAAATATGGCTTAAAAACATATTAGCGAAATTCTCAAGACAAAACTTTATCAGCCAGTGCGTCTTCGATGAAAATACGATAGACAAGAACTCGATTGCGAACTTTTCATCCAAAACACCTTTCATATCTAACAACTGAGCCAGGTCACGCCGATTGGGCGCTGAACCGTCATTCTCGTACTTCTTTGAGCTAATCGATGCAATGATGGCTCGCCGAACAACAGGAAGAACCTGCTCGTGCCACACGGACTTCTCGACACCGCACAATTTCTTTACTCTTGGATAGATGTCACAGAATCGCTGCCAAGAATCTGTCTGCAAATCAGCTAAAAGTTTCGTGTACATCAAGGAGGATCCAAAATTCTGAACCCAATCCTTAAGCGAAACACTTAAAGATTCAGAAGACTCGAAGGCGCTCAGCGTCTCATCGGCGTCTTTGATCTTTAGAAATTCTTCTAGCAGCGATTTGAAGCTCGTGAAGTCTTCTGCGTCGTTGAAAACTGCGGCTGCAATGCTCACAAAGTTGCTGCAGCTGATGCTCCTGAGCAATCCAGATCGGACCAGAGCTTCAGTAAAATCAGTTCTGAACTTGTCGCCACCTCGTTCAACAAATCCGAGATTTTTCACAAGCTGTACGAATTCACCAGGTGCTGCAGACGGGTGCAGTACCTTGGCGCAATAGCACAGACACAGGAAAGAAGGCAGCGAGGAATCTAAAAACCGTATGATCTGTGAGCTGATTCCTTTTAGTGCGGGTTTCTGCAAGAAACCTAAAAGCAGAGTGGCTTCCTCAGTTTTCCAAAACGACTTGTTCTCTGGAGCGAATCTGCCCTGAATGAAGAGCGACAGTCGGCACAGCAGAATGCCTCCTCCCGGCTTTAGTGGGAAATTCTCTGCAAATGGAGGACTCAGCATTCTCTTGATGACGGATAGGAACTCAGTCGCATTGACTTCAAGCACTTTCCTGGTATCTTTCTCTCTGACTTTTTTAAGCCATTTGAACACGAGGAAAGAGTAGCACTGATCAGTAAATTCGACTGGATCTCTGCTGCTTATTAGCGATGTTGAGTCGGCCATGGCCAGTGAAACTGCATGAGAAGCGAATATCCGCCAGAAAATGTTGGACTTTCCGACAAATGAATCAATGAACGGCTCCAATAGAGCGTCGAAACATATGCGTCGGTCTCTGTGGAGAGGGCGACTTTCCAGCTCACTAATTATGCCATCAGTAGGGGTAATACCCCTTCTAGAACAGCATTTGACGATTGTGTCTAGAATTTTGGCACAGTTATTCACAGCGCTTTCAACGGGTGCTGAAACACACGGCCCCATTTTTTTCAGAAAATCTTGAAACTGTTTTTGATTAGTCAATTCTAGTGTCGGTCTTTGGCTGTGCAACGCGTAGCTATAGACAAAGTCATCCAGTCGATCGGATAGAAAGAACAGTTTCCAAGACGGGAGAGCATAAAAATCTTTAATGGAATTAACCTTCCGTTTTAGTGAAAAAGACTTGCTCATCTTTTGATCGATAATAACGAGTGAAAGTGTAATGTCACACTTAGCGTTAAAAAGCAACGTCGATAGAATTTCGGCAAATTGCTGATTATCTGAACCGCCTCTTTTAGCATTAAAAACCTCATTCAAAGTAAACTTGACGACATCTGCGATATACAGCCGGAAGTCGAAGGGCGTCTAAAATTGAAGTTGAACATAAAATAATAATCACTTTACTTCGGCTTTAGATGAAGACAAATCTACGGACGGATATTATTTAGAAAAATTGAAAATATAGCATTTTCACGCTAGTTAAGCCTACGAGAAGGGAATTGAATCCAAATAGGTAAAATGCAGGCATCCAGAGCCTCTCCATTCACCTCTATACTCAGTAAAAACTGTGTGAACGCAGCAAGTATTTGAATCCTTCGAGCACGCATTTAACCACTAGACCCTAAACTCTCCTGTCTAGGGCGTTCCTGACTTGAAATTTTAACTCGCAATGGAGAGCCATCATGTCAGATCAAAGTAAGCATGCCAGCATAGTTTTCGAAGACTTTGATGAAACTATGAGACTGATGAGAGTTTGTCACACCTATGAATTGATGTGGGTGCTTCAGGCAGATGCTGCGATATGTTCCGCGAGGCAACTCTGGGGTGGTGATTATGTAAATTGCTGAAACGAGTATAAATAAACATTTTCTGGAATTCAACGTTCGTCTTCTGAACCTGTTAGTTTTGATTTAAAGTTAACTAATTTTCCGTTTTAAAGTTAGCATGCTCGAAGGATTCAAATTGTCATGCCATAGTAAGGAGAACTCTTCCTAATAGAGTGCTTAGCTGAGCACAGAATACGCGACTTTACTGATGGCCAAACTGCCCTGAATACTCGTATTCTCGAGAAAGTGACTGATGGTAACGTGCCGCCTACAATATACTCGTAGCACGATCAAACAGTTTCAAGCTTTAGTATAGATGCAAAGTGTCCTGTGTGTGCACGCTACGTACGTACGGTGTCAATGAATGCACTAAATATTCTCACACGATATAAGTGGTCTTTCGCGTTCTTTGGATTTCCCTGGTAAATCCTTTATTTTTAAATTAACTGGCATTGACTGACATTGACTCGTTCCTGTTTTATATTTTACTCTTACGCTCGATGTTCATCGATATGTTGTGTTTTATCTGTTTGTCGAAATAGAACTTTGTTTCTTTTGAATTTGAAAGCTTCACATGTGCGTCACTCAGGGTCCAGGGACAATTTTGGCCACAGACAGTCTGAATTGAACTTCATCTGTTTCAATAGAAAAGGGCTTTGTTTGAATTGAATTTCCGCAAGCGCAGAGATTTCTTAGTGTTTGAACTGAAGTTCCGCTTGTTTCTTTTGAACAAGAATTTGTTCAGAATAGGATGTAAAATGGTGTACCAAATAATCTTGTATTAATTTCACACTTTTCTCTTTAGGAGCAGAAGGTATAATGAAATAGTTGAACAAACAGAGTTCTTCAACCGAATAATAGCGCTTACATATAACTTCTTGCTAGATTCGTCCAATCGTAAATAGTCTTCACACGTCAACCAAGGTTCCTGCAAAATTGGGCACAATAACGGGCGTTAAAAAAGGAATGCTTTTTAAAAATATATTTTGGTTACTTACCCAGAAAATTGATTGAAAAAATCGATTAGAAAACCCAAGCGTGGTAACAGCTTTAGCTTCGACCCGCGTATTAAAATTGGTGTCAATATTAATATCAAGTTCTCGCCTCGCCTGTTCCGTAGTCATGGCGCCTGTATCAATCGATGCCGATAATTTTTTGCACGCAGAAATTGCAGAGGGAATCAGTTTATCAAGCAGATAGCGGCATTGAACACAGACAATAACGTTTTTCATATTCAGTCGACACTCCTCAGGATCTTCGCCACAGGCAGATAAGTTGCATTTTATGAGCATTCTTTTGAAGACAGAAGATCTGTCAAGGCAATCAAGTAATTCCAAATGCAAAACACTATCGATTTCGAAAATCTGCTTAACGAGATTGTCACTTCTAAACGCGACAATGATTGATTTTTCATACTGCAGTTTCAGATCTTCATACTGTGACTTTTTGTCATGCAAATCGGGGAGTTTTATCTTCACTTCATCTGTTTCACTGCTGACTCGGCTCAGAATTTCAAATACTTCATCAACCACATGGCACTGTTCATTCCAGCTTTGAATGTTGGCTTCGTGAAACTTCATCAGCTGAGTGGTATTCTTACTCAGTTCAACACTGGGAAAGAATGCGGCTAAGAGTTGGTCAAATAAGCCGTAAGACCGGCCTTCATTACTGCTGTTCTTTGTCGCTCTGCGATTAATCTCCAGTGAATCAAAGACGCAGACAAAATCGTTGAACTCTTGAAGGGAAACGCCTTCAGAATCAGCTTCAGCAGATAATCTCTTCGCAAACTCTTTGATGCACTCAATTCGAGCTCCAACACGAAACAATAAAATTTCTTTTAAAGATTGGATGTCCGAATGCGAATCTCCGATCATCCATGTCCAAAGAAAACTTTTCTCAAATAGCGAAGGCAGCAGGTCGAAAACGGTCGGCAATGGATGATTTGGGATTCCCGCAATAATCTTCTCCAGAACAGCGCAGTAAGTTTTGTACACATGTCTGCAATGACAATATTGTGGTACAATTAAAGTTCTAGATTTTATGTTAGCAATAATTTAAATACGGTTGTATGCAGGGGCGGATTTAGGGGGGGGCGGGTTGGGGGCGGGGGGCGACCGCCCTCCCCCCCAAAAAATAGCTTGACCGAACATATTGCGCCCCCCAAAAACCTAAATTTGCGTCCCCTAAACTTGATTCTTTGCCCCCAAACGCCTTTTTTGCGCCCCTAAGCTTGATTTTTTGCCCCCAAATGCATTTTTTGCGCCCCTAAGCTTGATTTTTCGCCCCCAAAGGTTTTTTTTGCGCCCCTAAGCTTAGGCGCCCCTTACACTCCAGTTGGCGCCCCAAACTTGGACCGCCCCCCCAAAATGAAACTCTAGATCCGCCACTGGTTTATGTAACAATAAATCTAAATTTAGAAGACTCAGAGTCAATAGATACGACTATGGCAATAAAATACACGTAGATACTACGAAGAGACTTGCACATCGGCAAATAAACTTACTTGTAAAGAAATTCACTGGAAAAAGCAGGTGCATTCTCTTGCAACCAATCCAGAATCAAATCCGTATCGTTTTCACTACTTGAAGAAGAGATTCGTTGGTAAAAATTTTCGAAAATGATACGCAATAATTTAGCTGTATTCTGCTGTGCATCTCGCATGTTGATCTCAATTGAAGCTTTGGTAAGCGGCTGTTCAGCAAGCAGACTTTTTCCGCAATCTAAGCAAACAGTTTGGAAATGACAATTTTTGGATCTCTCGAGCAAGAATGACACTACAGAACACGTTGACTTGCAATAGTAGTCACAACTTAGACGAATAAACTGAGCCAACACAGCAGGAAGCTCATCAGAATCGGAAGCTTCAATATGGCTCAAAAGTGCAGAGTCGAAGGCGTCGAGACATAATTTGATCAGCCACTGGCAGTCCGAGGAGAAAACTTTGGACATGAATTTCAGAGCGAATTGCTCATCAAATAATCCGCTCAAGCTGAACAAGTCATTCAGAGCTCGTCGGTTTGATGCAGAGTTTTCGTTTTCGATTTCAGACCTGATTGAGTCAATGACTGCAGCTCGAACGACTGGAACACCTTCGGCATGCCAAAGCATCAAACTCTCGCACTGCAGGCTTTTAGCCTTTGCAGTTATTTCGCAGAGTGGCTTCCATCCTTCTGTTTTGAGTTCAGCCAGCTGCTTGTTAAACAAAATCTGAGAGCTGCAGTCTTTCACCAATTTTAGCGAAGAGGAACCTAAACATTCGGAAGACTCAAACGCTTTCACTGTCTCTACCACTTCATTGATTGATAGGAACTCAATCAGGAGATCACTCAAAGCTGGATTACCCTCTGCATCGTCGAACATTGAGCTGAAAATCACAACAAAATTATTTGAGTTCAACTCTCGGACAAGACCGGATCTTAGAAGAAACTGAGCCAAAGCAGATCTGAACTTGTCCGCTGCGCGCTGGATGAATCCGAGACTGTCGACAAGCAGAATAAAGTTTGCAGGCGATTCAGAAGAATGCAGCAGCTGGGCGCAATGGCAGAGGTGCAGAAACGATGGTAAATACGAATCCAGAAAGACAACTGACTGAAAATCAACAGAACCCAAATCTGGCTGTTGAAGGCATTGCAGTAACCACTGAGCTGCATCTTTAGGCCAAAAAGTGTTGCCATCAGCTTCGAATCTTTGGTGAATATGCAGCGAAACTCTACACAGCATCAGCTTTCCACCGGGCTTCAGTAAACCAAAACCAGCTGAAAAATATTGCGTGACGGCTGAAATAAATTCGACTGAGGCTGCGGCGATTTTGTCGGTAATAACAGACTCAATCCATGTTTCAATCAGCACAGAGCAACATTGATTGATAAACACGGATGGCTCAGAATTGTCAAGCACAGTTTGACTACCAACACCAGCTAGTGACGCAGCATGGAAGGCAAAGATTTTCCAAAATAAAGCTGGTTCTCTCGCAATGGACTGCAGGTATGGCCGAAGAAAGGCGTCAAGGCAAACCCGTCTGCCGGCATTCAAAGGACGAGTTTCGAACTCCTTCAATGCACCATCGATAAGACGAGTACATCGGTTCGGACAGTTCTGGACAATGATGTCAGAGATTTTAGCAGCAGAAACTGTAGCAGCAACATCTGATGAGTAGGGAGCGTCCATCTGCTCCAAATCAGGAAATGCTGCAGGTTGGTTGCAATTGCTGAGGTCATAGCAGTATTCACTGTTACCAATGTCTACGGCGAGAATGAAAACTCGCCACACAGGTAGTGAGTAGAAGTCACAAAGCTTTGTGATTTTGTACTCAATGGAAGAAGATTGATTCCGTTTGGTATTTGTTAGCACTAGCGAAGCTGTCATATCACATGTGGCATTGAGCACAGCACTCATGAGTGCATTCTCCTCGTCAACTGAAAGATTTTCGCCCTTTGAAGCCTGGTCAAGAAAATGTCTGGCTACATCCGCAATGAAGAGCCGAAATTCGAATTCGAACTAAAATGAGGTAAATATCAGTATGATAGTCAATCATTTGCCAAAAGAGCAACTACGTACAAGGGTAAAGCAGCTTCTGTATCGAATCAAATGAAAGGTTTAGGACCAAATAAATTACATGTATAAAGCTTAGCTTTGGTCAACAAGGTGTACACAAACAATCTCTAATCCTAGTAAATGAATACTTCTATGTTAATTTACTCACATAGCAGGACTGAGCACTCGGTGAAAGTTGAGCGTAGTCTGTTTCTTTTAGGCACCAGCGCTACAATTCAGTCAAAGTTTGGCGTGCTCGTTAAAGTATACTTTGTACCAAGGTAATCTTTGTGCGTACTTGGTACAACTATCTGGTACAACTCTATCAGAGCAAACTTAATTTCAGAAGATGAACCAAAACATTTATGATAAAACAGCGCTCACTAGTCCAGATTCGGGGCGTGATGCCTTGATTGATTGGTACAGAGCTTTAACAAATGACCAGGTTTCTGGACTAAACTGGCAAGACCCAACCGTAGCACTAGCTGGGATTTCAGGCAAGGCAGAGTTTGGAGCAACTAATGGGTCCGGTGGAACCTTTGGCAGCCTGAGCCGACGTGCTGGTTGATGGCTGGTGGCATCATCAGCTGCTGCTTCTGAATCGGAGCTACCTGACTGCTGTCGCGCTCTCAGAGAGTCTTGCTTTCGAGCACGCTTTCTAAAAAACAGAATATTTAAAGATAAAAGCAGGCTACATCTGCTGAGAAGAGCGACAATATGAAGCTAAATTCCCAATAACTAGGTTATGATCTAATTTTATTGCCTGCTTCATCACTTACTCGAGACTTCGCAGCTTCCTGCGAGCAGCCGTGTAATAAGCCTTGCCCAGAATGACACGGAAGAACTTCAGTCCCTTCACTTTCGGCTGCACATGTTCAGTCAGCCACAGATTTAGCTGGCCAGAATCCAGAAACTTCTTTAGCTGAACCAGCTGCTGGCTGCTGTTCACATCGAGGCTGAACACAACCCGAGACAGTCTACTCAGCTCCTTGGCTTCGTCGCATTCTAAATCATCACTGCTACTGCTGCTGGAGCTGCTCTCAGATGCTGATGCAGTTTCAATCTCAATGGTCTTTAGGCCGCCAGTAAATGATAACAAATGGGAAAACTCGCTCTCTAACTGAAGAAGGCACCGGCGAAGCCTCTTCAACACTGTAGCGCTGGCATTGTACTTTATACTAGCTGTCTCCTCGTACGGAACTAAATTTGATTAGTAAGATGATTACAGATATTTAACTGTTACAAGTGACAAGGATACAGATTTTATTATTTACTCAAGACTGAATAAGCATTTTAGCTGAGGAGTTTACACAGTTATTGGCTTTGGGGTTTACCATCTGCACTTGATTGGCCCAGGCTGGGGAAGAAGTTTGTTTGCTATTGCTACAGCATGCTGGATACACTTTAAACTAATAAAAATGAGTACACACTAACCTTCCAAACTTATTGCACCTTTGAACTAGCAATTAAATCTAATATCTTCATTATTTAGCTCATCTTGCACTGCCTAACAACAGATGTTTGTAGACATTATTATTAGCTTTAATTAACTGTCAATTATATCAAAAACATTCTTTTTTTCTTAACGTATCTCAAACAATTTCATGAATTAGCAAAATATGCCAGTATTTATAGCTTCAAGTTTTAAGCTCTTGTAGTTTCTAATTTCAACTAGAGAAAAGCTAGACAATAGCCAAAATTACAACAACAATATCAAAGATAATATCAAAGATAAAACTTTATTATAAGGAGTCATTTTATTTTTAATAATTCAATTTTATTTTTTAAGATATCAATGAATTAAATCTGATTTTATTGGCAAACAAACATATAGTAGACTTACTTAAAAACAAAATAATCCCATATATATACTAAAAATGAAATGCTTGGTTGCTTGCTTGTAATTGATTTTCTCCCGAACGGCTCAACCGATTTTCTTCAAACTTGCACCATTCGATCAGAAATTTTCCCGGGACGGTACATGCATATTGGCTAAGAAATTGCTCAATGTTAAAGGGATTAAATATTCGAAAAACATGATTTTTTGCAAAGGTCAAGCAGCTCTTTCGACCTGAAATGCATTGTAAGAATGCTAGAGAAAAATCTGACTGGTTGAATTCTGATTCTGAAATAGATTGCATCACAATACACTTTATTTATCGTCTGTGTACTGGCTGAATTTGACACTCAATTGAATTGCGTCACAGCTTTGAGGGTGAAAGTATAGTGCAGTACTGAATTTATATTACGTAACCATATTGTTAACTTTCATAGACACTGGTACTGACTTGCCTAAGAAATTGATTATGTCATAACTGCTTCGCGTGACTTTTTACTCTACCTGACTTGGTGTGAGTGTTGAATTAATTATATAAGTGGTACAAATTCACTGATAACTTCGATGAGAGCTAGCCTAGAGCTGAGCAGACCAGACTGCTAATGCAGCGACCTGGGTTCGAATCTAAGTAGTTTAAAAGTAGTAGTGTAAAATTTTTTATTAAAAGCTTTTATTAAAGGACTAAATAAAAACACTTAGATTACTGCACTCGATAAGCTAAGGATTATTGCTCTTGGCAAACCAAGGAATACTGCACTCGATAAGCCAAGGATTATTGCTCTTGGCAAACCAAGGATTACTGCACTCGATAAGCCATGGATTATTGCTATTAATAAACCAAGGATTACTGCACTCGATAAGCCAAGGATTATTGCTATTAATAAACCATGAATTACTGCACTCGATAAGCCAAGGATTATTGCTATTAATAAACCAAGGATTACTGCACTCATAAGCCATGGATTATTGCTATTAATAAACCAAGGATTACTGCACTCGATAAGCCAAGGATTATTGCTATTAATAAACCAAGGATTACTGCAC
This sequence comes from Macrostomum lignano, assembly GCA_002269645.1. NCBI lineage: Eukaryota > Metazoa > Platyhelminthes > Macrostomidae > Macrostomum > Macrostomum lignano. The sequence goes on along the minus strand of NIVC01001505.1, from coordinate 63,360 downwards.
TCGATAAACCAAGGATTATTGCTATTAATAAACCAAGGATTACTGCACTCGATAAGCCAAGGACTATTGCTATTAATAAACCAAGGATTACTGCACTCAATAAACCAAGGACTATTGCTCTTGGCAAACCAAGGATTACTGCACTCGATAAGCCAAGGACTATTGCTCTTGGCAAACCAAGGATTACTGCACTCGATAAGCCATGGATTATTGCTATTAATAAACCAAGGATTACTGCACTCGATAAGCCAAGGATTATTGCTATTAATAAACTAAGGATTACTGCACTCGATAAACCAAGGATTATTGCTATTAATAAACCAAGGATTATGCACTTGGCAAACCAAGGATTACTGCAATCGATAAGCCAAGGATTATTGCTATTAATAAACCAAGCATTACTGCACTCAAAAAACCAAGGACTATTGCTCTTGGCAAACCAAGGATTACTGCACTCGATAAGCCAAGGATTATTGCTATTAATAAACCAAGGATTACTGCACTCGATAAGCCAAGGATTATTGCTATTAATAAACCAAGGACTAATGCACTCGATAAACCAAGGATTATTGCTATTAATAAAACAAGGATTACTGCACTCGATAAGCCAAGGATTATTGCTATTAATAAACCAAGGATTATGCACTTGGCAAACCAAGGATTACTGCACTCGATAAGCCAAGGATTATTGCTATTAATAAACCAAGGATTACTGCACTCAATAAACCAAGGACTATTGCTATTAATAAACCAAGGATTACTGCACTCAATAAACCAAGGACTATTGCTCTTGGCAAACCAAGGATTACTGCACTCGATAAGCCAAGGACTATTGCTCTTGGCAAACCAAGGATTACTGCACTCGATAAGCCATGGATTATTGCTATTAATAAACCAAGGATTACTGCACTCGATAAACCAAGGATTATGCACTTGGCAAACCAAGGATTACTGCACTCGATAAGCCAAGGATTATTGCTATTAATAAACCAAGGATTACTGCACTCAATAAACCAAGGACTATTGCTATTAATAAACCAAGGATTACTGCACTCAATAAACCAAGGACTATTGCTCTTGGCAAACCAAGGATTACTGCACTCGATAAGCCAAGGACTATTGCTCTTGGCAAACCAAGGATTACTGCACTCGATAAGCCATGGATTATTGCTATTAATAAACCAAGGATTACTGCACTCGATAAGCCAAGGATTATTGCTATTAATAAACCAAGGATTACTGCACTCGATAAGGCATGGATTATTGCTATTAATAAACCAAGGATTACTGCACTCGATAAGCCAAGGATTATTGCTATTAATAAACCATGAATTACTGCACTCGATAAGCCAAGGATTATTGCTATTAATAAACCAAGGATTACTGCACTTGATAAGCCATGGATTATTGCTATTAATAAACCAAGGATTACTGCACTCGATAGCCAAGGATTACTGCGCTTGATAAGCTTGGCTACATGTATAGGATTATTTCTATCCAGGGATGCTTGCTATTTAGGGATTCTTGCTATGTGCAGGATGCTTGCTATCTGGAAGGATGCTTCTACATTATTTGGGGTATGCTTGCTATCTGCAAGATGCTTGCTATCTGCAAGATGCTTGCTATCTGCAGATGCTTGCTATCTGGGTGGATGCTTGCTAGGAGTATTAGGGGATGCTTGCTACTGGGGGGATGCTTGCTGTCTTGGGAATATTTTCTATTTAGGGGTAATGACTAAAATTCATGAGAGCTAGCCTAGAGGTAAACAGACTAAACTGCTAAATGCAGGGACGATGGTTCGAATTTTTAGAGAGTAGAGTTTTTTTAATTAAAGCCTTTTAACGCCAAGACAAAAAAAATTATGGAAGCGTCATGTAAACAATCATACAAGCGTCATGTAAACAATCATAGAAGCGACATGTAAACAATCATAGAAGCGTCATGTAAAAATCATAGAAGCGTCATGTAAAAATCATAGAAGCGTAATGTAAACAATCATAGAAGCGTCATGTTAAAATCATAAAAGCGTCATGTAAACAATCATACAAGCGTCATGTAAACAATCATAGAAGCGTCATGTAAAAAAATCATAGAAGCGTCATGTTAAAATCATAAAAGCGTCATAAAAAATCATAGAAGCGTCATGCAAGCAATCATAGAAGCGTAATGTAAACAATCATAGAAGCGTCATGTTAAAATCATACAAGCGTCATGTAAACAATCATACAAGCGTCATGTAAACAATCATAGAAGCGTCATGTAAAAAAATCATAGAAGCGTCATGTTAAAATCATAGAAGCGTCATGTAAACAATCATAGAAGCGTCATGTAAACAATCATAGAAGCGTCATGTAAAAATTATAGAAGCGTCATGTAAAAATCATAGAAGCGTCATGTAAACAATCATAAAAGCGTCATGTAAACAATCATAGAAGCGTCATGTATACAATCATAGAAGCGTCATGTAAACAATCATAGAAGCGTCATGTAAAAAATCATAGAAGCGTCATGTAAAAATCATAGAAGCGTCATGTAAAAATCATAGAAGCGTCATGTAAAAATCATAGAAGCGTCATGTAAAAATCATAGAAGCGTCATGTAAAAATCATAGAAGCGTCATGTAAAAATCATAAAAGCGTCATGTAAAAAATCATAGAAGCGTCATGTAAACAATCATACAAGCGTCATGTAAACAATCATAGAAGCGTCATGTAAAAATCATAGAAGCGTCATGTAAAAATCATACAAGCGTCATGTAAACAAGCATAGAAGCGTCATGAAAAAATTATAGAAGCCTCATATAAAAACTAATGAAAGTGTGTCATTTAAAAAATTAAGAAGCATCATGGAAGAATAAAAGAAGCGTAACGTAAAAATCAAAAGAAGCGTCATGTCAGACATGAAAGAAATGTCATATAAAAATTAAATGAAGCTATAGTACAGTGCTGTGCTGGGGAGAATTACTGAGACGTCAAGGCTCACAGAGAATAACTGAGATTACAGGGGGGTTTCTGAGATGTTAAAGCAAAAGTCAGAAGCTACTTCAAAGTACATGTACTTTACTTAAGTTTTTTATTGCATTCTTTGTTGGCTTGCCACGGTGGGGGGGGCGCTGATAGAAGAAGAGTCATGTAAAAATAAAAGGAGCACTATGTATACATAAAATAAAAGTCATGTCAAAGTTAAAATATTCATTTGGGAATTGCTACGATGTCAAAGCTTGGAGAGAATCGTTATAGTGCTGTGATTCTTAAAGAAGGAATCACTTAAATGCCAAGGCTTAGGGAAGAAGAATTGCTGTGATTTCAAGGCTTTAGGTTGGGTGAAAGTTAGGTTTACGTCAGGTTTGGGTTGAGGGTTAGATTTTAGCGCGTTTCAAGGTTAACAGGGGATTTTTTAGATTTCAAGGTTTATGGGGGCATCGCTGACATGTCAAGGCTTACGAGGGGAATCTATCTATCTATCTATAGCTGAGATGTCAAGGCTCACGGGGAATAAATGAGATGTCAAGGCTAATGTCAGAAGCTACATGTAGTTTATTGGAAAAAAGTTATTACATTATTTGTTGGCTCCTCACGGGAGGGATCGCTGATAGAAAAAGCGTAATGTAAAAAAAAAGAAGCTTCATGTCAAAGTTAAGAGATTCATTTGGGAATCCCTACGATGTCGAGGCTTGCAGGGAATCGCTATAATGCTGTAGTAGTGCTATAGACTCTTAGAGAGAATTACTGAAATTTCAATGCTTTAGGGTTAGGGTTAGGGTTAGAAAATAGACAGATTTTTTAAGATTTCAAGGCTTGTGGGAGCATTGCTGAGATGTCAAGGGGGGAGTTGATATGTTAAGGCTTGTGGGGGGGATTGCTGACATGTCAAGGCTTACAAGGGTACTGGTAGCGTACTGAAGCATACTGGTAGAAGTAGCTCTGAAAGAAGGCAAGTATGGTTGAATTTCAATGTCTGTTATAAAATTCTGCACAAACATGTTTTATTGGTACATAAGCCTGGAATTAAAATGAGAATTCGATTCCTAGCCCCCTCCCTAAGAATTTTTTTTCATTTAAAAGGATTCGTCCCTTGCTTATTGGCCACCCCGAAGGCCATTTTTTATCAAAAATGATAAAAATAATTTTTATCAAACACGTTGACATATACAGGGCTCTAAACTAAAAACTGTAAAAAGTTGATAGTTTTGTTTTACCTAAAATGCGTTATTAACGATCTCCAAAAATTCCTATTTTAAGCTTAAGCTTAAGAAAAACACTTAAAGTACTCCTGCTAAAAGGTATATTATATTAGACGAATATTAATTATTTCTGCTCCCCGAAGGGGGGCAAAACTTTAGCTAGTCCCATATACTAAAAATGAGTTGTCTGTGGGTAGGTAGGTAGGTATGCGATAGATTTCAGAAAAAATGGCTCAACCGATTTTCTTCAAACTTGCACCATTCGATCAGAAATTTTCCTGGGACGGTACATGCATCCTGGCTAAGAAATTGCTCAATTTTAAAGGGATTAAATATTCGAAAAACATGCTTTTTTGCAAAGGTCAAGCAGCTCTTTCGACCTGAAATGCATTGTAAGAATGCTAGAGAAAAAACTGACTGGCTCAATTCCGATTGTGATAAAGATTGCATCACAACAATTTGAAAACAGTGTCGAAGAAATGCACACCCGACTTGATTAAAATTGCGTAACCATATTGCTAACTTAAATTGAGACTGATACTGGCTGACTGAGAAATTGATTATGTCATAACTTTCTACTCCAATTGACTTGCTGTAAGAATTGAATTATAAGGGCCACAATTCATGTTCTCCAAATGAAAAGAGATAGCCAGATGCGAACAGACTGGTATGCTAATGTAGTGACCTGGGTTCGAATCTTAGTAGTGCAAAAAGATTTTTTTATTAAAACACATTAAAAACACAAAACTGCTAAACATAAAAGAGGCACAATGTCAAACATAGAAGAGCCACCATGTTGAACATTAAAGAGCCACCATGTCAAACATTAAAGAGCCACCATGTCAAACACTAAAAAGCCACCATGTCAAACATTAAAGAGCCACCATGTCAAACATATACTTATGACTCTTTGTCGAACATAAAGAGCCACAATGTAAAGCATTTACGTGACTCCATGTCAAATATATACGTGACTCCATGTCAAACACATACGTGACTACATGTCAAACATATACGTGACTCCATGTCAAACATAAAAGAGCCACCATGTAAAACATATACTTATGACTCTTTGTCGAACATAAAGAGCCACCATGTAAAGCATTTACGTGACTCCATGCCAAATATATACGTGACTCCATGTCAAACACATACGTGACTCCATGTCAAACATTAAAGAGCCACCATGTCATATAGTAAGGAGCAACCATGTCAAACATTAAAGAGCCACCAAGTAAAAAATTAAGAGCCACTATGTCAAACATTAAAGAGCCACCATGTCAAACATTAAAGAGCCACCATATCGAACACTAAAGAGCCACCATGTCAAACATATATGTGACTCCATGTCAAATATATACGTGACTCCATGTCACACATAAAAGAGCCACCATGTAAAACATATACATATGACTCCATAACAAACATTAAACAGCCACCATGTCGAACATTAAAGAGCCATCATGTCAAACATAAAAGAGCCACCATGTCAAACATTAAAGAGCCACGATGTCAAACATTAAAGAGCCACTATGTCAAACATTAAAGAGCCACTATGTCAAACATTAAAGAGCCACTATGTCAAACATTAAAGAGCCACCATGTCAAACATATACGTGACTCCATGCCAAATACATACATGACTCCATGTCTAACACATACGTGACTCCATGTCAAACATTAAAGAGCCACCCTGTCGAACGTTAAAGAGCCACCATGTCAAACATTAAAGAGCCACAATGTAGAACATTAAAAAGCCACAATGTAGAACATTTAAGAGCCATGATGTCAAACATTAAAAAGCCATCACGTCAAACAATAAAGAGCCACAATGTCAAACATTAAAGAGCCACCATGTCGAAGATTAAAGAGCCACAATGTAGAACATTAAAGAGCCACAATGTAGAGCATTAAAGAGCCACAATGTAGAGCATTAAAGAGCCACCATGTAGAACATTAAAGAGCCACAATTTCGAACAATAAAGAGCCACCATGTCGAACATTAAAGAGCCACCATGTCTAACATTAAAGAGCCATCATGTCAAACAATAAAGAGCCACCATGTTGAACATTAAAGAGCCACAATGTTGAACATTAAAGAGCCACCATGTCAAATATTAAAGAGCCACCATGTCAAACATAAAAGAGCCACCATGTCGAACATTAAAGAGCCATCATGTCAAACAATAAAGAGCCACCATGTTGAACATTAAAGAGCCACAATGTTGAACATTAAAGAGCCACCATGTCAAATATTAAAGAACCACCATGTAGAACATTAAAGAGCCACAATGTTGAACATTAAAGAGCCACCATGTCAAATATTAAAGAGCCACCATGTCAAACATAAAAGAGCCACCATGTCAAACATTAAAGAGCCACCATGTCAAACATTAAAGAGCCACCATGTCTAACATTAAAGAGCCACCATGTCAAACATTAAAGAGCCACCATATCGAACACTAAAGAGCCACCATGTCAAACATATATGTGACTCCATGTCAAATATATACGTGACTCCATGTCACACATAAAAGAGCCACCATGTAAAACATATACATATGACTCCATAACAAACATTAAACAGCCACCATGTCGAACATTAAAGAGCCATCATGTCAAACATAAAAGAGCCACCATGTCAAACATTAAAGAGCCACTATGTCAAACATTAAAGAGCCACCATGTCAAACATATACGTGACTCCATGCCAAATATATACATGACTCCATGGCAAACATTAAAGAGCCACCATGTCACACATTAAAGAGCCAACATGTCAAACATTAAAGAGCCACCATGTAAAGCATATATGTGACTCCATGCCAAATATATACATGACTCCATGTCTAACACATACGTGACTCCATGTCAAACATTAAAGAGCCACCCTGTCGAACATTAAAGAGCCACAATGTCAAATATTAAAGAGCACAATGTAGAACATTAAAGAGCCTTAATGTAGAACATTAAAGAGCCACCATGTCAAACAGTAAAGAGCCACCATGTCGAGCATTAATGCGCCACCATGTCAAACATAGAAGAGCCACCATGTCAGACATTGGAAGCCACCGTATCAAACATAAAAGAGTTACCATGTTGAACAAAAAAGAGCCACAATGTAGAACATAAAAGAGCCACCCTGTTAAACATAAAATATACACAATTTCAAACGTAAAAGTAAGCGAATTTTAAAAGAGCCGCTATAATGCTAAAGAAATTGTCGCACTAGCTACTTATTGTCTGGTGGATGCTTGCTATTTGGGGATGCTATCTATCTTGGGGATGCTTTCTATCTGGGGGATGCTTGCTATCTGGGGGATACTTGCTATCTGGGGGATGCTTGCTATCTGGGGGATGCTTGCTATCTGGGGGATGCTTGCTATCTGGGGGATGCTTGCTATCTGGGGGATGCTTGCTATCTGGGGGATGCTTGCTATCTGGGGGATGCTTGCTATCTGGGGGATGCTTGCTATCTGGGGGATGCTTGCTATCTGGGGGATGCTTGCTGTCTTGCGATGATTTCTTTTTACATTGCACTTCATTTGAGTATTTTGTCTGTTTTCTTTGTGAAGGCTTTATTTCGCTATTTTTTTGTTACTTACTTGTCGAGAACAGAGATTCTATATAGATGTCCCCCAACGGGGGGCGAAGATTGCTAGTAAAGATCCTAAAAATCCTATCCTATCTTCGAAATTTAAATTCTAGTCTAAATTAAAAGTGCAAATCTAAAACTTCATATGCTACTTATACTTATAGTTATACCTAGCCTAGGTCATAGACTATTTATTTGTACAGGAACAATGAGATTATTTATCTAGGATTTCAATAAAATAAAACTACTGTCCTGAAAATGGCAAACAACATAATTTCTATTAGCCAACAGGGCCAAAAGCAGCAAGAGGGAAGGCACAGGCGTGGCGACAAAGGCAGCGGACGAAACGAGTCCTGCGATAGCGAATATATTTTAGGATTTGAGGCGATTAAAAGGGAAGTCACGAAGCAACGGAATAAAAGCATTACAAGAAAATTAATAAAAAAAATTTTACGAGCCAAAGCGCTCTCGCAGCGCGCACGAGAGAGCGTGAGCGCACAAATAAAAGGGGGCCGACGCCGCCCACCCCCAACCCAACACCCCGCCTGCCGGCCGGCACCCAGCACCCCACCTTGCGGCAGGGATGCACACGCGCGGGCCGCACGCACAGACGGGCGGAGGGGGCGGCCCCGTCGGCTAAACACGATTACAGAGCAGGTTAAAACCGGCCCCTGAAATCGCAACCTTAGCCAACAGGGCCAAAAGCAGCAAGAGGGAAGGCACAGGCGTGGCGACAAAGGCAGCGGACGAAACGAGTCCAAAAATCCCAAACCAGGGAGGAGGTCACGCTGAGGGGAGGAGTGAAGCCAGGCGCAGCGGCGCACCGCGCTCAACCGAAGGCGGTAGGTACCGCTCTACAGCGCTGCTTGCCCAGTCACCGACTCGCATGATTGAATCGATGGGGATGCCGGCCTCCGCCGCGGATGTAGCGCCACCTCGACGCAACGAGTGCCCAGAGAACCTGGCTGGCTCGGCGAACCCGGCCTGTCGAAGTGCCGCGGACAGGCGCCTCGCGAAGGTGCGCGCGGTGAGCGGTGCGGTGGACCGTCTGGTTCGGGTACTGAACAAGTGATGCTGGGCGTCCTGCGGTCGGTTAATGCGCAGCTGCTTCTGGAGCGCGGTGACCGGGCAGAGTGGATGTCCGTCTGGGAGCTGCGGCAAGAAAACTCGGTGCTGGCGCGCCCCGAACTGGTTGGTCTTCGACCTCGGAATGACGAGGATGACGCCCGCCCTTGACGGCCGGATGCAGCTCGCACTGAGGTCTCGCTGCGGATCGAACCGGCCGGATACGCACAGGTTGGCTCGCCGTAGCATGGCCCACCAGCCCACGATGCAGGCGCACCAGAATGCGCAGTCCCTGGGCTCTTCAGGTCGCAGCACGCCGTGCAGCCGCTGCAGGTCGGCCGGCCGCAACGCTCGTTTGCTCCTTGGGGCGGCGCCGAGGAGCCGGCGGGCGCCGCGCAGGGCAAGCTGAACCAGTGGCTGCCTCGTCGGGTCAGCCACGCTGTTTGATTTGTAGAGCCAAGACACGGCGGCGAGGTGGCAGGATAGGCTGCTGACTGAGAACAGCCGGTTGTTCGCCAGCTCCGCCAGGTAGTTGCACACGTCGGCGGGCTGCGCTGACAGCGGTTGAAGTCTGTGGGCGGCGCAGAATCGCATCCAGGACGCGCACTGGCTGGCGTAGGCGGAGCGAGTTGAGCTGGCGAAGCCTTGGCTGAGCAGTCGACGTGCCGGTGCGGAGAGGCCGGGACCCGGGACCACAGGAGGCGGACCTGAAACAGAAGGTGGGAGGCAGCGGCAGAGCTCAAGCAAGCGGAGGCAAGCAAGCTGGTTGGCACATAGCAGGTGCCATAGAAGCGAAACAGAAAGTTGGCAAGCTGGCTGGGGTCATGCGCTCTGGACAGCGGGTCTGCGAGCAGCTGGAAGCGGCCAGGCACATGGTGCGCGCGGACGATGATGTCGCGTTGAATGCAGGTCAGGGCGACGCGCTTCTGCAGGTCGGCAATACCTTGGTGCTTGGCGGAACCCGAGTTAATGATGCCGCAGGCGGCGGTGCTGTCAGTGTAGACTGCAACCGAGCAGCCGCTGAAGGCTTCTTGGTGCTGCAGAATCGCAACCAGCGGGGCGGCGCACTCCTTGAGGTTGATGTGCAGCTCCTTGAACGCGCCATCACAGTCGGACTGCCAGTCGATGTAGAGCCAAACCGGTTCTCTGTCGACGAAATGCAGCACAGCACCGCCTCCAATGTCACAGGCGTCAGACTCAATCGCACCAGCCGGCCGACGCGAGGGCCAGGCAGCTCTAGGCGGCAGCGTGCTCAACGCGGTCATCCACCACCTCAGCTGCGACTGGAGCTCCTCCGTGACGCCGACCCTGTCGGACGGATGCGCCAGGCTGTTGACCAGTTCGATCAGCGGCCGCAGGAAAGTTCGCCCGTGCTGGGCGGCAGTGCACAAGTGGCTGAGGTGCCCGAGCAGCTTCTGCAGTTCCGCCTTGCACAGGCTCCTCCGCGAGAGGCAGGTGTCAAGGAGAAGCTGAAGCTTTTCGGCTTTGTCGGCTGGGAAGGAAAGACTGGCTTGCACGGTGTCGATGTCAATGCCGAGGAATCGCAGCTTTGTCGTCGGCGGCACCGACTTTTTCTCGTTGATGGTGAAGCCAAGCCTGGTGAGCAGGTTGCGCAGCTCGTGGTAGGCCCTGTCACACTCGGCTTTCGTCCTGGCCATGACGAGGAAGTCATCGATGAAAACGACGGTTGCCAGGAACCCCTTGCGACACATCATTCGCCGGGCCGCTTGCGTGAGGCGATGGAAAATGCTGACGGAGGCTCTGCTGCCGAATGGTAACCGCGTATCCACCAGGAAGGTTGAGCAGCCATTGCCGAAGTCCCAGTGGATGCCGGTGGCTTGGTAGCACTGCGGAGAAATTGGCACGCTGCGGTAGGCTGACGCGATGTCCACCTTTGCCATAAACCAGCCGGGCTGCATCATCCTGACGGCCTCGTCGACGGAGGTGAAGCGGAGACGCCGTTGTTGGGCATAGTGATCGTTCAGGCTGCAGCCGCGAGGGACGGAGCAATCATGGATTAGCCGGATGCCGGAGCTGTCTTTCGGAATGGCTCCCAGCGGACAGACCATCGCAGGCTTGTCCACGACTGGGACGTACCTCCCGAGCCGGATTTCTTCACCGATAACAGCTTGGACTTGGTCGCGATTCCGGTTGACGGACTGGTAGTTGCTGCAGAGACACGGCGTAAAGTCGAAGTCATCGACAATGGAGAAGCCGCTCTCGATGCCGTCGAGAATAAAATCAGCGTCGGGGTCGCCCACAAGCTCGGAGCGCCAGGCGTCGATGCAGAGATCGCCCACTGGCTGCGTCAGATCGGACATCCGCACTGGAGGCTTGACGATGCAGGGCACGGGAGCGGGCTGAGCGAGGCAGTTAAAAGCAGGAGGGGTAAAATCGGTTTCGCGCGCCGTGTCGGCGCGCTTGCTCAGTTTTTTGCGTGATTTTGCTCGGAGTGGCTGCCCTCACAGATTCGGCAGGCATGGAGGAATCGGCAGTTGCTCCTCATGCAGCCGTTGGTGCTGTTGAAGGACAAGCACAGCTCGCGGCCTGAGGATGTCCGCGGACCCATGACGCGGCTCTTGTTGCTAGGCTGGTTTCGCTTGGCTGTCTGATTGTACTGGTCCGTCTTAATGCTGAGCAGGTGCCTGATCGACATCTGGGCGCAGTCTTTGCCCCAGCGAAGGCTGTTGGCTGCGCGGTGCTGGCGGTAGTCATGGTCGAATCTGATCACCCGGTGCGCTGGGAATCTGTCGAATAGCTCGGCCACCTGGACATTGTACTGGGCGTAATCTTTGACTTGCTCAGTTGTGCTGTACACTTGGCCCTTGCTGGTCAGCTGCGGCGCTGTGTCTTCAAGTATCTGAAGCAGGACCTTCATACTGCCGGCGAACCACTGCCCAATTGTCATGCCGTCCAGCTTGGTCGTCGACTTCTTGAGCACGAGGCCGCCAGAGCTGCCCCTGGTGAGCAGCTCGTCAGCCTGGCCTGACAGATCATCGACAAAGTCTCTGACGAGTAGACACGGCTGCCCGACCGGCCGGGGGTTGGCTCTAGCGCTGACGGGGCCTGTTGGGTTGATAAGTTCAGCGAAAAGATTCTGCTGCTCACCTGATTCTGTACGAGCAGTCACGACGGCGCGTTCACGAAGCTCTCGCTCGCGTGTTTGAAGCTCTAGGAGCTGCAGCCGTTTCTGCGCCCGCCGAATCTCGCCGTCCAGGTCCGCCTCCCGTGGGTACCGGCCTTGGTCTTGGAGCTCCTCCTGCGCACAGGGCGATGCCGATGCCGATGTCAATGCCGATGTCCCGCCGTCTTGAAGCTGTGACTGCCCCTCGTGTTGTCTCAGTCTGGCTTGCAAGGCCGACTTATTGCCTGCGGTTGAGAGGCCTCGGCTACCCAGCTCACTCTTGAGTTGTTTGACTGTTAGTCGGTCCACACGATGCATGATAGCCAGAGCCAGATAGTCGCAAAAAAATTTTACGAGCCAAAGCGCTCTCGCAGCGCGCACGAGAGAGCGTGAGCGCACAAATAAAAGGGGGCCGACGCCGCCCACCCCCAACCCAACACCCCCGCCTGCCGGCCGGCACCCAGCACCCCACCTTGCGGCAGGGATGCACACGCGCGGGCCGCACGCACAGACGGGCGGAGGGGGCGGCCCCGTCGGCTAAACACGATTACAGAGCAGGTTAAAACCGGCCCCTGAAATCGCAACCTTTGAGGAAGCTAATAAATATAACAATCTGAAGAGACCAGACCACAAACTTACCAAGAAAAACAGACAAGCTTATTGATGGTAACAATTGATCGTCCATCAGCTCTCATTTATAATAGAGCGATGAGTACTATCTTTTGCCACCTACAATACAAGTTTATACAGTGAAACGGCAATTTGTACCTTTTAAATCTGCAATATGTTATAATGAAAATTAGCTTAAAAATCGAAATTTCGAATTGCAAAAAAGCGAAAAAGGTACGCTACATAGAATCTTAGATAACTAGAACTGCCTGCATTTATGGCCAAGATTTTTTATTTTGTTGTATATTACCTGGAAAATTACTCTTAGTAAACCTAAGGCGAAAAGTTTGTTTCTAAATATTTTGTTTTATTTAGATTACCGCGACCAAACCTCGTGCACGACTCCGAACTCTTCGTACGACTTCCGATCGTACTCGTCGATCACAGTCTTTATCGTCGATATGAAATGCTTTCGGGCAATGAACAAATGAAAGAAGGAAATATTATAACCCCCTTGAGAGGGATTTCATAAGGGGGGGTTTCATAAGACTGAAATTTCACAACGCCGAAACACCATACTTCACAAGACCGAAACTTCATAAGACCGAAGTTTCACAACGCCGAAAACTCAAAATGCAGGGCCCTTCACAAGACCGAAACTTCGTAAGGCCGCATAAAATAAAATGCCATATAGTACATAATGTCCTCTCTCGTTGACAATTTCGCGGGCCTATGGTGAAGAAACCAATTGAAACACTTTGTTAATTCACCTATACGAAGTACTCAAGTTGTTGTTCACGACATTTTATTGAATAAATTTATTTTCTTTAACGTAGGTTCACGTTTATGTTCGTCTTATGAAATACCAAATGGATTCACATATCACATACACCATGCACAAACGTGCTATGAAGTTTGACGAATACCCTTTCTAGCACCCTTAAGATTTTTTTGCTTCATTTGTGTACAGGCCAAGTATTTGATAACCATTGATTCGCTGATAACATATGATAACGTATGAGCATATTTTCATCAGCATACATTGTATGAGTATATGTGGGCCACGTGGCAATGCTACTGAGCATTTCGATTTTTCGGCGTTGTGAAATTTCGGTCTTATGAAGTTTCGGTCTTGTGAAGGGCCCCATGCATTTTGAGTTTTCGGCGTTGTGAAACTTCGGTCTTATGAAGTTTCGGTCTTGTGAATGGCTCTGCATTTTGAGTTTTCGGCGTTGTGAAACTTCGGTCTTATGAAGTTTCGGTCTTGTGAATGGCTCTGCATTTTGAGTTTTCGGCGTTGTGAAACTTCGGTCTTATGAAGTTTCGGTCTTGTGAAGGGCCCTGCATTTTGAGTTTTCGGCGTTGTGAAATTTCGGTCTTATAAAGTTTTGGTCTTGTGAAGGATCGTGCAGTAGTTTTCGGCGTTGTGAAATTTCGGTCTTATGAAAGCGACCCCCCTCTTGCCCTGCTGAACCGTTGTACTAAAAAACAGGGGACTTCTGTGCGCGCGGGAGTCCAAAGTCATGGCGTAGTACTATTGCCGTTCTATAGCTATTACATACATATGTAGAGCAGTGTTGAGTACATAGCTGAATTTTAGTCGGCGATAGACTAAATACAAGACCACTGTGTTGTATAACTATACACAGTGGAACTTTATACTATAAGTGGAGCTTAAACTAAATAATACATGTAAATTATAGATCGGAATTACATGTGGCTAGCTTGTCTATGGAATTACATGTATACATAAACACACGATCGTATATCTACATGTATGACTCAAGCCTTACTGCTTTTGTTAGAAGATAAATTTTATTACCCAGCCTTTTCTAATAGTCTCGCGTTTTTTCAGTCAATTTAATAGTTTATTTTTTATAACTTAGATTTGAAGTGTGTTAAATAGAATGTACATGTACTGCAATTCAGTATAGATACACGTAAATTTTTAATTTAAAAAAAAATCACATTAAAATTTTGGTACAGTGATTCTCGGAGAGACCATGCAGCTGGATTATTACTGCTCTCAGATGGGACCACGGAAAGAAGCAAACAATCTATTAGTAGATCACCCCGAGGGAAATCTTACACAAACCTACATGTAAAATATACGGCCTCATTATAATTTTTGTCCCCCCACACCCTCTCGATCCACTTAAAGGACCACAGAAGTTACTAACGGTAACACACAACGGTAACTTCTAGTGGTCCTCGGATCCGCTGTTCCCGACCGATAATCCCATCCTGCACAATGATGTGTCCATTACTCTGCCATGTTCAGAGGTTTGCCAATGGTTTATAAACTATATGAGGGGGGAGGCTGCGCAACTGCGCTCTCGCCGCTCTTGCCACTCTGCACTCAATTTTTCAAACTAGCTAACTTTTAAGCAGGCTAGCTATTTGAAGTATGCCTGAACCGCAAGAACCGCTGAATCATTATACAGCCAAAGAGCTGCGTAGCCTTTTATTCAATTACAGATGCAAACAACAAGGCAAAAAGAGTGAGCTCATTCAGCGCCTTCGCCAAGCCATGCAGCAAAGCACACAGCCGGAGATCTGATCAACGGAGACGCCAGGCCAAAAACAAAGAGGCCGCCCTCTCTGCAGCGCTGGACGCAGCCCGGATAGCGACGGATCAGACGAGGAGACTGCCGCGGGGCCCAGTCCCAGTCGGATGGCAATCGGAGAAGGCGGCTTCAGCACGAAGTGGAAGAGCTGGAATGTCGGGTCTCCGAGAACCGCAAGGCTCAGCTGCAGCGACAGCTAGGGTGGGCTCGAGGCGTCGGGATCATCGCTGTCTCAGCCAGGTGAGCGCCAGTCTGGACTGATGTATTGCGTGAATGTGCTGAAACGCTGGGCCAATCGATAGGGACTGGGCAGACGAGTGCCGGTGGCAGTGCTATCCCGACGGGATCAAGCCGGCTTTACCCCGTGCGGGACTTTGGAAAACCAAAGAGTAAGAATGCCTCGGGAATAGAAGCAACATGGTGGCCGCTAGGGAAAGTTTCTGTTGGCCAGTGGATTGCTGCTAACGCCGAGATCATGTCCAGGCTGATTGCTGATGGTAGCCTACTTAGAAGTAATGGTGATGGAAGTCTCAACACTGAAGGCCTGTTTGGATATCTGCAGTACACCCAAGAAGGTGGGAGAGCTTCTTGATGCCGGTGCCGGCTACGAGACTAGCGCTGTCTGGGATTTTGATGAGGATTACCGCAAGCTCATGCACGATTCCACAGGGAGCCAGTGGGGATGCGAGCCACCTCAGCTCTATCACAAGCATTTGCACGCACCAACCAGTGTGCGCCTACCCCAAAGCAAAGACCAGCCTGCTAGCCCGCGGCCCGTGTGCCTCAGCTACAACGCCATTGCTGTTTGCCAGAGAGCCTCCTGCTCTTACCGCCACATCTGCAAAGTGAAGGGCTGTGGGCGACAGCATCCTGCCCATCAGCACCAACATCCTGCTCAGCTGCTCCAGCGCGGTTCTGATGACTCGCGGCCAATGCAGGAGACAAAAAACTGAATGAATTTTATAGTGCTTTTAATCCTCTGCTTCAAGCCACTTTTAACTCCTCTGCTGGTGATTTGAAGGCTTCTGCTTGGGAGAAGCTGCTGCATAACGGCCCCGACAAGCAGTATTTGATGAATGTTATCGTTCATTACTTTCTTCTGGTTAATAATAAGCAACCTAATATTACTACTCTGAGAGATAATTACGCATCCGCTAGCCAGAATGCCGCCAAGGAGGAAGCTCAGCATCTGGATGAGCTTCGGCTAGGCCGCTACACCGTTACCCGGGAGCCTGTGAAAGTGAACCTCATTGGTGCCTTGCCTAAAGCCAACGGGAAAGTCCACTTCGTTCACGATCTGTCTGCTCCGCTCGCCGACTCTGTTAATGACTACTGTCAGCAGGAAAAAGGCATCCGTTTTGGCTCCGTTCGAGAATTCAAAAAGCATTTTAAAGCCCGATTCCTTCATGGCCAAAGTGGATCTGAAAGATCCCTACAGGTCCGTCGCCATCAGTCCCAATGACCACCGTCTTACTGGCTTGAAGTGGCGCTTTCTGGGCCAGGACTGCGAGACTGGGCCAGGACTGCGGTCTGGGCCAGACCGCAGACCATCCGCCTCAAGACAATGCAGAAGCTGGTGGGAAAGCTCGGCTGGCTGTGTCAAATCAATGGCCAGCTGCGGCCTTTCCTTCGGCCGTTGATCACCGCCATGGATTATGACTGCAAGGCTCTAACTGTGCTTACGTCCGAGCTGAAAAAAGCATCTGGATTGGTGGCGGAAAGCGCTGGCCTGGTTGCCGCCTAGTAAGTAGTCTATGGCCAAACTAAGAGCAGCTCGCTGCGATTGAGTCTGACAGCTGCACCGAAGGTGTGGCAGGCATTCTGAGGACCTCAACTTCACTGACTGGGTCTACGAGTACATCAATTGGGATAGAGACTTCGATGGCCAGTTTATGAATTTACTCATAAATTTCAACGAAGCCATGGCTCCGCTGTTGACGGTTTTAAAGTTTCGCTCCACTCTGCACAGTCAACACCAAGGTTTTGGTATACTCTGATAGTACCGCCGCTGTCGGCATGATAAAGCGCCTGTCCTGCAGTCATCCCGATCTCCTTCGGATCTATCAAACTGTGGCTTTGTTGTGCATTCGTGATGGTATTAGTATTGAAACTTATCACCTGCCGGGTCGTATGCAAATTTTTAGTGACGCTGCGTCTCGTATGCTCGGTTCTCGTGCTGAATTCTTAACTTTTGCTTTCGTTTTTATGGTCATATCTGCCTTTTGCCTGACAATTTTGCCATGCACGCGCTGTCGGTGTCTTCTCGCGCCGCCCTCCGCTTTCAGGTCGCCCCAGAAGGCAGTGACTCCACCGATATCTGCTCTGCCGCCTTGCCCTCGCAGACAACTCCTGCAAATCCTACCGCAGCCAATTCAAGGCCTGGCGTGCGTTCTGTGATCAGGCGGGCATCGGTCCGACCACCGCCAGCGAAAGCGACCTGTGCCAGTACGTCGTCCACCTGGTGCAATCACGAATTAGCGCCTTCTCAGCCCTGCGGTCCTACATCAATGCCGTCTCGGTGCTCCACCAGCTGGCCGGCTCGCCAGACCCAGCTCGAGGGGCGGCACGGCTGCAGTTCCTTTTGAGGGCGCTCGGCGCTTCCTGGGGCTTCAGACCAAGCAGGCGACGGCGCTCGAGCCCGCTCACCTGCGGCGGCTTGCGGGCGACCCTGCGGCCCGTTGAGGCTTCGCCCCGAACCTGTGGTCTCCATTCTGCGCCGCCTTGCTGATGGCTTGGTGGGGGCTGATCCGAGTTGGCGACCTGCTGCTGGACTCTGGAGCTGCCGAGTTGCGCCCTAGCCATCTGTCCTGTTCCGGCTCCGGGCTGGTGCTGCAGCTGCAGCGGTCCAAGACCAACCAATTCGGCCAGCGTGTCCACATGGTGCAGCTGCCTTGCCTGGCCGGCGCGGCCTGGTGCCCTGTCAGTGCGATGTTGCGCCGCCTGCGCCAGAATCGCGTCGGCGCCACCGTCCCGTTGTTCTACCTCGTGGGCTCGCGGAGGCTGCATTTGAAGCCTCGTCTGCTGACCTCGCTTCTGCGGCAGGCTCTGCGTAATTGCGGTTTCAACCCGTCCGCCTTCTCTGGCCACAGCCTGCGGCGCGGTGGGGCCAGCTTTTCCCTACAGGCGGGGGTGGCCTTGCCTGATATCATGACCCTGGGTGACTGGCGCTCTGAATGTGTGAAGCGCCCGACTGCAAATCTCGGGCAGTCGGTCAGATGGTGTCGCATTTTTAATTTTCCTCCCGTCTCTACTCTGACTAACTGTCTTATCCTCTTTAGGGTTGGGAGTTCGTTTGCTGCTCCCCCTTTAATGCTTCTTTGCGCTATTGCCGCCTTTTGCTCGCCAAACGCCGCTTTGTTTGCCCCCTTGCCTGTCCATCCTTATCTCATGGTTTACCTCGCCGTCACCAGGCGCAGTTCGGCCCGGACTCCTAGGCGGCGCTGAACGACGGCTGCCGGTGCCGCTACAGAGCGTTGGGTGCGGGCCGGGCGACGGCCGCTCTTGCATGAAAGGCCACGTGAGGCAGGTGGCGCTCGATGCGCGCCATAATTGGCGCCAACTGACTGCGCGTGACCAGTGTGCGGCGCCGCAACCTGACCGGATTTTATGTGTGGCTTGTTGAGACTGCTAGAGTTGTTAAACAAGAATTTTCCCAGAAATTGGGGATCTATATCATAAGCGCAGGAAGGGGGGCCGTAGCCCAGCGGTCTAGCGCAGGCTCTGGTGTGCCAGTGACCCAGGTTCGATTCCAAGTGCAGTCACATTAATTTGGGGCTGAATTGGAATCTCGGCTTGGCTCTGCCCGTGCAATTAACGGCCTTGAGAGCCAACCCCCCAAGGCGCAGTGAAGTGTACATGCCTAACGATAAAAATAAAGTTAGGGCCGCTGTACACTCCTGTGTGAGTGTGTGCCTGCGTACGTATCCGCGCGCTTGTATGCCTGCTCAGGGGAGTCGGCGGAATGGGCAGTAATGCCTCTCGCCGGTTGTGTGACAATGTCGCTTAAAGTGCGCCAGGGTGCACACAACCCCCCTGCCTCTAATAAAAAAATAAAATAAGTGCAGGAGGGCTGCGGGCACCCTGGCGCAACGCCTGCGGCGAAACCATCCCGCATCCAACGCTGAGACAGTTTTACCTACCGATTCTGCTGTCTCCAGAACACATACAAATGCACTCGTACACATTCTCACACAACTTTCTATTCGTCAGGCATGTAGACTCTGTGATCTATAACTGACCGGATCTTTTGTATGGTTGTTGAGACAGCTGCAGTTTTCTTTAACAAGTATTTTCCCCGAAATCTACTTTAAAATCTACAGAAATCTACTCCCCAATCTACTTCTTACTTGGCTTAGCTGCAGGGTGGTTCGTAGACACAGCGGGAGGCGAGGGTCGCCCATTCCGCTAGCCCCTGAAGGCCCGCAGACAGGCAGAGGCGTGGGGCCGGTCAGGGTGGTCCGTCAGTCCGTCCTGCAGCGTGATCTTCCGTGAGGAAGAAAGTGGCTCGTCTTGTCTGGATGAGCCGTGAGATGCTGTCGGGCTGGCAGACCTCGTCTCTCGTAAAGAAAGGGCAGTGACAAACCAAGTGCTGAGCATCTTCATTGTGGTACTCGCAAAAAAGGCAAAGTTCACTCTCGAGGTCGCCTCGGAGGAAGCAGTGCCTGGCGAGGTAGCCATGGCCGGTAAAGGTCATGACAAGGGCTCGAATATCCTTCCGATTTTGGTTCAGAAGGACGTTTCTGAGCCTGCAAGAGGAGCACGGAACCGCGGCACGAGATTGCCGGCAGTTTTGGGTGCCCGCCCATCTGACCCTGTGGAGGGAGTCAGCCCAGTCATCGATCTGACGGCAGCATTGCGTGGTAGGTAAACCGAGGCTATGAGGGATGGTCTTCCCAGGAAGGAGGTCCTCGGATTGGATGACGCAGATGTCCCTGTTAGACAGGTCCGATCTGAGCCATGCAGTTCCCCAAACAACAGAAACCTACCCCCAATCTACAGAAACCTACCCCCCAATCTACAGAAACCTACCCTCAATCTACAGAAACCTACCCCCCAATCAACAGAAACCTACCCCCAATCTACAGAAACCTACCCCCAATCTACAGAAACCTACCCCCAATCTACAGAAACCTACCCCCAATCTACAGAAACCTACCCCCCAATCTACAGAAACCTACCCCAATCTACAGAAACCTACCCCAATCTACAGATACCTACCCCCATTCTACAGAAACCTAATGTACCCCAATTTACAGAAATCTACTCCCAATCTACAGAAACCTACCCCAATCTACAGAAACCTACCCCCAATCAAAAGAAACCTACTCCCAATCTACAGAAAACTAACCCAATCTACAGAAACCTACCCCCAATCTACAGAAACCTACCCCCCAATCTACAGAAACCTACCCCAATCTACAGAAACCTATCCCAATCTACAGATACCTACCCCCATTCTACAGAAACCTAATGTACCCCAATTTACAGAAATCTACTCCCAATCTACAGAAACCTACCCCAATCTACAGAAACCTACCCCCAATCAAAAGAAACCTACTCCCAATCTACAGAAAACTAACCCAATCTACAGAAACCTACCCCCAATCTACAGAAACCTACCCCCAATCAAAAGAAACCTACTCCCAATCTACAGAAAACTAACCCAATCTACAGAAGCCTACCCCCAATCTACAGAAACCTACCCCCAATCAACAGAA